>VXBU01018664.1:649724-788774 GCA_013400315.1 Bombycilla garrulus | reverse complement strand
CCCCGCCGCGTCCCCTGGCCCGGCACCGGGAGGGGAGGGACGGCGCCGCCCGCCCGCCCGTCCCTGCCCTCGGCCGCGCACCGCATTCCTTTCCCGTTTCGGAGAGCCGAGTCACTGACCTCTGCAGCAGCGCGATCCACAGCAGGGAGTAGCGCCTGCAGCAGCAGCCGGCGGCCCCTGCGTGAGCCATGGTCCGCGCCCCGCGCCCGCATCGGCTCCGAGCTCACCGGGCGGCTCCCGGCCGGGCTCCCCGGCGGGGTCCGGGGCCGCGGGGCTCGGGCCCGGGTGGCCTCACGGAACGCGGGGCCCGGGGCAGCAGGTGAGCGGCAGAGGAGCTGTGAGGCAGCGGGGAGGAGACGGGAAGGCTGCGCGGCATGGTCCCACTGTCCCGACTGCCACCATCCTCAGCCAGCCCACGCCGACACGTTCCCAGAGCCAGACTGCTGCTGTCATCCTGGCGTATTCAAATGCCTCCATTACTCATCAAGAACAAAGTAAGACTATCTAGTAAATGAAAAACCACCGCATGGCACTGTCCCCTGCCTCTTACTGATGGCCGCTTCCTCTTCCACTTTTCAAAAGCTACTGTCCATGCCTGCAGCAAAGCGTAAATCCTGCAGCTCATGCGAGGCAGCTCCGGATCAGCGGAGAAAGCCGGCACCTGGGCTGCAAACGCTGGTCAGCCTTGGAGGGGCAAACGGCAGCAGCGGTAAACATCCCCAGGTGACAGGAACACTCGGGATTACCCCGGAGCACAGGAGAAGGAAGCAGATCTCAGAGAGGGAGATGGGCAGGTCCTGCCCGAGGCAGCAGGCACGAGTCTCGCCTCCTCCAGGGACACACAAGCCGGATTCCCAGACGGACCATTCCTCCAGCCAGCGCCACCGTGCACGGCACTGACAAACGAGTCAAAATTCGCAGGTTCTCTGCCCAGTTCCAATGCTAACTCTCCGCACAGCCTCCTCTACCTGCCTCTCTTTGGCCGTGACCCTCTCACTGCCAAAGGATCCAGAAAACGTGAAGCAGCACTATCACTGGGCTTGGCTAACAAGGAGCACAGTCGCCTAAGGCCAGTGGGGTCCCTTCTTCCTTCCAGAGCAAACTGGTCCCCAGCGTGCTGCGGGGACAATGGCACCAGCTCACCAGCCACACTGGCAGCAGAACACCTCAGCCTCTGCCTGTCCCACCTTCCCTCCTTAGTGGAGGACACGCAGACCCCCCTTTCCCTTGAAGTCTGCAAACAGCGCTCTGGATTTAGCACATTTTGCCTCATTTTTGCCTCCCCCATTTCCCCCACCACAGGTTTGAAGTTTTCTCACCCTTTGCTGGCAGATGCCACGCAGAGAGACAAGCTCGCTGTCCTTGATCTGCTTTTCACAGTTTCTATAAAGTAGGGCACCAGCATCAACCCAGCGCCAGGTTTTTGATACATTGCTGGAGTAGCCAAAAATAATAACAGGCAGCTTCAGTCAATCTTCTCCTTCTCAAATCTGCAGCGGCAGCAGCACGGGGGTCTCCTTTGTGTGGCGGAGCACAGATCGGGTGGTCAGCAGTGCAGAGCCATCCCCGCTGCCAGCCAGGCTCCCCCAGTCTCTCACACGGAGCTCTCGCCTTGTGGGGTCCCCTTCCCCAGAGCCATCCGTGTTTTTCTGACTGTATTTCCTCCAGCAGCTTATCTCCGTGGCTGCTGCAAAATGCTAAGGTCAAGTTACAGTTTTACCAACGCTTTTATCTTCTGGCAAGGCACGAAAACACAGAACGTGAACTTTGGAATGAGCCTTCGCACCTGCAGTGGGTGGAGAGCAGAGCAGACCCAAGGCAGTGGGAGAGGGAGAATTCAGGTTGGCTGGAACAGTCTCTGCACATTCAGACACTTTGTTAGGACGCTCTGGAAGGAAGTACTGAACCCAGCAAGCCTGCACTGGCTCTTCTGGGAACTCTGGCAACTCCAGCTGACATAAGGAGCCAGCACAGCTCTGCTACAGCTTCCACATGACAGCAAAGACCAGCAGGACCCAGCGGAAGAACAATGTCTGCTGGGAACTGCCCAGTTGAATTCCCCCTGTCCCAAACCAGAAATTCCAGATGGTTGGTCTGTGCAGGACTGGGAAGTGAGCCAGGCATCAGGGGATGAGGTAACGTTTGACCTTGGAGCCTGTGGGACTGTCGTGCTGCACACTGATTCTCCACGCTCACCTCAGCAAATGACAACTGTGTTTTCCCAAAGTGACACGGGGAGTGTCACTGTGCCCCTGTCCCACTGATCACTCCGGGGTTGGGCTGGTGTCTAAAGCACACAAACTTGTTGGGATACAGATCTGGAATGCACAGGCCATTCCTTGCCCTCTCCCTCTCCAAGTCTCTGGACTGAGCACCCGTCTGGCTCAGGAGTACAGAAAGAAACTGAAACTGCGGTTCAGAGCCTTGGGACTGCCCTGTCCCTGTCCCCAGGGAGTGCCCGGCAGTGAGAGAGCCACATGCCACTGACTCAGTGTTCAAACACTGCTGCAGGGAGCATTTACTGCCACCAAGAAGAACTTGTGCACTCAAGTCTCAGCTCATTTTGTCCAAGCCCGGGTTTATCCAGCTCCCTTCCAGTGAGCTCGCAGCTCACTCCTAATGTGCACGAGGTGTTGTTTCCCTGCAGAAGCTGTTCCACCTGTGCAGCAGGTGTTACAGAGGTGCAGTCAGAGCTGTGGCTGCCCCTGCAGTGCTGGCATTGTCACCAGGCCCTGTGTGTGACCTCCGCCCCACCCCTTCTCCACATTTACACCAGCTGTTCCTGACAGGATTCCAGCACCACCCACCCTGCTCGCTGCTCCACAAATGGCATTTGTGAAAGGAAAGCCGCTGTGCCTGCTCAGGGCAGGTAAAGAGTATTTTTCCATGGGTTATTAGAGGAAGTTTTCCATTCCCTGTTATTATTTATAGTCCCCTTTTCTTAGGTCACGTTTTCTCCTCTGGTCCCAGGCAGGCCTGGCTGACTCTTGGCTGGGCAGAGGAGGATGGTGACAGCTCTGCCTCCAGCCCTCGGGGCAGCAGCCTTTCCACACTCCAGCCATGTTTACCTTTCAGAGCTATTAAACCCAGATATCTCTCACTTTTTATTGACTGTGAAGCCAGTGCTTTGTGCTTTATGACCACGCTGTCTATCACTGGGAAACAAACAATTTCCTAATAACCTCAAGGAGTTAGCAGTGGAAGGGACTGTGATTATCCCGACCTACTCCAAATTTACAGTTAAAATCAAATAACCGTTGATGTCATAAATGCACTTGTTTAATAAAGTTTGAAGAATGCCATATTCCAGCACCATTAACATTACAGGTTTGCACAGCTGACTGGCTGTTACTGGATGGATGCTTCTCCACCTGCTGCACTGACCCCCAGAGCTGAGGGGCACTGAGGGGGCAGAGCTGACTCGAGCACCCCTGAAAAATGGGGCACTGTTTCAATAGTGCTTGCACTGAAAGAATATTTCACTGCCTCCAGCCCCCTGTCCCAGCACACAGACTGTGCATCTGACCGGCCAATTTCCCTTTCTGCTCATAATTAGCTTCACTTTTCTGCTCTCCTGGATAAGCGTTAGACTTTCCTCTAGGAATGTAATCCCAATCCACAGGAAACCTGTCTTTACCGAGATGCCACTCATCTTTTCTGCAGGTTTTATTTAAAACAGAACACTGTTATTAGCAGCAGATTTTTCTAAACCTTTTTGTGCGGTCCCATTCCTGCAAACGTCCAATATCATTCTGGGCGATTAGTCTCGCTTCAGAGACACCACTTAACATTCAACCACTATTTGAGCCAAGGCATTTGCAGGAGTCAAGTTTTGAATTTCAAATCTAAACTACACAGGGGTACCAGTGGCGAATGACTTTGACCCTGACAAACACAGATAGATGTTTTAGCATCTAAACTACATTTTCCTGTGATTTGTCCTTCTGTCTAACAATACTGGCCTGTATAATGGCTTCAGTTTAATAGGGAAGAGCTGACTTTGGAGGCTGAATGATGTTCAACAAAATGATGTTCTTAAAAAGCAATATCCAAATAATGCAAAATTATAATCAGAATAAAGCTGGGAAAATATTCTTTTGCTGCTGTTGAACGTCCCTTAAAGAAAAAGGAAGAAAAGCTCAAAGCATTTTAAAGTTTGTGGTTTTTTATCCGTAGCTGGCACCAGGACATAAAGCTAATTTCTTCCAATTGCTATCTGCCTTTTAGCCAGATAGGTTTTAGTGTCTTCTAGGGATGGATATAAAGCACATCCTTCTCAGGGGAGCCTTCTTTTCAGATGGAATGAGTTATTTCTCTATGGCCTTTTCTGGGAAGGATCCCTCTGCTTCCCCTGGAGCAGAGTGAGGCACAGCTCTGCACCAACCCCAGCTCAGCCCCTCGCTGCACCATCCTGCCTCTCACCACTCCAGACTCCAGGAGCAGCGATTAAACTTGGCAGTTCTGGGGTGCACTGCATCACTTCTCCAGCTCATTTTTTTAAGTGCAAGTATCATGACTGCATTCTCCATGCAATGCCAAGGGCTGCTACTTCCAGAGCTGATGTAAAAATTGTTATTAAAACTTACAAACTGTGAAAAACTCTTTAAAAAAAAAAAGTCCAAATCCTGGCACTGCCCTAAATTAAATTACAGCCAGGAGCTGCCAGGGGTACCTGGATAAGCACAGAGCCAAGCGTGCGTGCAGTCCTTATCCACAGCCCACACCTGCTGCTCCCTCCTGCAAGTTTCACTAATGAACACACTGTACAGCCCAGAGGATTTCAGATAAGGGAAAGGTCGGGGTGAAGACTCAGGAGTGAAGAACAGATTGAGCGGGGTTCATAAATGAAAACCCCATTTTAAATCTAAAATTAATTTTTTCAATAAATTAGGGCAAGTGAGCTTCCCTCCAGCTCAGACAATGCAGCTTTCCCTGGATATGGACCACTGGCAGGAGGAGGAAGCACGTGTGCTCAGGAATCAATGCTAATACCCTCAAAAATTAATCTCTGAAAATTGCTCCAATGCAATAGAAACGATTTCATATAAATCTCTGTACAGCAAGAGCTGACAGAATAATCACAGCGCTACCTGCAGTAGGTACAGGCTGAAAAATGCAGGCTTTGTCTTTCCTTACACAGGGCTGGTGTGGTTGCTCTGCCTTTGTGTGCCTCAGTTTCCCCGCCGCAGACACGGGGTATTGGGGAGTGTGTGAGAGCCAGCTGGGGTTACACAGGGCGGATGTGGCTCCCCAGGGTGGAAATGCTGCCTCTTGCACTGGTGGCTTGGATTCCAGCTCTCTCTGGGGAAGGGAGCCTTTCTGCAGGCACGGGGAGAGTGCTGCACTGGTAATGTGTCTGGGAATGCCAATGTCTGTGCACACCGTGCCTTCTGCTGCCCGCAGGACCACGCCAGCCACGGTGGCAACGAGCTTTGCACCTCTGAATCAGCCCTCAGAAGATCAGAGTCTCTCAGCCCGGCTGAACAACGCATTCATTAGAAGCAGACAATGAGCAGCGTGTCAGCTCTGCTGCTGGCAGTTCACCCGGGGAGCTGCAGCCCTGCAGCCCTCCCTGAGCTTCCAGGGGGTCCTGGTGCCCCCAGCACCCGGCCCACAGCTCAGCACAAATCCTGGGCAAGGCACCCAGAGCCTGGCTGCTGCAAAAGGAGAAGCAGCTGCAGAGCCATTCCTGTAAACGCCAGACAGCCCAGAGCCAGTAAATCATCCTGACCAGAAACACTTTTTGCCATCTTCTGGAGGAGATGTGGACATTCCCGAATGAGCTCTCCCCATGAATATCTCCACCCTCATCTTCTGAACAAGGAGCCAGAGGGGAGCTTGGCCTAAAAGCTTCAGCCTGTGGAAGGGAACGGAGGCAGCAGCAGGGGCAGGTTCAGGAGCTGTACAGTAGAAACAACCTCTTTTTCTAACCAAGCTATTTTAAATCAATCTAGTTAGACAGATGCAAAGCACTGACACAGATGCACTGAAACTGGTTTGATCCTTGCCTGAACAGGATTAACTTGCACAGTTATTAACCAAATTAAACCCAGCTCATCATCATTGCAAAAATGACTGTATTTTACACTCACAGTTGAGAAGAATTTTTGTAGACAGAACTTGGAAGAATTTTCCTTTGTGACGGGTGTCCAGGGCCACCACAGAGCTCCCCACAACCCAGCCTGGCCTCAGTTAACTCCCTGAGGTAACCTGTGCCTGTCTCACCTGCAATTTTACTCCATTCTTAATGTCTAAACCTTCATTTTAGGCCATTAGCCTGTACTGATCATAGGAAGAGTTAAAACTGCTCAGACACACTAAGAGCCTGAGTTGATGTAAAGTAGATTGAGTTAAAATAAACAGAGTTGCACAGACACCTTTCCTGCTGGGGTTCACTCCTTACTCACAGTCCTGGCTCTGCCTTTTCCACTCACACCACTGGCATTGCTTTACAGTTCCCAACTCTGCAGGGTTAAATCTGCAAGGCCAGAGCCCAAAACCTCGTTTTACTTTCTTGTGAGAAAATGCAAAATGTTTGGATCGGGTTTAGATTGTGTTCTTGTATTTAATTTCTCAAAACATCAATTTCCAGAAATATTCTTTCTTCCTCTGATGGAATATAAAACCATCATCCAAGTGGGCAGAGCCAGCAATCCCCTCTGCCCTGCTGCCCATCCGCTGAACTGCTGCTCTGCCACTGCACTAAACCACTTTTTCTTATCCTGACAGATGCTAAGCTTAGGTCAAATCCCTGGGAATGCACGGGGCCAGCGCACGTTCTCCTAAACAGAACTGCAATCTGCTCTGAGCTGATGAGCCTGCCCTGGATTTACAGCGCGGCTGGAACTGATGTACAGCTCCACGGCGGAGCCTGCACAGAACTTCCAGGTGCTGTGGGCAGCAAGGAATCCAGAGAGGGGAGCAGGGGTGCTGGCCTGGGTGGGCAGAGCCGGGAATGTCCCAGCCCAGAGCCAGGGATGAGCGTGGCTTACCTCCCTCCGCTGACAGGGGCTGCTCCAGGAAAGGGCCTGCCTGCCTTTATGGACCATTCCAGGGCACCAAAACTGAAAGCACCAGGTGACTTTCCTAATGAGCTCTGTGCTCCCAAGACAATGAAAAAGCAAAGTCCATCCTGGTCCAACCAGTCCCAGCTGCTTCCTGCTCCATCACAAACACGAGCCTCTGATGTCACCATCCTGCACCAGCAGCATTAAAGCCCAAAATGGTTTCATAAAACACCTGGAGTTGTTTGAAAAGGACATTCTGTGTGGCCCTGCATTGTACTGTCCATCTCCCAGTGTCCCTGTCACAGGCTGGGAGGCAGAGCAGGGTTCATCTGGGAGGACACAGGCATGGCAGGGATTCAGGCTCTGACACATTTAGGTGAAAGAGGAGCTCAGTTCAGCTCACTTGTGCCACCTCCCCAGCCAGGAGCCCGGCCAGGAGGCCAGCACTGCCCCACAGACAGGGGTCCCTGCCCAGGCTGCTCCCAGGGCTGCAGCCCATCAGAGCTGTGGGGTCCCCACACTGTGCCCAACCCAAAAAATGGGCTCCTGGAGCCGGGCACGTGTGCTCTGATTCACCCTCAGCTCCCCGAGGAACCAGCAGCCTGTCGGCAGCAATTCCAGGCTCCTGGGAGTGACCGAGCAGGGGCGGGACCGAGTCACTCACAGCCTCCAGTCCCGGCTCAGTTCACACTGCCGGGCTCAGAGCTGGGACAGGGACAGGGACAGGGACAGGGACAGGCCTGGCAGTGCAAGCTACTGAGAGATTAAACAGATTGCCATGTGAGAAAAACGTTCCACGATTTCTTCGCTTCTCTGGACACTTGAGAAAAGCTCAAGTGATGAGGATCTGGCTGGCTGATGTGAGGATAAAGCAGGAATCTTCCCTGTGATGAGGGATGGGTTAAATGCTCTGTGCTCTCCAACCTACAGGTCTTGTAAAATCCAGATGCACCAGCAGCTGCCACACAGAATATAGAGAATTTGGGAAAAGCTGCCAAGTGCCTTGTCTGTTAAGTGCCTACAACACTCACATTCATGTTACAAATGATGGGATAATAACTTAAGATTTTTTGCTTATGGATTTTGTTTTTTTTTGGTTTTTTTTTGTTTAGCTTTGGATTTTTTAAAGCGATTAGAGCCGGAGGAATGCGTTAGCCCAGTCCCTGGGCAAAAATAATTTTCAGCTCTGGGAGCTGCAAGGATGCAGCAAAGGACTGAATGTTATATCCAAGTCTGAACATTGTGGTTTGGGAGAAGGCAATGAAAACCTCCCTGCATTAGGTTGATATGAATTCCTGAATACAGTCCTGGCCTGCCTTTGACGTGTGGCTTCCCTTATTCCATCCCTTAAACACTTCATTACTTCATACACCTTAAGAAACAAAACAACTTTTTAATTCCTCTGCCTATAGAAGTGTGACAGCAGCTTCTCCCTAAATGCAGTGAGCTCCCAAGTGGAGCCAGGAAGCCACTCGAGTTGTGCACCATAAACACTTCCATGATGTGAATTAATAAGTCTCTCTGAGGATTGGGAAGTGTGCCACATGCAGCATTTCTGAGTCCACAGCCCTTTTATCTAAGTTGTTTTTTCCCTTTATCCTTGTCTCCCTCCATGACAGTTTGGAGATTTTTGGCATCCAAACCGCAGCCTGGCTTGTCAAGCTAAACATCAACTGAGCCTTTATATGTACGTGAGAAATGAGAATAGAGACAAAAATAGTTATTAACTCTGCTTTTCGAATACTGCACAAGCAAAATGGCTGTGTGCCAGCGAAGGCAGGGTGTGGAGAGTTCTGATCCACGTGTGTTCAGCAGTGGCCAGCACTGCCCCGCTGTCTGGGCTGGACGGAGAGCTGTCCCCTCTGCACGGTTCTGTCACCTCATGGTGTGTGCTGGCACCGTGGCCACACCAGCAGGTGGCAAGGGGCAAGTTTTATATCAAAGAGCTGGCGCTGCTGCACTGTGTGCGCCCCGGGAGGAGAGCCGGCTGCTCCTGGAGCACATCCGTGGGTTTGGGATGGCTCTGTGGTGCAGATCCGAGCACGGCACGTGGGGACAGCGGGGACAGTCACCTGCCAATCCACCTTGTGACACTGGCAGGGGTCCTCTCGGAGCCCTGAGCATTCCAAGGAGGAGCCGAGCCCGTCCCCTGGCTCTCAGAGGGCCGCAGTGCCCTGCAGGGTCTGTGCTTCCAGCACAGTGACGTTCCCTCCCTCACCCACATCCACACAAACTGCTTCTCAGAGATGATCCCAGCTTGCTGCAAACACTAAAACAAGTTTGGAAACACTGGGAACGCTGGACTCCATTAAAAAGAGGTGATCCACGCCAAGGCTGAGAGAACAGGAATGTGACCCAGCGGGACAGCCCTGGCTTGCAAATGGCTCGTGGACAAAGCTCCCTCTCTCCCTTGCTTTCCACCATTGCCAAGCAGTGCCTCGCTCCCTTTATTCTGGCAAGTGTCTTGGTAAAGTGTACAAGAATTTCTCTCCATGGAGGGAATTTTAGAAGAGAAAATGGAAAATGGTGCTGTGTGACCAGCTGGAGTTCAGCAAAGTGCTGGAACAGAGTCCTGCAAGGCTGTCATGGATGGCAGAACACCCAGCCCAGGACTGCAGGATGCTGCAATACCTGTGCCACACTTTGAATGGAATTTTAATTATAAATAGGAATAATGGGCATGGCCCAGATCCTCACTCACTGCCTGGTGTCTTCCCCACACTTTGAAAAAAAGCCTCTAAAATCAGAGACGTTCAGCTCCCCGTTACAAGACTGCTAAAAACTCCAGCTCCTTTAGTAATTACTATAAAATACTTTCAGGCAGTTTTTAAAGGCATTATTGAGATAAAATGAAGAAAAGAAATACTGCTGTTAAAGGTATGTTAACCATTCCCCTTATCACCCAACCACTTTATTTTAATGAGGTTTGTTTTACTTCTGCTGTTTGCTTTGCCACACGGCGCAAGTCTCCGAGTATTTCTGGGGGAGATAAATGACTTTGGAGCAGGTGGGGCTGGCAGTGCTGCGGGCTGGACAGGGCCAGCCAGGCTGGGCACGCTGGAAAAGCAGTTGTCACTCATGCCCTGTGTCACAGTGAGCAAGCAAAGCTCTGCTTCCACCCCAGCACAGTTGTGAGGGCTGCAGATCAGAGGGCTCGAGAGCCTCACGCCGTCCCGCGAGTGGGAACGCAGCTCCAGGAGCTTTATTTATGGTGATATTAAATATGCAACAATCATTCCCCAACATCAGAGTAATAAACATCGCTGCTCCATCTGATCTGGAATCAGCAAGCATGCTTCTCACATTCACAGGGAGAGACAAAATGCTGAATTATTCATGCTTTGACTATGAACAAATATAGAGAAAATAAGTGAGTTTGGTACAATGCAGCGGAGCAGATTCAGGGCAGATTATTGTACATCCTTCAATCAAAACACACTCTCTCATTACTCTAAACAATTGTTTCTCCTCCAAAAAAAGTGGGTTAAGGATTAAGCCAATTAAGGGATAAGCAGAATAATTTTGGCTAAGTTTTTTAGATGTGGCTACCCAGGTACAGCTACTGCCCCCTCAGTCACTGGGTGTAAATTGGGATACAGCAGCAGCCACAGCAATTCCACAGGAAAGCAGGGGCTGACTGACTTCCCAGGACATGGGGAGATCTATTCAGTTGACAGGAGCAAACATATTCCCAACTGTGTTCTACAAACTCCTTCTAAACCAAAACAATTCCACATGGTCACCAAGTACCGAAGCAGCAAACACAAAATTGGGCCGTTCTGCCTCATATTTGCACTTCTCATCACAAACCACATTGTGACAGGCCTCTGTGGGAAGCAGGAGTTCTCTGAAGGTGGAGTGTGTGGCTGTGCTGAGCCTCAGCCCCGCCACAGACGGATTTTAGATGTCCCAGGAAGCTCTGTCATTAAATGAATGAAAGGAGGATACTCCAGAGCTGCACAGACACCTTCCTGCTTTCCATATAAATGCAGGATCACTATTACACCTTCCACTGCCCTGAGACCTGCAGCCAGAATTAGCTGGTGTTTGCCGTGCCCTGCTGACATTTCAGGCTTGGCAGGAATAAAAATCCACAGCGAAAGTGGTGCAACTGCAGGAGCAATGACAAGAATTCTGGGACAGGAATGCCCTCAGAGCCTGATTTTCAGCAGCCACATCAAGCCCTTTGCTACCCACATGTGTGTGCATGTGATAGGGAAAGGGGATGAGATGGGAAAGAGGGGATGAGAGCTGTCCTTCAATTTCTCAACAGTTTCTTAACTTAAATCCTTCATTCTGAGCATAAGTACCAAATCAGGCTCAGGGAAGGCAAAACTTAATTAATCAGAGGTAGCCAAGTTCAAAGTGCGCCTGGGGTCGGCTTTATTCCTCTCCTTCACTTTGGAGGTGCAGGGTTTATGGATAATCCCTGTCTGCTGCAGAATGACAACTATGTGGTGCTCAGTATTATTTCCTGGCAGTAACTAAATTTGAAGGTCTCCTTTCCTTCCACTCATCCTTTTAAAGTTTAATATTGTCACTGCAATATAACCGAGGGCCATATATAGCACAAGGGTTTCAAACACCGTGCCCAGCCTGGTGACACCTGGCTCCACTCGTTCCTTGCAGACTCCCCTCACCAAGGCTTTTGATCCCAGTGAAACTGGGAATTACTGGAGATGAAAAAGGGCTGCGTGGTGCCCTGAGGTGACAGGCCAAGCAAGCCCTCTGTCATCTGTTTACTGAGCACTCCACAGCCATAACTCTGCCGCTCGGTCCAGGGGACTGAATCATCATAAAAACCACTTGATTATCTCCATAACAAACACTTGATTTTCTCCATGGATAGAATCACTCCGGAATTTAACCAATACCAACAGCCATCCATTACCTGATTAAACACAGCGGTGATAACACCATCAAAAGCAGGATCAGGTGTTTGTGGAGCACCCCCTCGGCAGAACCAGTCCGCAGAGCTGCCCACGTGCTCTGCAGCAGCCCACGCACTCGGGGATCCGATCCCTTCCACTGAGCTGCCCTCAGACACTTCCCTGGAGTATGGAACAGCCCCAGTTCCTGAGGCTGGAGCAGAGGGCACAGGGGCTGTGTGCCCAGCAGCCCATTCCCCCCACCAGGGAACGGGGATTCTCCACAACACACTCACGACTGGTTTTTCCTTATTCCCCCGCAGCTGGCGGCAGGCTGGGGCAGTCGCTCCTTCAGCTGGATGTCTGGCTGTGATCACGGTGCTCATCCCGCACAGAGAGCCCCGTGCCCTCAGCCCACCAGGAGCAGGGGGACGGGAGGGGCAGGCTGGGCCCCAGCCAGGGCTCCCCAAGGGCCCCCCAGCACCTGGAGTGGGATCTGTGCCAGACACCAGCGACTTCAGGGAGCGTTTGTTGAGCCTGGCATGGGGAGCTCTACCCCATGCCTAAATAGTAAAGCCAGCGTTTAGGTCCTTCATCTCCACACCAAGTATCTCATTTCAATTTAATTTCACAGTTGTAATGGATTTTTCAAAAATATTCAAGAACATATTTACTTTCCAACATCTTATTTCCTTTCACATTTGAAAAAACTTTCTATCTAATCCCTCAAGTCATCCTACAGTCTGAATAATTTCAGGTTTTTAATCAATAGCTGTCAGACTTGTCAAATTACTTTAGGGACCACAAAGCAATTTTTAAACATTCATAAACCCTCGTAGAACAGTTAAGTGCACTGAATTTTAAAAGAAAGAGGAACTGAATAACACTGATCAAATAGGATTATATTCTGGCAAATTATAAATTAGTTTTTTTTATGAATCTTCTCACAGCTACTTATCTAGTGTCAGGCTTCTTCTGCTGCAGGAAGAAGTGACTGTTCACCTCTAGAGAAAGAAGCCTTTTCCCTCCTGCCTCCGAGCCTCCTTAGCAGGAGCAGGGTGCAACGCCTTTTTTTGTTGTCCTTTTAAAAAGCGACATCATTCCCCAGCCAGCTACGCGGGGGTTCTCTCCATCAGAGAGAACCCAGAGATGGCCAAGCTGCTGCTCCGAACTCCACAAACGCATCTTGGCTCCTGGCATCCTTCCCAACACAGTCTTTGCTTCCCAGTGTGCTTCTGGCATGTGCATCTGTCTGACACGTCAGTCTAGAAACGAGGGTCGCCAAAAGTTCTCAATTTATTGGACATCTGTACCAAACCACAGCTTGAACCTTTTATGGGGCTGATTTTGCACACTGCATTGAGTCAAACTCTGGGGTGACTGCGGGAGCCTGCGCTGCTGTTGCCTGTTCCGTGTTTGTTCTGGGAGGGGAGATCAAGAACATCTGAAGAAGTCAAACATGTTTCTCCAGAAACGACTTTACACACCACAGTCCCACGTCACCATCGCAACGTCTTTCTTAAATTTGAGGGATGTGGCCTGAATAGGGAGGAAAAAAGGGAGCTTCAGAGCTACACTGAGAGTGCTGGAAGTCTTCCAGGAAAAAGTGCAGCTCAGATCAAAGAGGAGCTGAAGGATGCTGAGAAGAAAGGAACGTTTGGTGAGAAGAAAGGAACGCTTGGTCGGCCATGTTTGGCTGGCCACATGCAAACGAACCGGCCCAAACCCTCCGTCCTCCTCCTTGCAGCCAAGCGACTCCTCTGCTGCCTCAGAACGTCCCCAGACACGCCTGCCCTGCTCCTGGCCCCGTGGAGGCCGTGTCCCTCCTGTTTGATGGAAGAGGCCGGAGCCCCGTCTGGGACACGGGACCCACGGGGACAGCAGGGACATTCCTGTCCCTTGGTGAACAGGGGATGCAGCAGGACAGGGCTGTCCTGGAAGAGCTGCTGACAGGAGGGATCAGTGTCCAGGCAGGACTGAGGGAGCAGGACACAGGCAGGGCTGAGGGATCAGTGTCCAGGCAGGGCTGAGGGATCAGTGTCCAGGCAGGGCTGAGGGAGCAGTGTCCAGGCAGGGCTGAGGGAGCAGTGTCCAGGCAGGACTGAGGGATCAGTGTCCAGGCAGGACTGAGGGATCAGTGTCCAGGCAGGGCTGAGGGATCAGTGTCCAGGCAGGGCTGAGGGAGCAGTGTCCAGGCAGGACCGTGCTGGGGCTGCACTCTCTGCTGCTGCCTCACTCCAGTGCAGAGAGCCAAGAACCAGGGCCCAGCCCTCTGCAACGCTTCACCTTTCCCTCGCCTTGTTCCAGCGCTGTCTGTCTGTCTCTCTGCCCTTTCCCAGGGCTCCTCACACGCAGGTTTGTGGCTGCTCAGCTCTGTCAGCCCTGCTCCTACCCCGTGCTGCTGAGTGAGCGTTAAACACACGCCCCAGCTCCCTGCATCTGCTGCAATGTCCTTTGCCAGAGATGTGCGATTCTGTCTGCAAAGACCCAGTACAGAACAACGGCCGCTTTAACCTCTGCTCTGGTTTCTGGTTTCCAGAAGGACTCTGGCTGCTGCCATCTCCAGCAGCCCAGCACTGACAGCAACAGGGGAGCCCCATCCCTCCCCGGTGCAGCTGCAGCACCTGCCCAGGCACAGCTGCCCCGCAGCTGGACAGCAGCAAGCACACATTTCTGATTTCCAGCTGACCTAGTTGTGACAGTGGTTCTCTGTGTAAAGCACTGCTCTGGGAGCTGAGCCTGTCCCAGCTTTGGGAAGCTCAACATCTGCCCCAGCTGCTGCCTCAGCCCTCGGCCGGGTTTGGGGCTCATGAACACCAACAGCTCCGAGGAGCTGCGAGAGGAGCTGCAGAACTGCCGGCGAGCTCAACTCAGCCACAAATGTGGGATGTCTGACTGATTCACAGTTGCTCTTTTCTCTAGTTCAACTTGAAGACGCAAAATTTTTTCTCAATGAGAATATCTCAGCAAGTTCTGAGGTTTGTGAGGCTTGCTTTGCTTTTCTTAGCGAGGTGCTTAGTGGGTGTGTCGAGCTTGACATCACAGACATCAAAAATGTGATACTCATTCAGTTTTTTTCTATATTTAGCTTGTTTTCCTGTATTTAGCTGATTGCTGTTTGCCCAGTGAAGCACAAACCCAAACCTCAGAGCACTGTGATCAACAATTTGATCTCAAGACCTAAAAACCAGTAAACAATAATAAATGTAAATAATCGGGAGCAGGACACCGAGCAGATGAGTTCAGTAAGTGATGGAGCAAACTTTTCCTTTCAACTGAAATGAATAATCCCCTTGAATTAGACTTGATAAGGATTCAAGCATGTCATTACTTTGCATTAGTAGTAATAATAATAATAATAATAATAATAATAATAATAATAATAATAATAATAATAATAATAATAATAATAATAATAGTAGTATCAAAGTACCTTTTGCTGTGAGATATCCTGATCAAGGATTTGTTAAAGAACGTTCACTTTCAGGGCTATTTCATTAAATGTGAAAATTAGACCAAAGACAAGGGGCTGTGATTTGTGGGGGTAAAAGTAACTGGAAAGAAGAAGCACTTACATGATCTAAAAGGAGAGAAACACCCTGAAAGAAGCACTGAAGAACAAATTCTCATGTTCAGAGAGAGAAACCTGCCTGGAACCCCCCAGGACAAAAAACTGGGAGAAGCCAACTGAATAAAATCCAACCACACAAGGCGGGGGAAAGCTCCAGAAATGGAGTAAGAAAGTTGAAACACTTACTCCAAAACATGAATTTGAAGTTGTGGTCAGTGTCCTCAATGCGGTTCACCCTCCTCTGGCTGCACTCCCTTCCCAGAGGGCAATGCAGAGGCAGCGGGGCGGGAGGCAGGAGCTGTCCCTGCCACCACACCGTGTCCCTGTCCCCTCGTGCAGCTCCTGCAGGATGTTTGTTTGCCAGCAGCTCGTCCTTTATCTGTATTTGGGGAAGCCTTCCACAAACTCCATCCCCGCCTCAGGGAGCTGTGCCTCGGTCTGCACGGCCTGGGAGCTGGAAATGGCTGGAATGGCTCAGATCCTACATGTGGAGGGGTGGGAACTGATCCAAGGTGGGTGGGAAGAGAAAAATGATCAAACAGAAAAGCTTGGATCCCTCTGAACACATCGGGTTTCTCTTAGGCCAGGCTGTATCTTCTCTTTCCAGAACATCTCCCTCACACCTGCCAATGCGTTTTTTAACTTTTAAAATAGTTGGTGCCGCTTCCAAAATATGTCTGCAACACTTCCAATAGTGATAGTTCCCCTAATAAGAAAAAGAAAGCCCTTCCTGAACGAATGCTGTCATTAATTAACCCTTCAAGTGTCGTGCTGGTCTCCTGTTACCCCCAAAATCCCCAGGAGCCGTTCAACGTGTACCTGCCGGCCTGAGGCGCCTCTCGGAGCCCGGCTGTGGGACTGGCATTGAATGGACTCCCCACCCAGCTGGGCTGCTGGTAATGGACACAAACACCCCCTGCTTTCAGCCCCCGGAGTGCTCCTCACAGCTGGGTAACTCCAGTCACCAGCCAGGCCACAGCTGCGTCGGGAGAGAAAGCGGAAAGCGCCGCGCGCCTCCGAAAAGTTCCCTGCTCGTCATCGAGATCAACGCCAGCACAGAAACATTAACATCCAGTTTTAAACCCCACTGAAATGCTCAATGCTGCAGGAAGATTTCTAGGCAGAAAAGTGGAGGAAATGCCACATAAAGTGGTAAAACACGCGGACAGTCCTGCTGAGGAGAGCGTTCTGGCACGGCCTGTGAGTGGCACTGGGACAGGGCTTGGAACTGCAGCACCACGGGAGTTATCCTGTCCTGCACCCCATTCCTCTCACTGAAACAATCAAACTGCTTTAGGAATGCAGTTCCATGGAATAACGAGAGATCTGGCCTTAATACACAGGTTTATAATTACCACCAACTTCGGTGTCTGTCTGAGTAATTCTATTTAAGGCCCGGATTGCTGGTGTGGTGCAGCTGGGCAGAGGGGGCTCAGGGCTCCAGGAGTTTGGGTCCAAAGCACTTTTAGGGATCTTCCCATGGCACAGAGGGCACTCACAGGGCTCCTGGTGATCCACCAGGCTGCCAGGACAGGGTGGGGACTGGAGCATCTTTTCCAATCAACTCCTGACTGAACAGGAGGAAAAAGCAGAGATGGATAATACTCTGGGGTTAAAAGATGGTATTTTTTTAAAAAATAAAGTTCCATTGAGAAATCATTCCTGGGATTTGATTTATTGCCATTCCCATTGGCATTTCTGGGAAATTTTCTTTTTGTAAATAAGATATATTTTAAAGTAAAAAGCCTTGCTTTTAGGTTTTCTGGTGCAACCCAGTGAAGAACACTGCATAAAATCTTTGGAGAAAATAAAGCTCAATTATCTAATAGGCCTTGGATCTGTGCAATTGTAGCAATGGGATGGGCGCCCCGAGCAACAGCAACTGTGCAAATATAGAAAGTGAACAAAGCCACAGAGATTCACCATTTCAAACAAAAACTGCTGCAGTCCTGCAGTCACTCAGCTCTGCCATCTGTGGAGTGGATGGTGTGGAGCTGCTGCCTGGGAGAGAGCCTGGAATCACACCATCCCAGAATGGTTTGTGTTGGAAGGGCTGTTACAGCTCAATCCATCCCACCCTGCCATGGCAGGGACACCTTCCACTGTCCCAGCTGCTCCCAGCCCTGCCCAACCTTGGGCACTGCCAGGGATCCAGGGGCAGCCCCAGCTGCTCTGGGCACCTGTGCCAGGGCCTCAGCACCCTCACAGCCAGGAATCTCTGCTGTGCTTCTGTCCTTCACTCCGAGCCAATTACTCCTTATCCTGCGACTACACTTCCTGATGAAGAGTCCCTCTCTGAAGATAGGAGAACTTGGACAAGAGTAATTAGAAAATATTATCTAGATGTGTTAGATGTTTCTGTTCCAAGAGCCTTTTCCTGTAAGGTGCTGGGAGGCCTGGCTGATTCCTTTCTGATTCCTTTGGCAAGATTCCTTTCTGTCCTGTCACTCCTGCTCCCAGCTCAGTAGCCCAGAACAGGCTCCATCTAACACGGGATCCTGCCTCCAGCAGGAAGGCAATCTTGTTAACAGAGGGAAAACACAGTTCCTGACCCTTGAAGGCAGGCAGGCAGAGCCCTGAAACTTTTGATTTATTCCTCTTGCTGATGTTGGTTGCTTAGCTACAAATATTCTCAATGCTCATAAAAGCCTCACTCCATTAGTCCTCACCGCAAGGTTTTAAGTCCAGCCACAGTTTATTTTTCTTGAAACCTAGGTGATGAAATTTCGTGTAGCTGTTCCATGTGAGATGAGAATGCCCCGTTCCCTGTGCATGAGCAGGAGCTGAGGGGATGTCACCCTCCAGCACCGAAGATGGGCAACAGAGCCCGGCTCTGATGTAAGAGCACTCTTAAAAAAGGAAACAGAGAGGGAAAAAAAAAACTAAGAGCCAAGAGTGATGAAGCAAACTGAGCCTGCAGCTCAGAGCTGCTGGCAGCTCGTCCCGTGGAGCTCATGCGAGGCAATGCCTTGAAATGTGAGGGCTCTGCTCGGCATCTGCTCGCGGGCAGCGTGCACGGCCCGATCTGCCGGGTAAAGCAGCCGTGGGCAGATCGGGCTGGACGGGACCAGCTGCTGCAAGTCTGGCACAGCAAGGACAAAACATCCCCAACACATGACGCTGTCCCCGCAGAGCTGCCCCTCCCCAGCCCTGCCTGTGGAGAGTGTGGCTGTCACCGACAGCTCTCCCGGGCCGCTGGAAGGTGGGAGCGTTCCTTGATCCATCCCACCCTGCACTGCCGCTGTGAGAGGGGCAGGAAAAGGCCATCAACAGGTGCCATGAGTCACTGGGAAATGATGGTCTGGTCTCAGGCAGGGAGAAATAAAATGACCGTGGAAACAATCATCTCGTGGAGCTTGCCTGGCAGACAGCAAAGGAAGTTGGTCTGGGTAGGAACCTGGGGACAATGGTGGCACCAGCTGTGAGGACAGGGCAGGCAACAGAACTCTAAAGTGGCCTTTTTCCTGCCTGCTGAAATTAGAGAACAATGAGCAAAACCTCTGTGGTAGGAAAGGGAAGCAGCTCAGCAGGAACACACAGCTCTGGCACCCAAGTGCGTCCAGCAGACCAGCAGCACCCAGCTCCTCCCAGCCCAAACTGGAATTCTGTAATCCCAAAATTACTGGATGGGAAGGAACAAACAAGCACGGAGAACTGTGAGTGCTGTCACATTCTGATGACTAAAAGCTGGAACACAGAACAGTGAAAAGCACCTTTGGGGCTCACAGTGCCTCCTGTTTGGTGAGCAGGTAACAGAGGAACACACTGGTAGTCAAGGGTCTCTTTATCAAACTAATTTTTTAACAAACAACCTTGCAATGATGCCAAGAGAGAGCAGAAAGCTCCCAGTCAGCACTGCTCTGCAATCAGCGATTAATTTGTTGCCCGATGCTTTGCTTGCTGCCCATGACAGAGCTCATAAATCCTCATTTTTATTGATGTCCTGGCCGAGGGGGCATGCTGGAAAAGGCTGGCTTGTGCTGCAGGTGTCCTGGGCAATCACCTTGCAGATGTGACAAACTGCACAGAGGCTTTTGTAAAGCCTTTTAATCATTTTATCCGTCTAATTCTTGTTTTTATTGTCTTTGCTGTAAACAGATGGCAGCAGCTCAATTTGCATCCTGCTCTTTCTGGGAAATGGAGTGTGAGACCCTCCCACGGCAGCAGGGCAGAGCCTGTCACCTCTCAGTGCCACAGCCCCAGCAAAACACAGAGCATCTCCAGTGCCACCAGCAAGGTCCCAGTGGAACTGGGGCCATTCTCCCATTCCTGGGTGCTGGTGCTACCACAGTGGAGGGGATGACGTGAAGAAAAATTGTGTCTGTTTGAAGAAAAACTGCGCCTGTTTAAAGACAGGCAGAAATTTCCTATATGGTGAAGAGGTGGAAGAAGGAACCAGTGCTGGGGGAAGGGAGACTCTATTGGAACAAGTTTTCAGCCATCAATGTCTGCTGGACGAGTCTTTAAAAGTATTAAAATCAGAATCTTAACAGGGCTTAAAATCTGGGTTTCCAGCACCTAAAATTGTGACTGAACAGAGCAGTGCCTTTACGTGCTGGTATCCCAGGTGATACAACTCCAAGTTCTCTGAATGTCTCCTCTCAACACAAGTGACAATTGTATCTTATTAAATCTGTCATCAAATTGCAGGTCTCTGAAACGGTGCAAGTCAAAGAGAAGCAAAGCAGGGGGGTGTTTCTGTACAATACCCAGTGGAGCTGAGGGAGCCTTTTACCTAAGAAAGGTGTTATTTCTGCCACTTTGAGCAGGAGGAAACTCGGGGAATTACTGAGTGCTTTCTCATCCCACTCCCTATCCTGCCAGCTTCCCCAGTGCGCTCCAGGACGGCCGGGAGAGCGGCTGTGACAGCGCCAGGCACGGGGCCGTGGCTCAGGGAACTGGAGCTGCACGCACTGGGGTCACTGGAGGGAACTGGGGTGTCTCCTGAGGAGCTGGGGCTCCCCTCTGTCCCAGCTCTGCTGTTCCAGCCGCTCTGCTCGCGTCTCCCTGTGCCAACGTTGGCACTAACGAGGCCGCAGGAGGAGGCTCAGCCTCACCAGGGGCTCTGTTATCCTCACAAGCCCCACGGCAGCTCTCTCTCTGGTGCTGAGCTCCAGCCCTGCCCTGGGACGTTTCCCGCTGATTGCTGTGCAGCGGGGAGGAGGATGGTGCCAGGAGGTGCCAACAACCCACCAGGTCACACGTGCTGCTGGCTGATCCTCTCCAGAGATCACCCCGACCCAGCCCTGCTTCACCAGTGCTGCTCAAAAGGACTCAGGTCATGGCTGGGAATCAGGAGGAGGCAAGGACAGTTCCTATCAGCTTACCTCTGAGCGTTAACACAACCATTAATTACCACTTGCTCATCAAGCGACAGATTAATGAGAACACAGAGATGGGGCCTTGACCTTTCCTCCCTCCCTGCACCCTCCTTTCCTTACACCATGCTCTGAGCCACGATCCCTGGTCCTGCCTGGGGTACATGCTCAGTGCCCCTGCTGGGACAATTCATCTCTGAACGAGGCTTAACACAAGAATTCCCTGCTTGCATTATATTTAGGTGTTCCTAGTTGTAGGAACCACAGAATCACAGAACAGTCTGGGCTGGAAGGAACCTTCAAGTTCATGTTGTTCCAAACCCTTGCCACAGGCAGGGAACCTTCCGCTAGAGCAGGCTGCTCATATTATTATAAATAAGCTTTGTTTTTAAGCTTTGCTATGATTATTATTTGCTGCATTCATTGGCCAGTGCATGGCTATGAGGGCTAAGAGGGATTCCACTGCTGTTTAAGGTACTGCAAGTTATCCTGGCCACCCTGCAACTTTTGGGAAAAAGGAGATGGGAGGGAAGAAATGTGTCTGAAGCCTAACGAGGACACAAGTCCTTGCCAGATTTTAATTTGAAATTCTTTCTTTCTTTTCAACCATGTCCTTTTCTGCTGGGCTCTGCAAAGAGCAGAGCTGGACAATTGTACGGGAAGCTGGGAGAGACTGACAACAGAGGAGGAGTGGAGAGGGGAGTGGAACCAGCCTGTCTCCTTGTACTCAAAATGAAACATGATAAAGCAACAAATCGCATAAAGGATGACTAACAAAGACAGCTTTAAAAATCGTTTCAGGGTTAGTCTTCTCAGGTTGACAGTGGGGACAGCAGGGAAGGACATTCAGTTTCACACATTACGTAAGTTTTAGTCCATGTCCCTTTCAAGTTCTCCGTGTGCTCCTACCACGTGTCCAGCCACCCACACCTGCCAGGACAGCCAGCAAGCACCCTGATCCCCAGGCACGGCCCCTTCTCCTTTACAACCACGCAGATCTTTTACAACGGCTTTGAAAAATCTGTGAGTTCTGCCCGGCCCCTCTGCTCGCTCCACTCCCTGGGGACGTGAGGGAATTGCCTGTCCGGAATCCGTGCTCCCAATCCACCAGATCCCTCCTGCAGGAGCACCAGGGCCCCGAGCAAACAGCTTCCCAGCAAACCCTGTCACCAATTGATTCCTCCCGAGTGCCAGAGCCGGACGCCGCGTTCCTCGGCCGATGATGGAATACAGAGGTTGGCTCCGGGCGCAGCTGCCCCGACCCCCACGGGCTGATTCCACAGGAAACAGCACAAACATCTGCACCACCAGAGAGCTGCCTGACAGACCCCGCAGAGCTCCGCTCCAGCACTCCAGCCCTTGGAGATCTGAAACACTGCGAGCTGCTGTAGCCCCGGCAGTCCCCACCAGCTGAAACAACGTGCTGGAAAGTCTGTTTTCTCCATATCTGCTCCCCGTCCCTTTTGAAAATGCGGTATATCAATTCGAAAGATCGTAAAGGTCCAGCTTTTCCAATCTGGATCATCCACTTCTAGAGCAGGTGCACAAAGGTGCAGGGAACACTTTGTCATTGCAGTGCCATCGCACTTCAGCAGATCCTGGTGAACCACCGAAGAGAAAGGTAAGTGGAAAACTACCAGGCACTTACCCAAGCCTCCACGGGACAGGGAAACAAGATGAGGACAGAAGAGTAAGATCAGGACACAAAAGCAGTGCTGAGGTCCCCAGGAAAGTCAACTGCTCCAGGAGCAGGGTGAGTCCATCCCCCGGCTCCCTCCCTCGGCCGTCTCTGCCCGGTTTGGATTCAGCTGCTCTGGAACCGCTGGCAGACTCCCGGACTGTGAGACTTCCTCTGCAGCTGATAGCGGGGTTATGAAAGTAAACTGACTATTGCCCTTTGTGAGGGGAGGAGGGGGCTGGGAAGCTCAGCCCCTTCCCTTCCTTTGTAATTCAAACCCTTCCTCGAGGCTCAGTGTTTTGGAGGACAGGCATCTGCTCGCAGCCCCTTCGCTGCTGCCGAGGAGCTCACACCGGTCCTGGCGGCGGGCCAGGCTCGCACAGCCTGCGCTCGGAGTTCACATCACAAAGCAGCTCACTCCTAATTAAACTTCATCCCGCATTTTTCTGTCTCATACATAATTAGTGCAGAGCAACAAACATAGAGGAAAGAAGGGAGAGTTTGAGCACAGGTTGCTCTGTCTGCACCTCTGATTAATTTTAAGATTTCCTCTTGGTTCATGGAGTAACTGTCTCCCATCACTTCCAAAATATCCTGTATCCACCATCCCTGCTGGGGGCACTTGGGCTGACACTGCTGCCAAAGACTGGGTGGTGCTGGGAGCAGAGGTGGATGCAAAGAGGGATGGAGCAGGGATGGAGAAGGAATGGAGAAGGGATGGAGCAGGGATGGAGCAGGGATGGAGAAGGGATGGAGAAGGGATGGAGCAGGGATGGAGAAGGGATGGGAGGATGGATACAAAGAGGGATGGAGCAGGGATAAGCAGGGATGGAGCAGGAATGGAGCAAGGATGGAGCAGGGATGGAGCAGCGATGGAGCAGGGATGGAGCAGAGATGGAGCAGGGATGGAGCAGAGATGGAGCAGGGATGGAGCAGGGATAAAGCAGGGATGGAGCGAGGATGGAGCAGGGATGGAGCAGGGATGGCAGCAGGGATGCTGGCTGTGTCAGAGTGCACATTCCCAAACCCTCCCCAAGACACGGTGCTGTTCCCAAAGCCTGTCAGTGCAGTGCCAACATCTTTCCATAGGCAGCTGCACCAGGATCGGGCAGCTCTGATCTTTATGGCTTCCTGAAGGCAGTTAATCTTTAAAGCTCAAGCTATAGCTGCTGTCAGCTTAGCTCGCAGCCTCCTTCGATTGGTATTTACAAGTTGCATTTTAAATTGTAAAGAAGTCCAGGCGCACGGGAGTTTGTCCACAAAGCGGACAGACAGGAATTAAAGCACATTCTCCTCAAATCTGCCTGAAATCTGAACTTTTATTATTAGCCATCCCCAGTGTGATAATAAACTCTAGTCCCTGACAGCAACATATGGATTTCATCTCCACTGTAGTCCAATATTACAATAATCCACAGTGACCTGGTAAACAGGTTCAATCCAACAGATTTTGCTTCACCCTGTCAATGAGAAAGTTCTGGCACATGACAGAAATAAAAGAAAAAACTCTGGAATATTTTGTTTAATTTCCCACAACCCCCTACCACTCCCAAATACGTGTGTTTGTATTGTTCTAAGACACAAGGAGCTTGTTTTTCTTCTAATTACACTGGTTCAAAGTAATTATTCTCATTTATTCTCCACGTACATGAGCATATCAAAATAGGAATTGACCCAGCATCAAATATTCCCTGTTTTAGGAATTATTCCAGCTGCTCGTAAACTGAAGGTCCATGAGAGCCTGGGAGAATGTATCCACATGCAGGCTTATCTCTTCATTTCAGACCATTCATCATTCCTTGCCTGGGAGCAACAGTTAATTTCCAACAACTCAATGTCAAGATGGCAGTTTAAATCCTCTTGAGGATTGCCTCAGGAGAAGATTTTGTCCCAGTTCTTCTGCAGCCACTGTAGAGTCAGCCTCTTCTGAAGTCACTCAGTTTTAGAGTGTGATAGAAATAAAGAGACAGTGAAGATCTGCTGGTGACCATCCCAACCCAAGGAAGAGTCATCTCTCCAGAGCCTTCTCTTGGGATTTCAGAAATTAAGAGTCAGAATGGTTTTGGTTGATCACCCATCTCCATCCCTCCTGCCACGGTCAGGGACACCTCCCACTACTCGGAATGGAAAAATAGGGCCTGCCAGAAACTGCTGCATGTCATGGGGAGGATTTCCTAGGGTTTGTCATTGTCTCTGGGTACAGATTTACACAACCCTTGCACAGAGTAGGAGACACTTCCAACTTGGAGAGGAGGAGAAGGACCTGAGCCAACACCAACACACTGAACCTTTCTGAAAAGGCCGCATCACAACCAGATCTGTCCCCAGACCTCCCGAACAGCAATCCCAACGAAATCCCTCAGAGCAGAGCAGAGCAGAGCAGAGCACAGCAGGGCAGAGCAGAGCAGAGCAGAGCAGAGCAGAGCCTTGACATCCCTTCTCCCCTTCTCTGTCTCGTACATTTGTTTGGATTCAGCTTTATCTCCTCGTTTCAAGGACTCCCTCACCTTGTCTGACTGGTGCTGGTGGCCCTTTTACCAAGGACAGTCTGCATGGAACACTTTGGGAAGCAATGATTTAAGAACTGCAGGTAGCAGGCAGAGGGGCTGACGAGCCATCTCTGGAAATCAGAAGGTGTCTAAAGAGGGTGTTTACAAGCAGAACGCTGCGAAAAGTCTGCCTTGGTTGCAGATAACAAGGCTGAGACAATGACAGATTTCCTTCCCCTGGCAGCCAAGAGCAGCTCCCCGTGATTGCCTCGCCGTGTTTATCCAGGATGCTGGGAGAGAGCAGGCACCAAATATGCAATTAATTGGCAGTTTGCAAGAGCATATTGCCTAAAGATAAACAGAGTGGGTGATCGTGTCGTATGGAAAACGGCTGAGTGCTGCAGATGTAGTGTTGACCCAGTTTAAAAAAAAGAAGTTTTTTTTGTTCTCTTAGAAAATAAATGTACTGAAATGAATACTTTTTTCTTTTCGCACAGTCCCTCTGGCCTTTGAATATTTTGTGTACGTAAGCCATTCCAGGTTCTTTCTTAATCTGGAAGTACGTAGTAAATTATGAATTAGCTGAAGAGTTTTCCTGCTGACACCAGAGGAGCAGGGGGCACAGGGTGACAGGGAGTTAATGGCCTGTCCTCTCCACAGAGGGTGTTCTGAGAGCAGGAGAAGACACCACTGCTGGATCTGAGTGGGAACCAGGCGATGTGGGGAGGAACAGAACTGCCCAGGACACTGGATGGGGAGGTCAGCTCCAGAGGGAGGAATGGTTTTTCACAGAATCACGGAATGGTTTGGGGTGGGAGGGACATCTCCCACCACCCCAGGGTGCTCCAAGCACAACCTGGCCTAGGACACCTCCAAAGCTGGGGCAGCCACAGCGCCAGGGAGGATGTGGACAGGATCAGGGGCTTGGCAAATGCAGAGTGCTGGCAGGGGGAGGGACAGGTTCCTGCTTCCAAATACAGATATTGTCAGACAAAAAAGGCACAGAGATGGCATGAAACCCAGAGTCAGGAAAGGGAGAAGATACAGGAGAAGACTGAATGCTACTGAGGAGCTCAGGATAGGATACACACTGTGGAAAATACGGCGAGGCTGGAAAGGGAAGGGGAAAAGCGACCTGAGCGTGATGCTGCTCAAGCTGGGAAGCTGGAGAGACAGAAGAAGGGATATCTGTGACATGATCAGGGCAGCAGCACGAATGCTGTGGATCAAGTGCGAGGCACAAATGCTAAAGAGAGAAGCTCTCACTTTCAGGAGGCAGAATTCATTAGGAGGAAAGTCCTCAATGTAGAATTTCAGACTTCATGTTCTTCAGCTCCTGTGCACAGCAGTAGCAGGCAATGAAAATCAGTGCCCTCACAGGACAAAAGGACACTCTCTCATTTTTTTACATTCAGTGCTATAAAACTCAAACCCAAACCATGTGACAGATCTCTCACTTCATTTTACTGCGACCACACTGACCTTACCAGCACTGGTCAGATCCAACAGGAAAACAAGTCACGACCTGGCAGCTTCCTTGCAGGGACAACGCACTGAGATTGTATCTGGCCTGACCAACCTGATGACACCAAAAATGCCTTCACAGGAATTCCTGATCCCATGGAGAGATTGTTACAGCAGGCTTGGACTTGATGTGTTGCTGGATGCTCTCCCTGTGCCCTGGGCGCAGGCTCTGAACAGATGGGGTGCTCTGCACACTCCACAGGTGAGAACCTTCCTTCTTATGCACTGAGGTGATTCCAGGTGAATTCTTCATGCAGGACTCAGTCCAGATTTCCTTTGCATTTCCCCAAAGGCCAGGCCTCAAGGAGGAACTGGAACACCAACACAGGAGCTTGGTGTTCCAGAAGCATGGCAAAAATTCAGCAGCTTTAAAAAAAAAAAATCTTTTTCTTTTAGATCAAAGTTTCTGTATTTGGGTACCTAAAATTAGCTAGCAAAGTAAGTGACATTTGATTCAGAGATGCAAAATTTCCATTGATTTTAATGGATTCAGCATCGCAGAAAACTAGGCCACTTATTTATGTACCTACAAAAGCATTTGAATCCCAAACTTGAAGGAGCCAAGTTTGTAAATGATGACCTTATGTTTTAAAAATCATGAGACAACTCTGCATGCATCAGTCTGTTATTCCCTTTACTTCTGTCAGCAAGGCTCATTCAGAGGTAGATTTAAGCTGTAAAATGTGCCTTTAAAGTTTCCTGCAATAAGGTCTCCTCTATTTAGCAAAACACTTAGGCACAGCTTAATGTCTTCCCGAAGAGAAGCACTTGAGTGAATCAAGGCTAACAGCTTCCTCACAGCCCTCCTTGAGATGAGGAACCAATCTCTGTCTCCCCACAGAAAATTGCTGATCCTGATGTGAATGGCTCAGCAGCCTTGAAGACTTTCTGCCTCATCACTTTACCCTAGGAACAGACTAACATCGCACAGTACTTGGGTTTACAAAGCACAGCGAGGTAACGACGCTGAGAAAACACTCCACAGGTGTTCCAGACCGGGCTGGATGGGGCTTGGAGCAACCTGGGACAGGGGGAGGTGTCCCTGCATGTCCTTCCAACCCATTCTGCTCCAGGATTCTGCAGGGATGTGTGTTTAGGGCAGGGCCAGGGTGGAGGGAGGGAAAGGGCAGCAAGATCAGCGAAACCCCGAGCAGGAGGTGTCACAGGTGTAAAGCAGGGAGGCACCAACCCTTTGTTGATGCAAAACCTCAGCCTGTTCCTCATCTTGTGGCTTCTCTCTGTCAATCCTGTGCCACTGCATGCCCCTCAGCAAACTGCACGTGGCTGCTTAAGGAGAGAGCTGCATAATTTACCTCTGATTGTTTCAAACACTCGACAGGAAACAATAGATAAAAACTGACAGGACCTTCATAGTTAACAATGCAACCTAATGAAGTGAAATACTGCTCAGGGAAATATTGTGACAGGTATCCACGGATTCAAACAAAGGAAAAGATGTGGTGGGGTAGATTGGGTTCTGCAGTCCTTCAGCCCTGCCTGTGAAGAGAAGTCACCAGATCTTCCTTCCCTCTGTCTGAATTGTGTCAGGCTGCTTTGGTTACACAGCGCTGAATGCAAGTTTGTGAAAGCACAGAAGTTAAAAAAAATTCCCAGAGAGGAGCTAAAATGAGCTGAGCTCCATTCTGCCACATTTTCACATTCCTGCAGCTGTTTCCAGCAGGAGCTCACCACTGGAATGACAGGGACCATGGGAGGGAAGCAACGAGGAAAAACCCTGAGGTTGGACAAGCACAGAAGCAGGAGTGTGCTGCCAGCAGGAGCATTTGTGTGCAGGTGTCCCAGTGCTGCAGGAGCTGGGCTGGGGGATCCTGCCCAGATCACTCCTGAAGGCACTGCCAGGATTTGGAACATCAGGAGGAAGAGTTACTGCCACTGCAGACAGCCACAGGCACTTTCTATTTTCCTTTATCTTACAAATTGCAGCTCAGAGCCTGAATTATTCAGAGCAGACTCCAGTGACAGCTCCTTGGAGCAGGGGGACACAGCCACAGATGGCGGCTGCAGTTCTGCTGATCCCCAGGGGGTTTGGCTGGACAATTAGGGCAATTTGTTAAGCAGGGTGGAGGCATCGGGGTGGAGCACAGGGTGGTGGAGCACACGGAGGCAGAGCACACCGTGCTGGGCACGCAGAGGGGCTGGAACCGACCCCTCTCCTCCTCGTGGTGTCCTCAGAACAGAGGAGCTGAGATGAGCTGCAGGGAACAGACCCCAGGAGGGACTGGGCTGCTCATTTGTGGTGTCACCCACTGGGCTTGGCTAAAATGGCATCAGAGGCTCCAGGGTCTAATGACCAAGGAGCTGTTCCTGTTGTGATCCTCCTGTAGGCAAGGTACGATTGTCTCGCTGTGCTGGGAGGAGGTTCTGAGCACAGAGCAGGATCAATAACTTGATGATCAATCTGTCTAAATCTAGATCTGTATCTATATCCACACACTGCTGACTGTGACACAGCCCCGGGTCACCCTTCACAACAATGCTTCTGGCTGCTTGCTCACCCTCCTTCTGCCTTGCCCACAATGGAGAGAGACTTTAGGCTACAGCCTTCCCCAAAAACCACGGGCAAACAGAGCATCTGGACTCTGAGGCAAGTTAAACACTGGGAACTAATTTGGTTTCCATGGTGAAGGACTGCAAAGTTTCACTTCCCTAGGAAGAATGGGAGGTTTCCATTTTCTGGCCTCAGGTAAAAGTATAAAGAAAATTACATCTGGCTGGGAGTGCAACTGACTGGGAGAGAACTACAGAAGAAAATGCAGGGGGAAACGGTGCAGCTCCAGGAGCACTGCCTGTGACAGTAACACCAGCGTCATGCACCCCAGACAAACTTTTGTTATCACCTGTGCAACTGTTTTACACAACTCAATAAAGGACACCCTGACCTACAGTCCAACAGCTGAGGAAACAAACAGGCAAATCCCTGGAGAATGGGAATGGTGGTGTGCAGAGCCACACAGCCCCTGCAGGGCTCAGAGCCCACGGGGCCCCTCTGTCCCTCACTGGCAGATCCTCTGCATCCACGGCCTCACTCTCCCTCTGCACACAGAGAGTTCATCAGCTCTTGACAAACCTGGAGAGGGAACACTTTAAAAAGCATCTGCTCTGCTCTCAACAGTACCTCCCAGCACCAGGATGTAGCATTTCCCAACAGTTTCAGCTGAAGCTGTTCAAGGGAACGTGAGAAGTGCCAGGATCCGTATTTCTAACAGGAGCTGACACTGCCGGCACTGGAAATCAAATGGGAAGAAGTCCTCAGACAAGGAGACTGACTAAAAAACATAACTGACAATGGCAAATAGCTTAAAGGATTTAAAACCCCCGAAATTAAATCCATCCTCAACCCAAAAAACACACAGAAAGATCTTTACTTTTATACAAGTCGAAGTTAATTTAAAGGCAAGGAAATACTCTAAAGGTCACATGGATCCTTCATGTATCCATAGACCTGACAGTCAAGGCTCTGTTTTCAAACTGCACTTGAAATTAGTTTAAAATTTACTGATGTCTCTAAACTCATTACACTAAAATTTCACAGGAGAGGGCAAACAGGGACAACTGGATGAGATCAAACATTATTTCCTGGGTGGCAAGAGGGAAGAATCCTCCTGCCTGGAGCACTGACAAGAAACCTGGAGCTCTTTGGAGCAGCTGCCCCTCTGCCCTGCCCCGAGGGACCTGCACCCAGGCACCAGGGGCTCTGAGATGTGTCTGCCTGGCCCCACGGGACAGCCCCACAATTCCCTGCATGGCACAAACGTTCCCAGCAGGAACAGCACCAGCTTTGTCTTTGAGCGTGTTTTCTCTCTGGGTTAACCAGAACTTATGTTCCATTCACAGAAGAAAGTCATTCTTTGTGTGAGGAAACACACAGCAGGCTTGAGTGTGACACTGCTGCTACCACACCCCAGCAAAGATGAAAGAAACAATAATAATAGTAACCAAAAGTTTAAAAACATCTCCATGCATATTTCACTATGACAGAGATTTGCATGTTCATCTCCAAAACTGGGTGAAAAGAGTCTTAAAATACTGTTTTTGCTATTTTAACTGTAAATACGGGAAGCTTTTTCTGTCTACCTACTCAATGACACACAGATTTTTTCCTACATTTTTGTTACACAAAAAGGGGAAAAACAGAAGGAAGGAAAGAAATAAAGTCCTGGCTTTTAACTAGTGAAAACTCAAAGTAGTCCAAGTTACATAATTCTATGGAAGTGGGGGAAGTTATTAGCGTGGAGTGAATCAGAGGAGGTTCTGGAAAAGCCGCACAGGGCAAGTGACCCCGAGCAGTGGCTGGAGCCAGGGACAGTAATGAGGAGGGAATCTCTCTGAACCAACTTGTTTGAAGACTGCAAACAGCCTGGACGTTCAGTTTGGTGACTCACAGCTTGTGGCAGCCCATAAAGATCTTTGTGTCTGTTGGGACTGTGATTAACCTCCCAGATACAGCCCCAAAATTAAAGTTGCAAAGGCCCCTGGCTGCAGCGCCGCTGGGTGTCTGGGGAATGGAGGCCCCAGTCCTGCCCCTCCTGCGGCCGTGCCACAGCTGCCACTGGCAGGAGCTGCCAGCTGGGCTGTGCCAGCAGCTCCCGGTGTCACCCAGGAGGACTGTCCCTCACCCGAGCAGCGGGGCTGCTCCCAGCAAGGAGCTCGGCAGCGGGGAGGGATCGGGGCTGGAGCTCCTGCCCTCATTCCCTCCCCTGTGTGCCAGCCTGAGCACGGAGTTCTGCTGCAGCCACAACAATCCGCCCCTCCTGTGCCCTCCTCATTAATAAATGCTAAATGAAACCCTTGGGAAGAGGGAGAAAAAACTATCAGCAGTGTTTTGGAGCAGTGACAGGCACGAAAGAAATGTCTGAGGGGCTGAGCTCTGGGGAACAGCAGCTTGCAGTGCACACAGACACAGGCAGGTTTGCCTGGCACTCCTGCCTCCCTGACAGGCCTTGTTTCACTGGCACTGAGGGCGGCAGAAATCTGCTTCCTATCAGTTTTCCTGTGTTTGGGCTGTGGGAAGTATTATTTCTTAGAGGATGAGGCAGTTTATTGGCCAGGGATATTTCCAGTGCATTTATTTTGCTGTTGTTGTGAATTTGGATTAGAGGCGTCTCCTCCCTCCCGACAGTTGCTGGCAGCATGCTGTAAAGATATGATTAATTAAAGTGTGACGATGAATCCACTCAGAGGCTTAGAGTTTTCCTCCTCTTAAGACTAAATAGAGAAAGGGCCACTTAACAAAGTTCAGACCTTGAAGCAGATTTCAAAGTACACTCGGTTTCACTCTGCAGTTTAGCTCAGCACAACAAGGAGGTTCAACCTTCAATATTTAAAAGCTACGAGCCCTTGGAGAGAAGAGACTTCTGCTTCTGGTCCATTCCCAAACATAGAAATAAATAAATAAGAGATAAATAACCAAGGCACGGTCCGAAAGGACTCCAGCAGAAATACCCTGCTCACCTGGGGGACTCCTCCTTCGCCTACGTGACATCTTTACCTTTGTAGGCAGCTCAGCCATGGAACACACACAGTCCTGAGGTTTCAGATTAAAACAACACATTCTGGCTCTTGCTCTGCAAGAAGCCACTGGAAATCCTGGAAGACCTTCAAAACTGAACAGTGTAGTACTTGAAAAGGAGACACAGCTTGACTAAATTGAAAAATCTGAATTTCCTAACATGGACTTAAAAGGTGCTACTGAATCTTTAATGACTGCAAGATAGAGCTGGCTCAATCTGAGCAGGGCTCAAGGTCTTCTTTTGAAGAAGTCAAACTTAAAAAAAATAAAATAAGAAAAATGTCTGCTGCATTCCAAGGTCACAAAGGGTTCCATGAAACTCTGTATCTCTCCCAACTGCGACTTCCTAAATGCCAGTCACTTGTGAATCCAGAGCACCCACTTCAACCGAGCATAATTAGCTGGGGAAGGAAAACACACCAGCCTGAAAGAGTCCTTCTCTGACAAGAGGCTGTGAGGGGCAGTGTGCTGCAGAAACAGATGGAAAATGGGGCTATTTATTTATTTCAAGAGCACAGAATTCCCATTCATTAAATGTTACTTTTAAGCTGTTTGGTACCCACAGTTTTCTGGCTGACTGATAGCTCAGAGTGGGAAGCACAGTTTTGTTGGTATCCATGAGGTCATTCCCAGCCCACTTTTCCAAGCTCCCACACCAATTTCCCACCACCAGTATTATCTTCAGCCCCCACAGTCGGTTCCTCTGCATCACTAATTCTGTTTCAGACAAGAACTCAGGCCACAGTGAAGCAACCTAAACAGATGAGCTGTTAGGCAAAGCTGTAAATTTAGATGGTGCAAGACCAAAAACGTAGATTTAAAATTAAATATTTAAAGTTTGGGTCGGGTCAAAAAATATATATAAACACTTTGAAAGAATAGCCATTATTGGAGACTATCAATCTGCATGCTAATTTATGCAGTTACTATTGACATTTTCCTTCTAATGCAGCTTTTAGCCCTTTTCTTGCATGCAGATAAATTCTAGTTAAGAGCATTGTGATGTGCAGAAGGCTTAATCCAACACAAACCCCCTAATATGCAATTTAAGGATCTCAGGTTCATTAACAGTCCTGGGAGCAGCTTGTTTAACAGTTTATTTCATGGGGCTGAGTCCATGTGAGACGCTGGGTACAGGAATTGCCTTCCCACAGACACTCTCTGGAACGTCCAGGCTCCTGCAGGGATGGAGCTCCTTTCGAGGGCATTCCCCACCCTCAGTCCATTTACTGGACAGGGAAAAACTGCAGAATCCTGGAAAGGTTTGCTTCCCAGAGATGCCAGCATGATCTGCCCTCTCTGCAGGCATTTGGATAAGAAAATGAAACGAATACCCAAACACTCTGCTTCTCATCAACCATCGATTCACCTGCTGGCAGTTTCAGTAATAAATTAGATCAATGTACTTATTGTGTGGGCACACAGATGTCAAATCACAATCACTCTGATCAGATCAGCTGGGTGTTTCCTAGAAAAACAGTATTTATCCATAGAAAAACAGCATTTATCCTCTGGTGGAGGAGAGAAGGTTCATCTGCCCATCCAGAACCCAAAAGAGACAAATTTCCCAAGGAGGTTTCGACACTGTGTTTCATGGACTAAATCCTGAAAATAATTTACTCTGGGAAACGAATGCATTATTTTTCTAGTTCTGGGCTCTATCCAACCACTTCCTCCTCAACAGATCCACCTATCAGAACAGCCAAAAATTCCCCAAACTTTGCAGCTTTCAAAGCCTTGGAACAAGTCAATATTTTGTGGGCGCAACGCTCACCTCTGGCATCGAAAGGCAGCAGCTGAGCTGACACAGAGACCCCAAAGGAAAGCCCCAAGACCCCCAGGGAACAAAGCCTGTCCCCAGGCCAGGACAGGCCCACCCCAGACATCCCTCCCTGCTCTCAGACCCGCTGGGGAGCAGAGGAGACCTGGGGCTGGGCAGCTCTCCCTGCCTCTCCAGGCAGCCTGCTCCGACTGACACAGGGCAGCAGGAAGGTGCATTCCCCACACCTGCAGCTCCCCACCTTGTCTCCCGTTTACCTGTCAATTAGCCACCCGAAATTCTTTCACCTCCCCGCTGTTGACACCTCGGAAATACGTGGTTATGAAATTCATCCTCTGTCATCTGCCAGCGACCCAGATAACTGCGCTGCCTGTGCCCCACGCTCCCTTCAGCATCTCAGAACTCCTCCTGGTGCAGCCAGAGCCGTTTCCCAAACTCTGCCTCGATGCTGCAGGGCTGTGTTCAGATCACACACGGGGGCCTCGTCAGACGCCGTCCCGAGGAGCCTCCACCAGGGCCCGAGCCTACTCTGCTGCCTCCAATTTAGCTCGTTAACCATTCCCATAAATGAGTATATTTTAATTACTGTTTTCTGAGAATTGGGATTATTTTCCTTCTAAATATATTCGTCTGATTATCTCCAGGATGAAATTCATTTGGTTAATTACCATCTTTTTAATTTGTTTAAGACTGCGTTTCTGTTTCCTGTGCTGTAACACCTCCCTGCCAGCTCTGCCTGCATTTATTCAGTGTCTGACAGATTCTCGTCTCAGGGAACAAACAGAAGGGTTCCATAAAGCCACGCAGTGCCCCGAGCCTTGCAGGCAGCCTGTGATCCCACCCCAAGTCCAGGGGAGGGAGGAGCAGAATTCAAACGTGAGACCCTCTCAGCCTCCAATTCCACTTCCAGCCCGTGCACTCAATCCAAGCCCTCGTGGCAGACACCCCCTTCTGTAACATCTCCTTCATCTGCCAAACCACAGCAGTTTTGTACCTGGAATATTCTGCTGTCATCTTATTACTACCCCAAAACAGCAACAGACAAATTCCAATTTCATTACCAAGATCCTGATTCCGGTCACTGATGTATTTACTGGAAGAACCCAAATATAATTTTATTTCCAGTTTTCTAGACTGTCCCAATAATGAAAAAATAAAATCCTCCATGCGTAATACAAATGAGACCAATGGAGACATCAGGAGAAATTTCAGATATTCTTAAGCCAACAGAAACACCACCCAAAGGGAAAGGTCATGGCACCTAATTAAATGATAAACATGGGATTGAACACCAGGAGAGCATCCAAAAGCTTGGGAAGAGATGTTTGCATGGAGAACAGTGACTGTCCCAGCTGGATGGACATGCCCCTTCCTCTCCCCACAACCTCAGGCAGGATTCCCATCCGTGCAGGGGTTTTGCACAGCTCCCAGAGCTGTGCCCCAGCCTCAGCTGCACCCACGTTTCTTTTCCATGCCAACGTATTTCCATCTTACTCAGAAAGCTGTTTGTCCCTTAATAGGGCACATTTTCCAACCCGCTTTGTTGTTCTGCAAATTATGGGCTATAAAGAATTAATGGTGGAATATAAATCAATTTAGTTCACTGAGAGAGTGTGTGTTTTATGTGGTAGAGGTTTTCAAAGAAAAGTAATTAGTTGATTTGGCATTTTAATCTTCAGAAAAATAAAGAAGCTATTTTTCTCCTAAGAGGATGTGTTTGAACACATAAACATATGCTGCATTTTCTGAAACTATATTAAGAAATATTATTTATCGGTTAGATGTGGCCGATAAGTATTTCTATTGTCTCAGGAAGATCCTTTGTGATAAAGATTTCACTACAGGGACTGCATTCCACTTTCCAAAACGCCTGACCAGAGGCTTTAAGAAAAAAGCCAGAGAGGTCCAGTTCGCTTCGCTTCCAGGTACGTCCCTTTCCCAGGGATGCTCTTCTCTCCAGGTGGAGATTCCGTGAGCACCAGGCTGGCTGGGCCCAGGGAAGCACAGATTCTCCTGTGTGTGTGTGTGTGTGTGAGGAGCAGTGCTGCTCGGCACAGGAGAGCCCCAGGAGCTCAGCAGGGCTGGGCTGACGCAGAGCACAGCCCTCTCACAGGGACTATTGCATAAGATGCCTCTGCTGTGCAGTTTGCTCTCTGCCTGGCTGCAGCCCCAGTGTCTGAAGCCAAAGGGCTGCTTTGTGCTCTGGGAGAGAATCAGCCTGTCCCACTGCTGAGTCTCATTTGCCCTCTCCATGTCTGTGCCGCACAAATAAAGGATTCCACCTCCCTCCCTGTGCTGAATTCCCCACATTAACACCCGGGCTGTGTTCAGCAGAGAGCCAGCCACGCATCTGAGTTTGCTTTCCCCCTGCTCCCCAGAACAACTCATTTAACAGCAGCACGGCAATTAGAAAATCGATATTCCATTCAGACATGACTGTTTTGGCTGCAGCATTGCTTGAGGAACATCTCTGGCAGCCTCATCTTTGGCCGGACAAAGGATGAGGCAGGAAGGACACTCCGGTGTTGGGAGATCTGATTGATTTGAGATGATTCCTCTTAAAGCCCACTCGGATTTGTAGACTGTTTCAGGTACAGGCAGTGTAGAGATGACATTCTCCTAATAAGCAGCTCTGTGCCAGGAGTGTGAGTATAAATACAGCTGCAGAGAAATGCAAGCTTGCTTTCTTGTTTAATATCACACCACCCACCTGAATAAAACACAACCTGACACATGTCATAAGGAATTACTGGAAGAATGCAAGGCCCTTAGGCACCAGCGCCCCATTTGTATTCCAGTCGTATTAACCAAAAATAAAATAAATAAGTAACAATCACATCTTTGCCATGAAAGGATTTTCCAGCCATTCAAGCACTTACTACGATGCTGCTACACATTCCCGTGCTGGAAGTGCAAGGGCAGCGAAGGGGAGGGAAACAGAGACAAAGCAAAGAGCAGAAATCACAATGGAGAAATTAGTGAGATTTGCTGCTTTGGAGCTCATGCTGGAAGGCTCAGCCTGGCCGGCCCCGCCGTCTTCCCCGAATTCTATAATTAGTATTGGTGATTATTCCAGCAGGATTCGGAGCCCTGCCCATCTGCAGAGTCCAGGGTGGGAGCAGCCTGCTTTGTTTTCATGTTATTTAAAATAAGAACCGTAATTGCCAATTGTTGTGGTGGAAAACCACTCCCTTATGGAGACGGGCACGATGGAAAGCTCCGTGTGGGCTCCACCTTTCCGAGCCACCAGGGAGAGTGGGAAAGCAAAAATTCCCCAAACTCTGAGCAAACCCACCCACCTTCCCCAGAAAAGTGAAAATCAGATATATGGTTACTAAATTAAGGAGCAGGAACTCCTCTTGCAGGGAACACGAGCTGAAAGCCGTCCAACGCAGGCTCCCGACTCCATCCCACGTAGCAGTGCTTGGTTTGTTTGCCTGTGTGTGCTGTTGTGTAAGCCGTAATTATGCAATCTCACAGTTTAGCACTGAGGACGTTTCCAGCTTGTTCCAGCTCAGCAGCAGCAGCTCATGGCCATAAATGAAAAAGCCAGACTTTTCTCACAAATTTATTGGCATGGAATAATGTGACCTCTTGCAGCACGGAAAAGGGCAGTGCAGAGATGAGCTCTGGGAAAAGGGGCCACTGCTGGCCAAAATCACCAGCACTGGACTTCTAGTTAATACAAAATGAAGCCAGCCATGGCAGGGACATGTGGAACCTTTAAACTGGTTGGTGACGAGGTTTCTATAAATTGGACACAGCCCTGACACAGCACAGTGGGAGATCTGTGACCTCAGGAGCAGCACAACAAAAGCCAGACTACAGAGACACTGCACTGAGAGAAAACATTTCCCAGTGCACTTCCTGATGGAAATGGTAGATGAAATCCCTGGGCAAAACAGCCCATCCTCAGTCATCATCACAAACTGCTGCATTTGATGACTTTTTCAACTGGGTCATTAGTCACCCAAGTAATTTTTCAACCAAAAAATGAAGACCTCTCAGTGGATTTTTCAGGTGAGACAAAATGAGCCTAATCTTGAAGATTCACAGATAGCTGTAAATAATGGTCAGATGCCAGGAACACCTGCAATCGCTGTTTCAAACTCTTTCATCTCCAGAGGCATCCAATGGGTTTTGACGATCTCTTTATGTTAACTCAGTTTCAGAGCTGAACACAGTTAGGAGGAGTCACTTCCTCCAATGTATTGCACTGACACCCAAGTGTTGTTCTTTATGTACCAAACACCAGGAGCACAAATCAAATGGAATCCTGTGCTCTTTATGCACTGACATTTATAGAAAGAAAAACGTGTCAGAGGAAGAAAAGTGTCCACAAAACCACTCAGGGCTGAGTGATGCCTTCTCAGCTTATCGGTGACAGGGGCGGTGGTTTCAACACATCACACAGCAGGAAATAAAAGTGCCAAGATGCAGATGATAGAGCACAGCCTGCTCTGGGAGCTGTGACACTGCTCCAGCCTGGCACTGACTGCAGCTCCGAGAACGCCACGGGCTCATTTGGAACAAAGCAGGGGAATGGGCTGGGAGAGATCAGGGGCAGAATCCCAGACTGGTTTGGGTTGGGAGGGACCTGAAAGATCAGCCAGTGCCACCCCTGCCATGGCAGGGACACCTTCCACTGTCCCAGGGTGCTCCAAGCCCCGTCCAGCCTGGCCTGGGACACTGACAGGGATTGGGGAACCTGTGCCAGGGCGTCCCCACCCTTACAGGGAAGGATTCCCTCCCAGTGTCCCATCTAACCCTGTGCTCTGTCAGTCCAAAGCCATTCCCCCTTGTTCTATTCCTACACACCCTTGTAAAAATACCTCTCTTCAATGTTTAAGGGAACTTGATATTTCCAAAACCTTCAGACTTAAAATTGGAATGGTAGAATTATTTAGGTCAAGTCACGCTTTGCATGTTAATTTGAAATATAATCAAATATAATCAAATCTAACGTGAATTTCAGAACGCCAATGCCAGGACAGGAAATTATTGATGAGCTTTCAGACAGGACTGAAGCAATTAAGAGTCACTTTTGGTTGCCTGAAAGCAGCTTGGTGACCTGAGACCAGCTGTGAGACCGAGAGAGGAGATCCCTGAGCTGTCCTTCAGGGCCACATTCACACACAGGATGTCTGTTTGCCATTTCCAGAAGTTGTTATTGGAAAATGTCACTATTCATTGCTGGGGTTCCCAGGATGCAGCAACTCTCATTACACCTAAGCCTTCTCAGCACAAAGCAGGCACAGATAACCTGGATGTATTTGCTGCAGCTGCTGTTCCAGAGGCTGCACTCCCGTTCCGTGGGGGCATTCCCATCATTATTGGCTCTGTTATTTTATATCTCGTTCCTCTTTGTAATGCAGACTCCAGATCCCCTCATTTTAACAAAAGGATGTGTTCTGTGACACGAGGAGTCTCAGGGATGGAAAGGGATGCTGCAAGAGAGGCAGCAGGTCATGATGTGCCTGGGCTGAGGGCATGGAGCCCTGGAGCCTCTGTCCCAGAGGAATCCCTGCAGCCTCTGTCCCAGAGGAATCTCTGCAGCCTCTGTCCCAAAGGAATCCCTGGAGGCTCTGTCCCTGTGGAGCCCTATAGCCTCTGTCCCTGTGGAATCCCTGCAGCCTCTGTCCCTGTGGAATCCCTGCAGCCTCTGTCCCAAAGGAATTCCTGGAGCCTCTGTCCCCAAGGAATCCCTGGAGCCTCTGTCCCTGAGGAATCCCTGGAGCCTCTGTCCCCAAGGAATCCCTGGAGCCTCTGTCCCCAAGGAATCCCTGCAGCCTCTGTCCCTGAGGAATCCCTGGAGGCTCTGTCCCCAAGGAATCCCTGCAGCCTCTGTCCCCAAGGAATCCCTGCAGCCTCTGTCCCCGCTGCTCACAGGTGCCCAGAACAGATTTGCCAGCGCTTTCCAGGAAAACAGATGTAGAAAAGATGTTTCTTCCAACAGCACAATAGTGTACATGAGCGAACACAGTGAGTAGGGAATGGCCCAAAGTGATAAAAAACAGGGAAAATATTCAACAGGAATGTCTTTAGCTGGAAAAGTCAAGGAGTCACAACAGGACATTATCAGCAATAACGCATGGTAAAATCAGGAATGAATTGCCTGTTTCTATTTACTGTCTTTTCCAAAGTGGCCAAGGAATAGATAATGAAGATGAAAGATAATGAACTTTAATAGATTAAAAACTGTCAGTGCTATAAATTATGTATCAGACAGTGTCTGTCTGTGGAACTCACTGATATGAGATGTAATTGAGACCAAAAACTTCACACCACTCTAACAGGATTATTGTTATTTTTTAAGACAATGAAATTTTTCCGTTCAGAAGAGAGAACAAAGCTCCCAAGTCAGGGAATTTCAGGGAGCTGGCCCTGGCTCCTTGGCCACCCCCCCCTGGGCAGGCTGGAGTCCCTCTGCTCCTCCCTCCCTGCTGTCAGTGTGTTAGTGAGGGTGAGTGGAGGCTCTGCTGATGTGTGAGAGGTCAGGACTGCGATTAATAAAGTCAGGGAGAGCCTCACCATGAGTGACTTTATCTAAGGAGGGTGAGGCACCGTGGACAGACAGAGAGCTGCAGCTATAGAGGCATCAAGGCAAACTTCTCTCAAGTGTGTGTCAGAGCAGGTACGAGAGGGCTGCGATAATGAAAAAAAAGACAAATAATTCTTTGCCCTTTTCTTGCAGGCTTCACTCAAGGGCTGGAATCGCTCTATGAATACATATCACAGAGCTGCCAACAGACTTGGGAGGCAGCAGTGTTATACAAAGATCATAAGCCACGCTTAAGAGATGAGAGTTAAAAAGGAATCCAGTGCTGCAGTCAGCTGATGATTTTTCCTATCTTATATCTTCTGTTAGAACACGTTTAAACAGAATCAGAATTATTACCCACTCTGTAGGGCTCAAATGCCCGTGTAAATGAAGCTGGGAGTAACTAGTTAGAGGGAGAAGGATTGGGGAGATTAATGTGAGCTACACTCCCTTCCCTAGATGGCTCAGAGAGCTTATAACAGAATTGGGATGCTGGAAAGCAATTAAAAGAACTAACTTAAATAAATCTCTAGTGCTGAAGGTTTGCCAGCATATACCTCTGAATTCTCTGATGCAACCAGGCCCCTTCCTCCAGGGATGTTCTAACAACCTCTCAGACATCAGGATAATTATTGCAAAGTGTGACCCAGACTGTGGTTACTGGTATAATCAAAAAAACCCTCGAGGTTTCAAAATTAGACACAGTCTCCCAGTGCAGCAGAGTTCCCAACTCTTGGTAATGCTGCAATGACTCAACTTCCAGTGGCGCTGTCTGCGAGAGGGACAGCCCCGCTCCCTGGGGGTGACACTGGGGCTGGGGGCTGCTCACCCTCAGGGGTTTTCCTTCTCCCACAGAGGATTCCAGGCAAGCAGCACATTCCAGGGATGGCAAAGGGGAGACAACCACAGAATATCCTGAGCTGGAAAGGACCCACAAGGATCATCCAGTTCAACCCCTGGCCCTGCACAGACACCCCAACAATCCCACCCTGTGTGTGAGAGTGTTGTCCTGGGGCTGTGCCCATTCCCTGGGGAGCCTGGGCAGTGCCAGCACCCTCTGGGGGAAGAACCTTTTCCTGAAATCCAGCCTAAATCTTCCCTGGCAGAGCTTCACGCTGCTCCCACAGGATGGAGAGAGACAACATCTCAATGCTGGTATCGTGACAGCAGGGTATGGCTGCTGAAGCCCCTGCTCCAGCACACCAGGCACTGCTGTTCTCTCACACCATTTTCTAAGCACAACTTCCTCCCCTGATATTTCAACTTCTCCAACTGAGTGCTTGATCCCTTGGGGAAGCTTAAGGACTGCAGTGGATTTGCTGGTTTCTGGTGCTCAGGGAACTTCCACTGCTGGGATGTAAATCCTTGCTTGGTGTTAACGCGCAATCTCCGATTTAAGCAAACAGGGAGCGAGGGAAGAAATTAAATACTAATTGCAATCCAAATTGCTCCATCTTCCATCCACCCCCTGCCAACCCTGCTCCCTAATACATGAGGTCTGAGTGATGATCAGTGAATAATTAATTTGGGGGAGCTGGAGAGGGTTCCTGCAGAGCCTCTGCGGATGCAATTATCCTGTTCAGGGACGGCGCCGGGAGCATCCGGCGGCACCTCGGGGTGCCCAGCGCCCTGCGGGGCACCTCCTGCACGTGGCCCCGTGTCACTCACCAATTTCACCTGGCTGGACAAAGCCTGGGCTCTCCCACACGGGCACTGCACAAACAGCTCGCACTGCCCCCTTCCCTGGGAGCTCTGGGCAAAGGCCACGGTCCAGGGCAATCACGGACACCGTGATTGAAACCGTTCCCATCCCAACAGCACTCGGCCCTGCTGGCTGCCCAGGGGGATTATGCCCAGGCAGAGGATAAACACCAGACTCCAAGATGAGCAACAGCAGCCCTGGGCCTTTCATTCCAATCCTCAGAGCCAGGCATTGCTAAAAACTCTGCTCTCACCAAAAGAATTTAACGTATAAATCCTTCTCTCTCTCTCTCCCTCCGTGCATTCCCATCATCTAAAGTGCTACTTTATAGCAACAAACACATCTCTAATGGAACAAATCTCCCCACACAGCCAGGACAGCAAAATATTAATAATTCAAGGTACACAGAGCCGAGTTATGTAAATCATTTGGGATCTGCAGGCCCGCTCTGCACGGGGATTCCTGCGGAGAGGCAGCACTGGGGGCTGGGATGGGGACGTGGGAAATCCCCCCTGGACCGGGGGCAGCTTCATCCCAGAGACATCTGCAAACGTGAGCAAAGCGCACAGCCTGACAGAACAGCTCTGGCTTTCTAATTCCTACTGCATTTCCATCCTTTGGAATGAGGGAATGCTGCCCTCCTGCACGTTATCAATCACACACAAGGCATGCCACAGCCCTTTCTCATATAATTACTTATGTAACACACGTGGGTTAAAGCTAAATTTGTATTTCTGGCTTTAATTCAAATCAGTTCAGTATTTTAAAACAAATTACATTTTAATTCCAGCTAAAATGCATGGGTTTAATTCAATTAAAATCCATTTTTGCTTTTTTTCATCACGCCAGACCTGAATTGTGTGGAAGAGAACCTGAGACATTCTGCAGTTGTACCAAAGATTTAAATTGTAAACACTGCAAACCGGTAAGAATCCTAATATCACTATCATAGATACCCATAGGTGCACAAACTACTTGAAATCTCACTAAGAACCATTTCAGAGGCTCTACATCCTAAGGTTTTATTAAAGAATGTGCTAAGGTGGAAGCATATTTTTTCCTCAATGGGGTTTTTCCTTCCCTCCGAGCTGATGGATGAAGCTGACAGAGTTATTTGGTATTCACAAGTCCTGAGCACCATTCCAGGCAGTGCTCTGTACCAGCCAGAGCCAGCAGTGAGCTCCAGCTGCTGCCTCCAGGGCCCAAGCACTGCACCGAGAGCTGGGTAACGAGGAACACACGTCAAACATCGGCGTCTCCCAGCTCTGAACAAAAGCTTGGAACCCTTCCCACCTCACTTCCATGCTCACTTGCAACTCTTTATCCGTCACACAGATTTTCCAGTCGAGGTTTGCAAGGTTTCAATAAAAGAGCAGAGCGGAAGTTGGTTTGAAAAGTTTTTAAAAACATTCCTTCCTTCCTTCCTTGAGAGAAAACCATTTATTGCTAAAACTAATTGCCACTATAAATGACAGAGTAGAGGACAGCAAAGTGTGAGCCAACATGCAATGGATCTCTCCTAGGAGATGGGCAATTCCAGGGAAGATGGGAATTGGAGGCAGATGCCAGCTGGACATCCCTCCCCCAGGCCCACACAGCACGAGGGGCAGAAACTGAGATCAGTTACATCCCACTAAATGCAGCTGCACATGCCAGAAACAGGGAAAGCCCCTGCTCTGCCATCCTCTGGCTTCTCTGCAGCTACTGGAGCTGGTGCAGGGCCCCAAGCAAACAGAAAACCACCCCTTAAATCATCATTTCCCACTGAATCCACTTGCTGCCCTTCCCGAGATGGTGGGATGGCGAGGGGAACACGCGGGCAGGAGGCAACGGGCTGGGGAGAGCAGGACTGCTCCTCTCAGCGTACGAGTGATGGTTTCATCAGGAGCAGTTTTCAGCGTGTGCCAGAATCACAGAATCCCAGCCCGGTTTGGGTTGGAAGGGACCTTAAAGCTCATCTCATTCCACCCCCTTCCACAGGCCAGGTTGCTCAGGGCTGTGGGAGGTGTCCCTGCCCACGGCAGGGGGATGTTTAAGCCTGGGATAGAAGTATCTCATTATCTACTGTAAACAGATGATAATTAGAATAGCAGAGAAGAGTCTAGAAGGAACAGAAAGCATCCTCTGGTAGGAAAGCTGCAGTGATGGCATTTTCCTCCTCTTTTTTTCCTTTGAGGTTATTGACATGAAGAGTAATGCTAATGTAATTGCACTGAAATTCATGCACATGAAAACCTCACCAGGGCAAAGTCAGAATAAACGGTTCTGTTTGGAAACAACAATGTTGACGCAAGGGAGCAGCAGTGTCTGTCTTTGACCTGAAGAGTATCACGACACCACGGGCCACGAGGCAGCGGAACTGTCACCCTGACTCGGTGCGTGCTCCAGGGACATGAGCGGAGCTCCGTGCTCGTAGCCCTGAGGTGTGCACTGCTGCAGCAGCACATCCCAGCTGCCAGGCAGCGGCCACACGAGCCAACACCGTGTACTCAGGGACAGCAGCAAAATGAAAGCAAGCCTCCTCATATCCATTAATCACCCTGATGGTCGGCGCGCAGACAACGCCTCGCGATCGCTCCCCACGCATCCCTCACGCGCTAACCGTCCGCAGCTGCGATACAATGCTCTGATTGCAAACGCCAAAAAGATAGAGCAGAAAATTAACTTCTCCTTATTTAGTCGCTTTGTAGAAATGCGGCTCCACGCTACACTAATTCGGTGCCCTCGGTATGAAAACTCCCCATTACGATGTCTCGTCAAATTAGAGCCGACGATCCAACGATGTCATCCCTCTCCTCGCACAACGCTCTATTTTGTAATTAAGCAGGACAGGGAAACAATGGCCTCGCGTATAGAGAAAAGGTCAGGGATGCAAAACATATTTTTGCAAGCTAATTGTAAGATGCATGAAGCCAATTATCCCAGCAGTGCTGCATATGTCGGAGCAGGAAGGATTTGCTAATTTTGCTCCGTGACTCCGAGTGGAGTCAACGCGCCGGCTGCACCCCGTGGGGCACGGGGCTGTCAGGAACCAGTGAGTGCAGAGTGGCAAAAAGGCTGAGGGAGGTGTGCCATGATTCCATGATTCTATGAACATAATTCCAGCCTCCTAGCCCTTCCCCTAACGTTTGTTATGACTTGAAAAATTACCAGGAGCTAATGCAGTCTGTACTGAAAGCTTTAGGCATGGACCCCCTGTTTAATTAGGAAGTTGGTTTGGATGTGTAGGGTAAAGGAAAGTGTTTCTGTATCCTTTGAGAATGGGGAGTGTATTTACCTCAGGCAGCTTCTGATACAAGTTCACAGTATCTGCAAAAGTCAGATTAACAGGAGGAACAGTTGGGACCTTGCTGCTGCCTTGGGAGAAGCTACAAGGCCCCACATTGCTTTCAATCCATCTCTGTCCCTCTTGGAGTTATTAAATCACAATTCTTTCAATGCCCTCTTTCCATTAACAACATCCTCCTTTTTAAAACATCTCAGCTTCCTGATTCCATGAGAAGAAGACGAGGAACATCACAGTTTATGGACAGAAATGGTAATTTCTTCCTGCATCTCTCCTTCAAAGCAGCTCTCTCTCATTTTACTCCAGTCTCTTAACACAGCCACTAATTAGAGATCAGTAATTAACTTTCTGGTTCAAGAAATATTTTGCAAAGGAACCCCATTAAAAGGCTGAATTGCTTACTCCAGGACAAAGCAGCTTTGCTATAAATGCAGGTACTGCATGAGGCCAGTGTGAATTCTGAGACTGTCCTTGAATCTCGATTTTTCTGCCGAAATCTGTGGCAGAGTGGGGGGAGCGGGGACAGGCACCATTCCATGAATGCCATGGAGTGTCACACGAGGCACTGCTGGGTGCTCCTGGCTCTGCAGGATGTTTTATTCTGCATTTCTGGGGTCTGTCAGTGCCCTACTTCTGCAGGATGACACATTCCTCCTTCTTCATCCTTCACCATGCAGCACTCACCAGATTCTCATCAAACTTAACCAATTTCATCATGCCGAAAAATATTTGGCACATCAGGTTTGTTGGGAATAAACAAATTAGACCTCCAAGAACTCCCAAACTAAGTTTGCTGCAGGAGCACAGAAGTTCATCAGTTCCTGGTGCACCAAAATAAGCTTTGTGCACATGGAAAGCTCCTACAACAGACAGCATGGGCACTGTAGTAGGAATTAAATGTGCTGCAGTACATGACTTGTACAATTCCTCTTCCCTCTGGGGGTTAGAAGCAAAAATTTTGGAAGGGCTAAAGACAAAAAGGAGTTTAAAGAGGAAGTCTCAGTAGTGCAAGTTGCTGCTGTTATTAACGCAGGGCTCTACCCCTTCCAAGGCTGAGGCTCATTTAACAATCAGCCATATGCTCAGGCTTTTGTAGTGCCAATAAAACCTTAAACAGAATGTTATCTCCTGGAATTATAAAAAACAAAACCAAAAACCTTGCAAAATAATCACAAACGTTGGTAATCCAGAGTCCCGTAGCACTAAATGGATTCTAGGTGCACTGAGGATAGGTGTACCAGCAATGATCAGTTCAGGGATTCCATCAGCAGAATTACCCAGAGAACCCATTTTTCACCAAATCAAGCCAATCTGAAGGCATTTGTCCACACAGGGATACTGTGGGCCTGCCCTCAGTGCTGGTGTAAAATCACCTTTGCCACAACAAGAAAACCATCAGCAATACATGCCCACCATAATTAACACTGCAGCACAAGAACCTTCTCTCCCTTCTCTGGCTCTGCTCCCTGTGCTCCATGCCCAACCCAGAAATTTTCTCTGTAACAAATTTTGCAGGAGAAATGTGGGTCCAATTAAGAAAAATCCATCTGCCAAATGCTTGATTTGTGGCTGATTCCAGAGGCCACTACAAAGCCAAGCATTCAGCGCTCCACGATAAAAACTTAGTGAGTTGCTGTAATAAATCAGGAGGCAGGAGACATTGTTAGCAAAAAGCCACTTCTTGGAACCCTTTTTAGCTCTAACAAGCAGTATGACCAGCCAGCAAATTGAAAGGAACACTCATTCCACAATCCTCCTTCAGATCTCATATTTACATACTCTGATTGCACCATATGAATGCACCTCTTATACAGAAGCTGAGTTATACTTGCTCTGATTTTGCTTCTTTAACCATCAATAATCATATTACTGTTACTGTAACAGGAAAAAAACCCAACAGTATGCACAAGACTGGCAAAATTTGGCCAAATCCATCCATGTGAACCCGACAGTAATTTAGTGAATATATTTGTTTATGTTCTCTGTCCCCCCCCACAAGCCACATCCATGTTATTATCTGCCTGAACATGCATGTGCACAGTTCATGTATTTCACAAATTCACCTGCAGGATAAACAGGACATGCAAGGAAGGGAAAAATAAAGGAGCTAAGAGGCAGGAACAGCCCCAATTTAGACACAAAGAAGCCAAGTAACAGAAGCATTTACAATCTACTGTAGCTCAGTATCTCAACCCGGAGTGTTTTGACTGCATTTACTGCACTATTCATTTCTGCTATGGCATTCCCACAAAAACTGGCCCACGCTCCAGAACAGAGCACTGTTATAACAGTGACTTCCACGAGCAGAGGAGTGGTTCCCGAACAATCAGCTTCCATACAAGATGGAGTCAAGAATCAAATATTTAAGAGGCAAATATTCCAATAGCAAACGCTTCTCTGAAACAGTTCTTGGATTACAAGCAAGACAAACACAGCAGCAAATGCACGAGAATGATCTGAAAGACCCGAGCTCTTTCATATCCACTGTGCCCGTACAATGGGATGGGAATGTTCAGAAAGATAAAATTATCTTCTGTAACCAAAGCTTCGCTGCATGACTGAGAGGCCCAGCTGCTGCTTTGCTTTCACCTCTCTGAGAGCAACAGTCCCCAAGGCCAAGCTCTCCTGCGGAGGACTCCTCACCTGACAGATCTGACATCGCACGGCAGCGAGGGACTAAGAGCCTGCTGTCAAAAGCCTCTGACTCTCAGTGTCCTGCAGCTCAGGGATGTCTGTGTGTCACAGAGGAAGTGCATTTCTGAGATGCCTGCCTGACAGAAGGTCCAATCTCAGGTATCATGAAGGTATCATTCATTTTCAGTTTCTCATACTCATATAAGCAAATCCTTTTTATTCGAGGCTGCCAAGTGCCACCTCTTCTCTAAGCCACCCTTGAAGCCCTACACTGCAAATACACTCCAGGATTCCCTGAGTCTCTTTAAGGAGAAGTTGCAGTACATCTGGCTCTCGGGAAGCCCAGCCAGCCCCCGGGCTGGTGTGCTGGGAGAGCAGGGAAACTACAAGGCTTAATTTGGGAAAATGACTCTGGCTGCAGGGCTGGCCAGAACAGTTAATTCCCATGTCCTACCCTGCCAAGTCACTGAACGAAACAAAACTCATCCAGGTAGAGGGGAAACCTTGCCTAATCTGCCTGTTCCTCGAGCAAAGCAGCAGCTCGTTCCCGGCCACCCGGCTCCGCTCACTTCCCTCTGGAACACACTGCCCTACTTTGAGCGTTTGGGAAAACTGCAGCACAGGAACCAAATCAGCTCTGCCTGCTCAGACAGTAATCCCTGAAATCCTACTCAGCACTAGCCAGCACAATCACTTCACTTGCAGAATCCAGAAGGAAAAAGCTTAGGAGGCTGCAGTAGGTCAGGTAAGGAAAAATCCAGATTGAAAATTGTTGTTTGTGAGCTTTTGAAGCTCACAGTCCCTCCAACGAATAAGTACAGCTAAAACAAAGTAAGTTGTCATTGCTTTTCTAAGCTAAGCAATTACTCAATGGGTTCTCAAGTACCATCCTGGTGTATTAAACTGCCTCTGCTCTGAGCTGGTTACATCAGGGCATGTCCAGCCTGGTGGAATTTTCAGACACAGACTTTTCCTGGCACTTCAATATTTCTGTCACTCCACAAAATGATTTGAGTAAGGTTGAAAGATCTTCCTTTTGGAAGCAAACCAGTGTTTTGTGGTTGGTGAAGGAATCTGTGTTTCCCAACCATGACCTTGATCTGCATGTGAATTCATACACGAATTTACCTCAAGCACTGACTGTCTGATGCTCTAACATAAATCTACACGGACATAAATACACACAAATCCACCAAAGAGCTGCTCTACTTTCTAACCAGCTGAACAATCTCAAAGATCTCATTTCTCTTCTATTTTACTCGCAATTTTCTCCAATACCGGCCATCCCATGTGAAATGCTTGATCAGACCTATCTGCACATTCCCTGCAACACATCCCTCCTGGCCGAGCTCCTGCCATGGCTCGGGCAGGAGCAGCAGCTCTGGCCACAGCCGAGGCTCCATGTCCGTGTAATGACGGCAGACAACACGGCATGGAGAGGCTGTGTGTGAGGGGAGACAGGGATCTGGGGAGATTATGGGTGGTTTTGTTCCCTGGTATTGTTCCTACCGTGTGTAATCCAGCTGGGATCGGTGCAGTCCAGCGCGGGAGCATCCCTCCCCTCCCTCCCTCCTTCACCTGCATCAGTCGGCTCTGGCTGCTGCATCTCTGTGCTATTTATACGCTGGTGCATCAGTTTAGGATTTATTGGGGAAAAGAAAGCAGAGCAGTCAGGCTTCTCTGCACCGGGAATATAACCTGAAAAGGGAGGGCTTGCACCGTATCCTCAGCAACAAATTAAAACTACCCCTCTTGCAATTAACCAAGTCTACTTCTAGCAGAGATGCAGCCCTTGCTCTGAATAAGATAAGCAAGATCTTAACAAGAGCTGGAAAAATCAATATCCTCCTTCTCTCTCCCACACCCTCCGCGAAACGACCCCTTACCTTTCATGGTCCACACTCCTGAAGCCAGGTAAAATGTGCCGGAAGCTGCTGTTCCTATCGAGCTTCGGTTGGCTCTTTGTCCTTTTGATGGAGCCTTTAAGCCGACGGCTGAGGAACCCCTGTGGGGTGAGACAAGAATACTAAATTACAAGGCAGAGGGGAGCGGGGAGCGGGAGCGGAGCCGCCCGTGCAGCCGGGCACAGCGTCCCCGGCAGCTCCCGCATGAGCGGCGCTGGCAGCGCCTGGCGTCAGCCAACATCTGCTGCCGGCGCTCCCGGGCCGGGGCTGCGGCGAGAGAGACTCCCCGAAGCCTCCGTTGCCCTGGCAACCATCAGCTCCCATAAAAAGCCCGTCTGAAAGACAAGGCTGGCACATCGCCGCTCCTGACGGAGCAGGGGCTGGGCGCGGGTCCGGCCGCCCCGCGCAGACGCCACCCACGCCGAGCACACGGGCACGGCTGCGTTACCTGCTCGGAGCCCCCCGCAGCCGCGGCCATGGCCCGCACAGCCGGGCTCAGAGCCTTCGGCTACATGGATGGAGCTCCTAAAGCTCGTCCTAACACCGCCCGCGGGCTCGGGGTGCGGGCACCACCTTGGAGAGGAGACAGACCCCGGCTCGTTCCCTCTCCGCCGAGCCTCCTCCCTCACGGAACATAAGTCACGGCTCCTGGAGAGCGCCACAGCAGAGCCAGCACCAAACGTTTTAATAGCAAAGCTTCTAATGTGTTATTTGCTTATTGTTAGGAGTTAATGTTCTACATAATCTGAACATTACGTTTAATCTCTCCGCTAAATAAGGCAATAAAAGTATAATGCTACTGTGCTGGACGGCGTCTACAGCGTCTGAGAACGGTGCGAGAGGGTCAAGCACCTTGGCCACAGAAAGTGCTGGGGGGGCATTTTAAAGAGAAACCAGGATTTGGGTGAAGCCTGAAGGCGTGTTCCTTCCATGGACCATCACACTAAAGAAACAGAGCAGCTCCACACAAACAGCTCAACAAATCCCCGCAGAACCCGGGATTCTGCCCGTGCCGCTTCCCTTCCCCAGCCCCAGGAAAGAGGGAAGGTATCCACGGACCAAGCACAGATTCTGACGTGTGTGAGAGTACCAGAACAGCACCCCAGCCATGCCCACAGTGCACCCTCTGCTCCAGGCACGAGCCTCAGGAGTTTCTGCACTCAACATACAGGAACGGAGCCTTAGCAGCTCACTTGTATAAATGAATACCTTTAATATGTCTTGCAGGGCAATAATCACAGTCTAACATCTATGGAGCCTGTCATTTGTTCATGCCATTTAAACACTCCCTCCCCACCTCGGATATTCACAGCTCACATTATGTCTTTCTCAAGCTGCAAAATCTCCCTGGGCACTCTGCGTGGTTCTTGTTATGGAAGTGACTTTCCTGTTCGTAAGTGCCCCAAGAATTTCAAACATCTAGATAACCAAAGGTGTTTCACATTTATTAAGTGCCACTTTACTTCCAAATGAGGTATGTAACATGCATTTGTGTGGACTGAATATTTCTCCTGGAGCTATTTGCATGACTGAAATAGCAGGAGGTATAAAACACAGGCCATCGCATTGTACACTCTGTCATATTGCACAAAGCCCACGTGTGAGATAACAAAGGCCTTTTCAAAAGGCTTCTGTCCCTGAGAAATACCTTTAGAGAATTTTATAGTACAGAGAAACATGGCTGTGAAAAGCAAATTGGAGGATCAGTATTATCTAGAGCATTGTTAAGATATTTCCCTTGGTACTCAGACCTCAGCCAGCTCATCGTGTAAGAGTGGTATCAGCCCATTCTTATCCTATTAATGTGGTATCAGCCCCACACTCATATCAGAGTGGTATCAGCCCCACACTCACGGTATCAGTGTGGTATCAGCCCCACACTCATCAGCTCTCCATGCTCTTGTTCCTCTGACTGGACCAGGCTCTGGCTGCCTGCTATGGACACTGGCCAATATTTGCTGTGAAGGGAAAATCCAAAATACACGACTGGCCATACATCTGATGTTGCCCTAAACTTCTCTGGTGAGAAGGTTGTGGCCCAGGAATGAGAGAGTGGAGTTCCTTAATCACTGCCAGCCCACCCACAGATAAATCCTCATTTTATCAAGCCCCTTCTTCAATCCAGGAATAGCTTTGAACTCTGGACAGGCCCTTGATAAGGAAAAACCCAAATGCCTTCTGCAACCAATGGTGACATTTTTCTTGCTCAATTGTATATTCCACATCTCCACGACTGTTCCATGATTCCTGCAGGATTTGGAAATTAGAATTTAGGGTTGCAGCAAGACATTACTTTCCTTCTGTTTCCCATTGTTTGTACATTTGTTGCCACCAGAAGGAGATCACACGGAGCCATTTTCCGTTTTCATCGCCAGCTTCCTTGGGAGAATGAGATGTCAGAGATTTTAATGCTGATAAATTATGCTGCTATAGTGATACTTTGCACCTCCACAGTGCACACCAGACATCAGAAAGCCTAATGTGTGAATTAATACCTTCTGTAATTTTTAGGTGGGGTAAGAAAAAAAGACAGAAATTTGTCTGTGAAAATACAAGAAAGGGATTCTGACCTGGGGTGTGACCGCCGAGCTTTCCTAGTGAGATCATAAGGACACGATCCATTTCTTCTTCATTTATGACTTTAAACAACATTAGATTCTGATCTCCAGACAAACAAGGCTAATCCCACCCTCTGAGCACTGCCTGCTCCTCTAGCTGAGCTGCATTCTTGGCAGTTCCAGCAATTAAAGTGCTGCCCTTCGCATCCATCTTCTCTATACACTTTAAAGTTTATATTGAGAGCTGTCTAGGGCAGAACTGTGTCTTCCTGTGTGTGGGCAGCATTCACCACCAGTAAAAATATCTTAGAAAAGATTAAACTAGTAACTGAGGAAAGTTTCATTCAGAAGTTAATAGTCTCTATGAAATGACGAGAAATAGAAATGTGCAGAGCCCAAGAATCCCTTCAGCTAGAAAAAATCATGAAATATCCTTTACAACGGAGGCACAGGTACCAGCTATATAAATTCATCCCTGCACAGCCTAAGGTCTGAGCGAGAGGAGATCTTTTAGGGTCTTTAGAGACAATCACTGTGGTCAAGAGTACGGCCCCATGCAATCCCTGAAAGCCCACAGAGCAACGTGGCACAGAACTCATCAAGCCTGGCAAGAAAAAGCGGTGAGCCATGGAATCACAGAGGGGTCTGGGATGGGAGAGCCCTAAACAGCACCCAGTGCCACCCTGCCATGGCAGGGACAGCTGCCACCATCCCAGGGAGCTCCAAGCTGGCCTGGGACACCCCAGGGATGCAGGGCAGCCTCAGCTGCTCCCACTGAGCCCTGCTTTCACCTCTCCAGTGCAAGGGCCTTGCTTTTCTTGCTTTGTTTCTGCCGCTTTGCCTCTGACATCTCCAAGCCCGGAGTACAATCGCTCTAATCACAAGAGCTGACTGAAGTCATAACAAGACACAAAGAACGAAGGCAGAAGAAAACAAAACAAATCCTTTTGAGGAATGGCTTAATCACAACCACAGCAACTTCAGCTAAAACAGGATGGCACAATTCAAAACAGCACAATTAAATCTGCTGTGATTTGGGCTCTTTTCTTACATATTTGACAAACTCAAAATCCAAGGCCATCATCTCACTGCAGACAGAGGAAGGTGGGACTGTCATTTAATTTTTTCCTCTTTATCAAATTTGGCATTTTCAATTACTCTAGAACCTGGAAATAATCTTATATTCTGTTATAATGTTTGAATATTTTTGGTATTATAATACTTTTAAAGCATATGTGCAAACCCATCAGCACCATATGCCTTTGAGATGCAGGAACTGTAGAATTCCACACGCCCTGGGGCAACACAAAAAAAAATTCGTAAGGAGAGAGAAAAAGGGAGGGGGACAAAACTGAGCAGAGTGTTAATGACAGCAAAATCTGGAGCTCCTGTTTTATTAAACATAAAGTAATGATGCAAGTCTTGTGTCTGGAGCTGACTCCCACACCAATAATGTTCACTCGCAGCGAACCCACACGATAAAGTTATAAAGGTAAAAATTCAGCACCATGGAAACACAATAGAGATAAAATTTAAAATATGATATATCAATAAATCAGGCTGGATGCCTCACGAGCAGCTTTCTTTGGAAGAGTCCTGGCAGCTCTCCGTGTTCTCTAAGCCAGGGAAAGAGGGAGAGGCTGGGGCAGGGTGAGGGTCTGGCCTGGGGCACTGGGAGGGCACTGGGAGGGCACTGGGAGGGTCAGACAGGAGCACTGACACAACCCTGGCTTCTGCTCTCACCCCAAACCCACACAGAGCAGCCCCTCCAAAGGCAGCTCACAGGAAGTACTGAACAGATGGGGTTATTTTTATAGTTCTTCCACATCTTTTTGTTTTAGTTCAAGCAAATCTCAACTCTGGGTGACAAGAGAGGACATCAGGATTTTTTTCACTACTCATAATAAGGAAGCTGCTATAAATAAGTGTTTGCTGTGAGTACAAGTGTGCAGTGCAGCCTTTCATCCCAGTCTCCATGTGTTCTCTGTCAGGGATAAGGTATAAAACTGGGAGTAAATCTTTTCTATCAGACCAATCCTTATTCTGGGCTTTACAATTTTTATTTCTTATATTAAACTTAATTGAATTCTGGAATTTGTTTGGGTTTTTTTCTGCTCCTGCACAGCACATGGAAATACCCTCTTTATTGAGGCTCCACTGAATGGATAATTAATATTTGTATTTGTGAAACAAGCAGAGCTGTGCCAACACTGAGCATCCTTTTATAGCCATAAATGTTCCAAACAAGTGAGTTCACCCCTTTCTACAATTACCAATGTTAGTCTTAGCTTTCAAAAGAAAAGAGAAACCTTTTTTTGGGGAGCATCTGATGCTGCTTCTCAGCAGGTAAAAACATCTAAATGCACATTTTTCCCCTCCTCTTGTAGCCCATGGCTGCATTGAGCTACCCCAGGAATGCAGAGCCCAAAACACCCTGAGGGTGAACTCAGGCACCATTTGTGTCTCTCAGAAGCCCAAGAACAGAAATAATCCTCTGAGTGGTCCCTGGCACTGAACAGGGCAGGAAGGGAATTTCTGTACAGCGCTGACCTTTATGGATCAAATATTTTTCATTTGTTCAGTGTTAGAGGCACAGGGCTGGAAGTGTCTGCAGCCCCTCAAACACTCCATATAACATTTATTTCTGTCAGCTCTTTTTGATTTGAACTTTGGAGTTATAAGTTGCTTTGCTGTCCTGCAGCTCTGCTCCTGTCAGGTGTGATGAAGGGCTCTGTTCAGGCGGCTGAGCACACGGCCCCTGTGGAATTCCCTTCCCCAAAAACTGCATTTCCAGGATACACAGGGCCTGGTTTGAACTTGGGAACGTGGGAGGCAAGGGAGTGTCAACCTTGAGGCTAAAGAACCCCCAAACTCATGAGCAACCTGCAGAAACCTTAGGAAACGACACTTTTGCAAGTTTGTCAACCAACACCTCCCAATTCTGTTTACATGGCAAACCCCAGCTCGCTCTGAAGATTCATCCAATGCACTCCCAGGGAAAGGGAGAAGGAGAGAAACAGCATCCCAAGGTGTGTGAGCAGGAGAGATGTGAGCTTCAGAGGAAAACCAAAAGAGTTTCTCCTCTCTGGCCTAGAAATGCACCCCCAAGTTAAGATGTGTTCTCCTGAACCCATGGCTTGATTACAGGGCTGCCAAGTCCCTCAGTGTCTCTTCATCCATTTAACTGGAAGGATCTCAGGACAGTTCCCAGTCACCCTGTGAGCCCCAGGGGCAGAAGCAGATCAGAGAATCATGGAATTGTTAAGGTTGGAAAAGACTTTTAACTTTAATCATCAAGTCCAGCTATCAACCCAGCACCCTGCTCACCACTGAACCCCGTCCCCAGGTGTCACTCTCAGGGACGGTGACTCCAGCACTGTTCCAACACTGGACAATCCTTTCCATGAAGAAATGCTCCCTAACATCTCATCTAAACCTCCTGGATGTCTCACTAGGAGCAAGGAACCACTACTTGCTCTGGCTGATGTTAGCCTAAACCCTTATTTTAAAGGGATAAGGAAAGCCCCTCTGAGCCAGGAGTGTCCTGAAATGAGGCAAAACCCCAAAGGAGTGACAAAATAGCTGCAAAGCCACTGCATGGCCAGAGGAAACTGGCAATCCAAACTGCACTGCTGCTGCTCCAGAGGCTGTGGTCAGACCAGGATAAACACGGGGATGCAGCACTCAGGATCAGGAGGGGCTGTCTGGGAGCCAGGCCACGGAGCAGCCACGGGATGTGAGAACCAGCTCGTGCTGTAAGGGCTGCTTAGCAACACTGCCCTGCCACGGCCAGAGATGAATCAGATCTGCAGTGTCATTGCAAACGGCTCAGCCCATCTCAAACATCACAGGAAGATGCACTGATGTCCCCCAGGGCACCCAGGGGACAGCGTGGGTCTGGCCAGGTCAGGCAAGCTGGAATTACATCCAGTGAGAGGAGCTGGGGTTAATTATGAATATGGCAAATCTCACACGTGAGTATCGGCAAATCACAGAGAACAGCAGTAACAGAACACACCAACACACAACGTCTCAGCCCTTTCCCACCTCTGGCCAATACAGGATTGCTGCTTGAGCTCCATTTCCATGAAGATTTTACCTATCTTGTTGAAACTGCCTTGGTCACGGGGTCTTCTCCCACCGCCTTGGAGAAAGAATTCCCTGGACTGGCAGCTTTCAGCTCAGGACATTCTCCCTGATATTTTCAGCTAACTGCTCCTTTGCAGAATTTCACTCTGGTCCTTTTCTGTTCTGGGAAGATTCCCTTTACTTTGGTAAAGTAACAGAAACCTCGGGAAGCCTGGGTCTGGATTCCCCAGTTAGCACCGATGACTTCATGGAACACAGGGAACAGGTGGGACATTAATAAGGGATGAAGGAATTCAAGTGTCAGGAAGAATCCAGATGACAACCACACTTCGCCAGTTGTTGCTATTCAGGGATCACCTGGTTCTTCAATTTGGATTCTTTTGTTCTCCTATTAAAACAAACCCACACTACTCTGGATTGTTTGTTCCCAGCTCTGTAATTATCATACCGTCAACATTTCACATCCCAACAAGACAGATAAATATTCCTTGGGAAGGCAGGAGAAGGGTAATTGAGCAATCAGGGATGAAAGATGCAGAAACAGAGACACGGGGAGAATGCAAGTAACCTTGAAGAGCAAACCCAGTGATTCCCCAAAGAGAGCAGAACTGGGTTCAGCACGAGCCAGGGACACCAAGCAAGGATGGCACGGGCACGAGGATTGCAGGGGGATGGAGCAGTTTCCTTATGGAACAGGCATGAGAGTCCCCCAACCCAGAGGACAAACTGCTGCATCCAAAACTCTGAAACATCCTGCTCCAGGTCCCTCGGGGCTTTGCCACGGGCTGAGGAGCCCAGGAGCTTTCAAGAGCTGCACTTTGGAACAGTTTCTGTGGGGCAGCACTTCAGCTCCAGGGGATCACTGCCCACTGGGCTCAGTATGATTACACCAGGTACAAAACCTGTCTAGAAATAGTAGGCATCAACCATTGTGCCCTTCTATTTCAGGAAAAAAAGGCATTTTTTCATCTAAAGCAGATGAATTTAATTCTTTCCCAATCTCAGAAATGAGAATCTGCCTTTTAAAAGGCAGTCCCTGGGCAGATCTGTGCTTTGGCAAGGTTCCTGTCCAAGGAGGGAGAACTGAGGGCAGGCAGGAGATGCTGTCAGCACGGAGGGCTTGGCAGGGCACACAGGGAGTTTGGGAAGGCAGAGCTGTCCAAGGGATTTGCTGCACTCACTGTGCCCAGGTAAGAGCCAGGATTACTTCTCAAGTGCTCATTCCTATGCCAGCCCTCCAACCATCCACACACATCACTCCTGCTGCAACAGCTACCAGAGCTCGCCAGGATGAGCAATAAACACCCAGGGAGAGGAGAAAACCATCTCCAGACATCTCTTTACATTTCTGCTCCCTTTTACAGTCCACCTTTGGGTGTGATGCAGAGTAAACTGGCTCCTGAGCGTGTTTTATCCCACTTTCCCTACTCTGATGTCTGCCCTTGGAGCAGCACGTGGATGTCCTGCTGTGTCAGGCATCTCCTCGCTCACTTCCACCTGAAACCAGAGCAAATTCTGGAAGAGACAATCCCCATTTTCCACAATATTGATGGCCAGCTCTAGGTCTACAGGAAGCTACCAACACCAAGCTGCCTTATTCTCACTGACAAACCTGGTGTGCTTTTAGGAACACATTTTCCACAAACCCAGCTGCCAAGCCAATAAATTTTAAAAAGCAGTTGGTAGATGATGTGTTTAGAGTAAAAAAAAAATATTATTATCTTTTGAATGTAGGGATTCATTGTGTAATTTTGCAGTAAAACTTACTCATTCAAATATGAAACTCATGTTCCAGGCAGACGCTCTTGGCTTCAAAGACTTTCCCCACATTTCTGCAGCTTAAATTGGAACATTTGTATTCAGCAATAATTACAGCTGCAATCAAACAAAAATGCTCACTTTTGTGAAGGTGTGGGGAATACCAACTGGAATTCAGATGATACATCAGCCCTGCATTTCCCCTATTTACCTCTCTAGACAACTCACTTCCCAGACATTGTGCAAATACTGAAGATGAAGTTCATTTATCCTCATCTGAGAATTTATGAAAATGACTACTTCAGTTTGATTCACCTTCTCCTTACAGCTTTGGAAAAAGGGAGAAAAATTACAATGGAAGGATAAATATAACACACAGATGATATTTCTAGGAGTACCAGCCTGGCTTTCATGATTTCTCCACCCTTCAGGACACACAGATCAGAAAGCTTTTTGATTAAGAAAGCTCAGAGAGAAATGAAAACCAAGTCAAGACTACTCCCTGCTCTTTTTCTCCACCTTTACTCCTTTCCTTTCCCTCCTCAGCTCGTACTTTGTGTCTGATTTTGGGCTGAGGAGCTGAGGAAGGAGATGTGAGGCAGCACAACTGACAGTTCTCTTAAAACACTCACATTGACAGATACAAACAAAAAAGAATATCCTTCAGGAACCGGTGGTAAAAATTAAGTTCACTGCGGGTTTATCCCTCGGAATAATAAGACAGACATTGCAAGTGACAGATCCTATTTTTGGGTCTTAGCAGTGACTGTTTCTTGCCTAATTATTAGCAGTGGATTTACTATCTTTAAAGCAGAATTTTGTCACCCAGCAGGAAATTTCAATTCTATCAGGCAGGTTTAAGTGTCATTCACTTATTCCTCAACTATTTTTGACTTGGTTGGTAATGATCAAGGCAGGCTTCGTTCCCAGAGGGCCCGAGGGCAGGGCCAGCATGGGCTCAGTGCCAGCAGTGCCACACAGGCTGGGACACTCCCTGCTTTCCCAGGAAGGGATATCAAGGTCTCCTCCTCCACCCCCTAAGAACAGCAAACAATTTTTTCTTCTTGTGCTCTGTCCAGGAGCAACCTGTACCCATCACCCCCTGCTTCTTCCATGGGACTCCTTGAGAAATGTAAATTAACCTTGAGTTTAGTCAAGTAAAGTAATCTTAGGGATGTACTCGAGTCAGGCCAGGCTGTGCCACCATGGGAATGCCAAGGAGATGACCTTGCAGGAGGCAGGAATGCAGGGAGGGGACAAGGACAGGGACAGGTTACACTGCTCAGGGTGATCCCATTCTGCAGAGTCGTGTAGGGAACCACACTGAGCCGTTCAGGAAATAAAGACGTGATTAGTTCTGCAGCTAATTTCCTTGGTGCTTTGAAAAACATTGCAGGGAAGATATGATCCACTGTAATTATGGAGGAAGATAAAGACAAGAAAGTTTCTGGCAGAGCGCCAGGCCTGGGAACACCTGAACACCTCAGGAAAAGCAGCAGAGCTTCCCCAGCTCTCTCTCAAATCATCCTTGATGCCTGAGCCGTGAGTATCACTGGGAAAAAAAGAGTGTGGGGAGGACAAACACAGCCTATTGCTTATCAGAGTGCAGGGCTGAGGAAAAGTGACAGCATGGAGGAGAAAGGGAATCTTGTTTCCATGGCAACTAAAGTTTGAAAAAAGTATCTCGAAATCAATGTCATTTTCCCGTGTGTGCTCCACCCAGAGCCACGAATGTGAGCTCTTCAGCTGCAGGGTCCTGAGTCCAGGCAGTCACCAGCAGAGCATGGAATCAGAGCTGCTGTTCCAGGCAGCTGCACTTGGCTTGGAACAACAGTGGCACCACCTGGACAAACAGCCTCACATGAGGCAGCAGCGCCAGGCTGGCATTTGGAGGGGAAGAAGAAACCTCCAAAACACCTTCCCAACGATCCAGTCCAGGGCCAGGAGCTGCTCCCTGTCTGTTAAAGCTCAGCCACTCCCACGGGGGGAACAACACAGACAAGATCACTGCCAGCTGATCCATGATCTCCTCTCACAGCACCCTCATTACTACCAAAGTCCACAGCTGCCATGTGAACCACCTACAGCGAAAGAACAAGAAATTATGGCTCAAAATATGTTCTGGCAATTAAAGAGAAGTGATTAGTCTAAACTAGAGAAAAAATCTGTCTCAGAAACAAAACTTGGTAGAAATATATTACAAACTGTTCAGGGTGAACTGTGGCAATGACACAGATTTCTGTAAATTCAGTATTTAAGCAAATCCCGAATATCCCTGAGCTAAGGCAGTACAAATCCCCAGTGGAAGAAGTTCAGAGATGAAGGTCCTGATGCAATGGGCACTCATGTTCCAGTCTCTAGGAGATTCAGATAATACCTTCCACTCTTTGACTTGTTTTCTGAAAGCACAATATCAGTGCTACTGAAAGAGGGAGAATGGAATGTGTTTATTATCCTACCTTTCATATCTGCAGGACAATTCTTTATCTGTGACCCAGAAACAAATTAAAGGGACACTGTCATGTTGGATATTCTAATGGCCCTCTTTTCTCTGTGCTACCAGCAATGTGAGAGCTTTCAGTGCCCAGAGGTTTAAACAAATTGAAGCTTTTGTTTGTTTACTTTCTGCGTTTTATTCACTCCACAGAAATGAAACCAGTCAGGTCCATTTGCCTCCCTACAGCCTATCAATTAGTCCAGGCTGTTTGCACTTGGGCTTCCTGGGAAGAGACTGAAATACTATCAATTTTTTTCTTGTAGTAGCTTTGAAATGAACATTTCTGTTCAAATCATATTTTGGAGATGGAAGTCCCTAAAGAATGGATATGGATCCAAGTACGCTGCTGAAAAATCCAGGGAGAATCTCAGATTGATTCTGGCTTTGTGGGGGGAATTCAAACAAATATACACCAGAGCACCTGAGTGTATATTGAATTGGTAAATTACCACAAAAAAATGCCAAACAAACATGTTTTAGAGAGTAAAGGCAAGCCACCTGGCCTGTTCAGACCACTTTCACCATTTATAGTGATGCCTTGAGCTGGTTTTGTTTCTTATGAGATCACCAGCAGCACTACTACACAGCCCCAACTGTTTTGGACGGATTTTGAACGATAGGGAAAGTGGTAAATCTTCCCAGGCCTTAGTTTCCCATTTATTTCCAGGCATTATGGTAAATTGCAACCCCACAGTGCCTGCAAGCCTGAATTCATTCAGATTGGCAGAACACTTTAACAGCTCCAGATGAAAGGTGCTACAGAAGTGCCAAGTACTATCACTGTAATTATCATTCAATATACACTGATCAAAAGAATGAAATGTGAATTAGCATTTCCTATTAGCCCTACTTACTGCCTAAATGTTAAATATTCCTCCCATGGGCTCTCTCCATGAAAACACACAGGAGCTGTTGGTATTTCTCATCTGGCTACAACACTGCTTCCCCAGGAGTGGAGGAATGGAGGGATCTGAGGAGAGTCATCAAACCAGGAGAACAACACAGTTTATCCCACAAAAACTCGCTCAGGCTTCCTGAGGAGAGGGAGTTTGGAGCTGCTTTCTCACTCTCACTCCTTCCCTTCTCACTCCTGGCACAAGGGATCTGTCCCTGTCCCCAGGATTTCTGCTGTTCCCCCGGGACCCCGAGCCCTGCTCCCCTGTGGGTTTCACACAGTCCAGTGTCCTCAGAGGCTGCAAAGTGTAAACATCTGCAACAGCTGAACAAAATCCATGGAATTGTGCCAATTTAGACCCTCTGCAGAGCCAGGCAACTTCCTGAAACATTTGTTTTCCCCTTTCCCACCCAAGAACTACCCAGTGTTTGACTTTATCTTCCCCAGAAGCACAAGTTTCCCCGTTTATCCACGGCCCAAGCTCCACACAGGAAGCAACAACAGAGCTGCTGCCCTAGTCCAGAACACATTTCGGTGTTGGGCACAGAAATTCAGCGATCTGTGGCATTTCCCCGTCGGTGGAAGCTGCAGGTTAAGGCAGGGCACTGTGAGGATCCTCACAAGCCTCCTCTGGATGCAGCAGCACCAGGTCATGTCCCATCCCCTCCTCACTGCCGCAACCAGCGCCAGCCCTGCCCCTGCCCCGAGGAAAACTGTGCTGTCCAACCACCCCCGTGTGACAGAACCAAAAGCAGAACCCCACAAAAACTACAACAGGGTCACTCGTTCTTCTCTGGAGAAGTGGCCTCAGTTTGTGAATTAGCTGCTGATGAGCCCTATGCTCTTCTTTTCTCTAAAACTGTCCTTCAGACAGCTGCAGGCTCTGACAAAGAGACCTCCCTGGAACATTCTCAGTTCAAAAAGGGAAAAAATCCATAGCCTGCCTTGCTGAGCCCCTTTCAGTGAAGCAGGTCATAGCACCATGTCTTTTATCCTGTCATTCTTGTCTCCTGCTTGATGCACATCATAAATCCTCAGTGGTTTGGACTGCAGCTCTGTGCTGAAACATGACAGTCCCTCCTATCTCTGACCATGCTGCCTCCCACTACTCCCCAACTGCAAATTCCAGCTTCACTTAAAAAAAAATAACAATAATCAAGATACAAGGTCAGACTCAAAGAATTAAAAATATCTTTACAGTCAAGTTCACTTTCCAATCTTTGTGCTAGGGAGTGTCGAGTAGGGGAAAAGATTCCCTTTTTCAAAATGAAATTTATCTTTCATACCTTACATATAATTTATCTCATGTCTCATAAAGCAAAAATTAAAGATCAAAAATACTCTCAGCTTTATGTTAATAAGACGACTTAGAAAAATGATGCAGAGGAGTCTAAATTAAATAACAAACAATTAGAAATTTGACAACATGAGGTGCTGGCAGAGGAGGTAAGAAATTCAAGGCATTTCTACCCTACAAACAAGGACTTGGGAGTCCAGGAACCCACTTACTCATTTTCACACTACAGCAGCAATTTGGAGAATATTTAATTCTCTTGAAACTGAGGAGGATTTCAGAGAGGTAATTAGGAATAGCTTAGCTAGTGGTTAACACCAGGATTGGGAATTAGAAATGAAGAAATTCGGCTCAGGACGTATTTTTGGGCTTTGGAGCATGATCAAATTTGAGTTAGTTAAGTTCTCCCTCCCTCAATTTTCCCAGCTGGAAAATGAGGGTGGTAAGAACAAAGCAGCTTTGTGGAGAGCCTGGAAATGCCTCCACAAAGGAGGTTTAAGGTACAAGCTCTGGGTGCTGGGTACCTGACAAACCTCCTCTGACTCCTGCCAAGCAGTACCAGGGGGACTGGAAACAACTGCAAAGGCTCCAAATGACCTCGTTTTTCTTCAATCCCTAAAATGCTCACAACTCCAGAGCTTCCAAGCATGTCCTGTTGCAGAAGTGGGGACTGAACTGACACATACATTCTCCAAGTAATTTCCGTATTTCTTGCTGCCACTAACACTGGTTACCCAAAGTCAGTTGCAGCTGACAGTTTAATGATAATGGCTTTATGTTTATATATCGTCTGTGATAATGCTTCTATTCTCCTTAAATTCAATCCCTGCAAAAGGGGCACTTTAATGTATGCAGCCACAGACTAAAATGACAGTAATTTTCCTTTTGAGCTGCAATGGTTTAGTAAACAATTACATTTCAATTAAAGAGGGGTGATCATGCCGGGGGAAGCGCCGTTCCACTCTCCACATAATACAGGAACATAAATTCTCCAAAGTCAAATCATTATAACATATATTACATGACTGCTTTTCAAAAACAAAAATTAAAATGGAAAATAGAGTGTATTATGCACAGGCAAAAACTTGGGAAAAAAAAAATCCTTCAATATCTTGTCCACAGCAGCTTGAACTGGGATCCCATTATTTAGGATTATGTTCAGTGAAGAGGAATGGCAGAAGAGCTCTTCACTTTCATCTCTCCAGGAGTTTCCATTTACTGCCATTAGTATTTAATACTTCATTTATCAAGGATTAAAACCAGGATGGATGGAGGAATGCTGTAAGAGTAGCTTATGATGGATCACTGCAAATTCTGCTGTGTACTGAGCCCAAACAGGCAGGAAAACTGATGGAAAACAAGTCCATGTTACAAGGAGTAGAAAAACTGTGTTTTGGTGTGGTTGTGGGGGATTTTTGGAGCCAATGTGGCTTCAACCAGAAGAAGAACTGAAGTGTTTTTGGTGCTCCTGGAAAGCAAATGATTAATGCTAGAATTGCGGATTAAAGGGCTGGAGAGAGAAATCCTAAATTCTGCCTAGCAAAAGACAGAATACAGGTGCTTCCTCAGGTTTTTTTTGGCAATTTGGGCTTTGCTTGGCCTGGGATATTTTCCTAGAAAACGAAGTAAATCGGGCTCTAACAGAAGGAGTCAATAGATGGCAGTGCTTGATGGGATGGGAGTGAGTCCTCTCCAGTGAGCCTCAGCAAATCCTCCCCTGCAAGGTGGGCACAGCAAGGGATTTCACTGCCACTCAGCCNAGCCTCAGCAAATCCTCCCCTGCACCACTTCCCTGCAAGGTGGGCACAGCGAGGGATTTCACTGCCACTCAGCAGACTTCCCCAGCTTCTGGCCCCTGAGCTTGACAAAATACCCCACAAATTCCAGGTTTAAGCCCTCTCCCCACTTGAGCTATTGGGATTCAATGCAGAGAGGCAAAATGCTTCTCTGGGTTCTCCTGAAAGCGAGGTTTCACCCACAGGAACACGTTGGTGGCTCCAGCCCTGCAGCACCAGCAGCTGCTGCCAGGTGCTCACTGCAAGGGGAGACTAAAATGTGAACACCTGGCTCAGGACAAGGGAGCTCAGCTCGGGGACCACCTGGGCTGGAGCCTCGGATTTCTCACTCTGCATCAGCTCACACAGAGCTCTGAGAGCACGGAGGGGAAGGCAGGGATTTACATGGCAAATAGTTCTTGTGCAGCACGGGATAACCAGGACTAGAGGAGATTTTTCCAAGTATAAGAAGCTTCATTAAAAATTTCTTTTAGGAGGAGGGGTAAGAACAGTTAAGTCACGTATTAAGATGTAGAAATCTTAAGAGTTGATTTACAAGGTTTTTATTCTATAATTCAGAAACTACCAGGAGCTCTTGTTTTCAAAAACCACAATGCCCAATTATCTGTAACCTGCCTGGCAGACTTCTGTAGGAACGGAACTCCCAAGGGAAGTTCCCAAATTTCCACCCTAGTTTGCTCTAGTTTTGAAATGAAAGCAAGCAACTGGGAGTGCAACACTGCCAAAACAGCTGAATCCAATGGCTCCTGAGCTTCCCAGGCCCTTGGAGACTCAACAGCAGAAGGATGGAGATGTCAGGGAAGAACAATCAGCTGTAAAATATGAAAAGCTTACCATTTCCAAACCTACAACAGCAGGCTCAAAAGTAATAATCCCATTACCACTAAACTAAGGCACTAATTACTGTTCCCAGTGGCTGGAGTGGACTGACTGCTAATGTTCCTCTGGTTAATGAAGGAAGGTGAGGGAGAATATATTTCTGAAGTCAGACATCTGCTGAAGGCTGGGCAGCAGCACCAACTGCACCTAATGAAGCCATTCATATTAATGCAGTGACACTCGGAGGGGGAGCAGGGGAGAAATGAGATGAGGGTGGATTTGAACTCAGAGAAGACAAATGTCATCTATTACCCGTGTGATGGCTGCCCTTATTTAATGCACACTGAATAACAGAGCTGCTCAAAGCAAGGAACTGCATCCCACGTCAGCTGTTCACCACCAGGGGCTGACCTGCTCAAAGCTGGAATAGCGTCTCTAAAAACCCAAAAACCAGGGTATGTGCCACTGGAAAGGAATACACAGCTTTTAATTTTCTTTGACTACAGCGACACTAAGAGAAATATTCCCAAATCCTCTGTCTTGTGAAGAATCCAGGTTTTCACATCATGTTTTGCCATTTTCACCAACTAGCAGTAGCTGTTTAAGGTTCAAGGATAGTCATTCACTGAGATCAATAGGTTCTGATGGCTGGAAGCACAATTTCTAGAACTAAAATAAACTCCTTGTCCAACTGCTAATCATGAGTCACTTACCAGTGCAAATGTTCTCAAGTGAACTGGGTGTGCTCAGATTATTTTGTTTTCAGATTGCACCATTGTCTTTCCTTTGAAATTCTGGTTCTGCCTCCCTGAGTTTGGTAAGCAGCAGCGGAGTCTGTAAAGAAGGTGTGGCCTGCAGAGCAAACCTGCTGCAAGACCATTTGTGTGTTCTCTGAGCAGAAACAGCTGTGTGCAGCGAGAGCCAGCCCAGACACCTGATGAGTGCAGGGAGCGGGGAGGAGAGCCTGTGCTCACACTGCTCACCCTGCACTGGCACTGGGCAGTGACAGCCAGGCCTCAGCACTGACAGATCCCCTTCCTGGGGTTCCTGTTCCTGTCTGTCAGTGGACAGCAGCGCCAAGACCACTGTTACTCACGGCAGTGACACCTCAAAGCACAGGGATTGAAGCCATGGAAAAAGTGGATGGCTCCTCCAGGCTCCTGCTGGGGCAGGATCCAGGCTCTGAGCAATCCCAGCTTGGCGGGTGTCCCGTGAGTTAATGACAGGTTCCTCTAGAGGAGATTTTCTCTCTGGAGGAGTGTGAGCACACACTGTACAGCTGCAGTAGGTAAATGCGCCCAGGAACACAATGCACCAGGACTCACCAAGGAAACCTCTCCAAGAAAGTCTCCCAAGTGAAGCTCCAGACTCTACTCAAACCCCACTGCTCTACCAGGACTTCTTGTTGCAAGCAGCATCTAACAGCACCCATTTCCCCACCAACGAGCACCCAGTTCCGCAGCAGCGCCGCTCTCAGGGTGAGCAGGTTCCCTCCCCTCTGGCAGCCCCCAGGCTGCTGAGCAGGATCCCAGAGCAGTTCTGAGCAGGGGAGCACTGACCGTGACTCGGAAGGGCGTGGTGGCCGCGGGCTCCATGCTGGGGTTCTTCTCCGAGATGCCGCTGGGCATGCTGCGCCTCTGCCCGCACCGCTCCGGGGGGGACTCTGGGGACACAAAACAAGGGACAGTCACAAACCCAGCAGCACGGGGACAGCCCAGGGACAGCCCAGGAATGCCAGCAGAATGTGGAGTCTCCCCCAAGATGTCCTGGTGAATGAGCCGGCGCGACGACCCCACGGATTCCGCTGCCTGGAACAACATTCCATCAGCAAGACTTTCACCTTCAACAATTAGCATTTTTTATACAACTGTAAGCTTCAGATAATGCCTGGCAGGTTGGCATTATCATTATTTCCAGTCTGCGGATGAGTAAACAGAAACTGTATTGTGATGAGTGAGAATTATATGCAAAGTACGGATCCGTGCACTCGTGGATTTGATCCTCCTCGGGGAAACTGCTAATGGGGTTAGAGGCACACGATATTTAAGTTACCTCTCTAATTCCTCTAGCAATTTGCTTTGGAACCAGGAAAAAAATCATTAAATCCTGCTTTTGCTGAAGTATAAAATGAGGACAGGAATACTTACCTCCTTCCCCATTGGCAAGGAAGGGAGGGGGCTGAAAAGGCAAAGTTAACAACTGCGCTCAACACTGAGGAGATTTAGAAAGATGTTAGGACAGGTCAGCTACAGCATTGTAAGGTGGCGTTTCCTCAGTTCACAAACCCCCTTTGAAAGCACCGTGGAACTCAGAAAACCAGATTTATTTCCAAGCTGCCATTCAGTGATGCTCAGACCTTGTAACAAGCTTCCCTCCCCAAAACCATTCCAGAGTTCTCCTCAGCCAAGCCTTTCCATGGAGGTTGTCTCCTCAGCAAGGTTCTGCCCTTGCCAGAGCCTGACTGTCAGAAACAACTAACACAGCAATTCCAGCCAGCAATTCCTGAGATGTGCCTTAAACCATTCCAAAAGCACAGACTGAGGTTCAGCCGTGGACGGGGTGAGGCGCTGGCTCAGTGACATCCTCCTCGGCTGCCTGTGTGGAACTCAGCCGGCCCAAAGCAGAGCTCACTGCCCTCCCAGCTTCCAGCCCAGGCTTCACGTGCCTGTCTGGGGCACTTGCTCTGCACAAAACTGCACTTTGAATCCCAAGCAGTAAAACCCTTTGGTGGCATCTCCTCTCAGAAGATTTGGGCTCCCACCCCATTCCTTTGAGCCTTCCTTTGGTTTTTGGACTGTCATAAAGAAACTGCTTCATTACAGCATTTTGAAAGTGAGCTCGAGATGACAACTGAAGAAGCTGCTTTGCATTTTCTTAATGACCGGAAAAATCAACATTGTTTAAAGCATTTCTCACACACCTGGCTGGAAAACAGGAACTATGGCATTACATGAAAGGCAGCTACAATAAATTATTTTCACCATGTGTTCCCCAGCCCCAAACACTGCACAGCACTGAGGGAAAGAACCTGTATGGGGTAAGAACCCCTCAACTCAGCTTCTTAGTTCATCATTAAAAAATATTCCAAGCAGAGCCAACAAACACATCAATGTGACCCCAGACCAAACACAGAGCTGGCCTAGTACCTAATGATTAATTTAAAGTTTAATAATTATTAAACTTATGATTTAATAATTAAAGTTTAATAATTATTAAACTTATGGTTCACTAAATGTTTGGAGCCAGATCTCCATTTTAGCTTCATTTAAGCACTGTGGGTTTCACTGCAGGAGAGACACGTTACAAAACCCTTATTTCTGTAAGAGACCAGAAATAACCAGAAGCAGGGGTGGTGTGGGTGTTGAGGGGATGTGGGGAGAGCTGTTTGTTTTAAAGGTTAATAAAAATAGCTTACAGGTAAATTAGTAACTCCAGGAATGTACAGCAGAACAGCATTGCATGGGAAGCAGGGGGAATATATAATGGTTTTAGTGCCCTTTTTATTTCCTCAGGGCTGGAGGCACCATCTCAGGCTGGGTCACTCTGCCCAGGGCCTGGCATCAGCCACGCTGCCACAGCAAGCCCAGGGCCATGGAAAAGGGCACTGTAAGCCAGTAATAAAAACTCTCCACAGTCACTGGAGGCTGAGAAACAAATGTCTTAATTTGCAGCAGAAGATATTTGGGTTAGGCACTGGAAACAGCCCAATCTCGCCATGGACAGTTACACACCAGAACTGATGGTCCAGAGAGGGAGAGCTCTCCCTGCCCAACGAGCTTCAGGGACAATGGACACCTCCTGAAATTCGTTACAGCTTTATTTTCTGTGATTTCTGTCAAATTTGCCCACTTGGGCATAAAATAAGGAAGCTGCAAGAGATCATATTCGGTGTCTGATTTCAGCCTTTTCTTCCCAACCTCTCCTGAACTTCCATCTCTGTCTGGACAGACTTGGTGGCAGTTCTGTGTCACCTCTCAACAGCACAGACAGCCCAGGGCTCTTCCACGTTAAACAACACAGGAGAGAGAGAAACAAACAACAGGGCTTCCTGCTTTTCCAAATATTTACAAAAGGCCGCAATGTTTTGGGTTTCCCCCTGTGCAGAGCAAGATCTTCAAAGAGAAACTTCCTTGAAATTATCAAACCCTGAAAGCTCTCCCAGGTTACCCCCACACAGCTGGGCCAACGCACTGTTGGCTGTGGAAGGCAGCAGGAGGTTTTTAGGTTGAACATATCCCACTGACAAGAGGATACACAGCACTGCAAACACTGCACATTAATTCACGACCTCGGGCTTATGAGTATTTCTGAAACTCTTTCAGTGCAGCGATAAACACGTTTGGTTTGTTAAGTGATTCAAGGCACTGGAACTGACAGAATAATTAATCCTCACTGCACTCTTCCATGCCTGTTTTCATGCCGTGGAATCGTTATGGAGCAGCACAGCAATCCCTCAAGGCTCCAGGGCAGCAGCAGAACAGGCTGTGAGCAGCTCCTGGCACCCAAACTCTTCCTTAAGCCACCCAACATCACTGCCTCCTTTGACTCCACTTGTCAGACACTGCTCTGAGCAGGCTGTTACGTGTAACAAACACACAAACAACTGGTACTACTGTTTACTTTTCACTTAGCAAGTGAGGTGTTCTTCCATTTGCATTACCTGCTCCTGTGAACCCCAACTGGTCCAAGAGATCATCAGGATTACGCTCTCATTATGGAGAATAAAATACATTAACTCCTGCTTGTTCATCTCTGTTCACACTCCCCCCTCTCACACAATTCCAGGACCAGCCAGCAGAAGAGACAGCGTGAACAAAAGCAAAGCGAGGCCGCTGGAAGGAATACCAACGAGCAGGCACTTCCCAGCAAGTTGATTTCCTGATAAGAACCTGCTCCAGCTCCAAAGGAGAAAGGGAGGTCCAACCTGAGCGCTGGCAGAGAAGTGAGCGAGGAGAAATCATCTCGCTGAACTCACCAGAAGGAAGCCGTGCTGGTGAGCAGCGCACATGCCATGGCACTGGGAAGGAGCCGGGAAGGAGAGAAGGAGAGGTGATGACTTCATCAGAGGCAGCGAGAGGGAGAAGTATGACCGGAATGCCAGAGCAGGCGGCGGCACCGGGAGACGCGGCAGGAGCGCGGGTTCCTGCTCCCACCGACGGGCCGTGCCCGCGGAAAGGAGGCTGCAGCGCGGTAAAACTTCACCGGAGCGGCCGGAGGTGAGGCAGGAAAGCACGGGCTCTCCAGAAGCACGAGCCGGTGGGAAAGGTGCCGCAGGCAGCCCTGGAGAGGTCAGGCTGCTCCCGAGCTGAGCTCCTCCCTGTCCTGCCCCACCGGGCACTGCCCGACATCGCAGGTGCCCCAGCGCCTGCCAGGGTGGAGCTGCTGTGAAACCGGAGGGAACAGGAATTACCGGTCTCCTGCTCATACAATTACAGGCCGTGAATTAATTTTATTGCTTAATGAATTTAGGTGTTATTCCTCTAATTTCTGCATTATCTAATAAGTCCTTGTTACAAACCCGAGAGAGGAGAGGAGGAGGCACGGTGACAGTGATTTAACACGGCTCACGGTAGCATTTATGGAATAAGAACAATCCCTGGAGAACAGGTATCTGTACTGTCTGTGTGATTCCACACACTCGAGAGAGGCTGCAGAAAAATCTACATTTCAGACAGCTTTGGGTGGCCACAGGAGCCCAGGAGAAAAGACGGATCTTTAGTGTAAATCCAGATGGGGATTTGGAAGGGAATAGAGACACTTTTAAAAAGCGGAAGAGACAACGACAGAAAATAATAAACACTGAGCTGAGCCAACTTTCCCCTTCACAAGGCGTGAAGAACTCAGAGTGGGAAGCAGAGATGCCAAAATGTCTGATTTCCAGGGACAAAGAAGCTGTGAGAGGTTATGAAAGCTGGCCCAGGAATGCAGCTGCAGGGCCACCTTCGTGGTTGAGTTACCTGCAGAAGTATTTACTGGAATGTATCACCCAGAGCTCTGCTGATCCACAGCGAGTTCCAGCTGATTCCTTACAGCAACGTTAGAACCAGACAGAATTAATTAAAAGTCAAACCTTTATTAGGCAATAAAATAGACTTTTAAATGAAAATGGTCATGAAGCAGAAGCTGAGGGCAGGTGCTGGTGCCCTCTGAAAAAGCTGACTCCTCTGAAAGCAAAGCTAATGACACAGAGAGGATGTTCTCCAGGCTAAGAGAAGTTGTGTCACCCCTGCTTCTTATGTTAGAATAAAATTATTTCTTTTCGCATCTTAGAATCTCTGGTTTAAACATTCATAAACTTCCATAAAGCCCAGCAATCCCCCTGGCTGTACCCACAACTCTTCCACATCAGAATCACTGATTTACTCCCTACTCATTTCATGCTCCAAGCAGAAATAGTTTCACATTTTCTCATGCTCTCATGACCTTTCCAGACAATTAAGGACTGTTTACAGAACCACAGCTTGTAAAAACCCCTCTCCCTTATCTAACTGTTTACATACAGAACAAAAAAATAAATTGGGACCATTACTTGCCTTGTGGGCTACACTCTGGCACAAAATACTTTGAATTAAACAGCTGACTCTGTGCCTATTGTGAACGCTCCCCACGGCCACTACACCAAACTGCTCCAGCTTCTCACCAGTATCTTTGTTTTCCCTCCAGGTGACCTCAGTGTCACAAAAGCACCGCATTCAGAGTGTCTCTGATAACTGTGCCCCTGCCTAAAAGCAGCAAAAGGCACCTGAAGCAGCACTTATAGCCACAGGATTTTCTGCAGCTCTGAGAGCAGTGGCTGGGACAGCTGTGTGAACTGAAGAGCCTTGTTAGAAGTGGCTGGAATACAGAAAACAAATCCCAGAAAACATCAGAACACACTGGTTCCCTCGGCTGAAATCTGGTATCCTCTTCTCTCAAAGTGGCACTAAGAACTCCTGAAAGGAGCTTTTTCTTTGTCAAATAATGATTCGGAGTGACATTGACCTTTGCCACGGCACGCTGTGCACTTTAATGGATGTCCCCTCATCTCTGTGTCAGGTTCCTGGATATCAGGGATATTCCTCATCTGCTCCTGAGCCAGGGCTATTAATGGCTCTTGGATCAAGTACTGAAAAAAGCTCTGCTATTTTTCTGACTACTTGATATGTATCTATTTCTCTATTTTCTGTATTACCCACTAAGAGAACTCTTCTCCCAGCCACGGTGCTTTCTGATGTGCGCAAGCAGCAAAGACTCTTACAGGAGATTTCTGCGGCTCTGGCCGCGTGGTGCCGCAGCCCCTCGTCTCCCGGAAAGCTCAGGTGTGATTTCCATCCCCCAAGCCGGGCCGAGCCGCCCTCCGGAGCAGCGGGATGTGCGACAGCCGCGATGCCGGTGCCTCACTAGATGGAGCTGGAGGCCCTTGGCTGGCCGAGCGCTCCCGGCCCCGGCCCAGCTGCAGCGCCAGAACCCTCCAGCTGTGCCTCGGCTGCTGGGTCACTCGATGGTCATCGGAGTTAAGAGCTCTTCCCCTGCACTTTCCCTGCACTTTCCCTGCTGTGGAGCCATCCCGGCACAGCTGGGCACTCTGACAGACACCCAGGGCAACTCGTGCCCTTTACCTGAGACAGATGAAATGCATTTGTCGAGGAAAAATCCTTCTCCAAGGGCAAAAGGGAAAGGAGAAAATAGCACTAACGGGAAAAGAGAGCTGAGGTAATTCTCACTGTGAGGGGTCTGAAAATACAGCAACTTCTGAGTGCTCCGAGCCTGGAGACCAGATCAGATCCATGTGCACAAGGCACAGCTGCAGGTCCCCAGACTTGGTGCCAGGGACAGAACACAAGGCATCCAGAAAAGAACCCTCCCTTTCTAAAGATAAACAGCAAATCATGCTGACTGAGCAGCCTGCAGTACAAACTCCATTTTACTGTCTGGTATTTTTTAACTAGATATGTGTATATATATTTAGTGTTTTTATTCTTTCTTTATTAGTCTCTGAAATAAAATATGTATGATATTTATCTTCCTCTGCTATGATATCCACAGAACAAATTCCTCCTCTGCTAACGGCATATCATTAGGAGCCTTTTCTCCAGGGTGAAATTGAAATCAAGCTCAGACTTAAAAAATACATCAGAAAAAGCTGAAATTCTATCCTGGTTGGAGGCCAGATCGTGGCGACTGCCAATACCCTGGTTAAAGTGGAAAGGATGATAAAGTGGAGCGGAACATCAGCTTCCTCCCATGTGATGATAAAGACAAGCAACACGGAGTGTGGAGAACAAGGAGTCAGCTCTGGGGAGATTTAAATTAGGCTCATCCATCATGCTGAACCTTGCTGCAAAGATTCTGCTCTGTCACCACGCGCTTTCTTGCAGCACTTTATCCACAGAGGCAATCTGAGGGCAAGGAGAAACCTCCAACACTGCAGTTGCTGTCCCTGTCACTGGAGGTGTCCCCTGGACACACCTCCCAGGACGGGGCTGGCTCTGTCCCCTGCCACTGAGGTTCCTGAACCCCAGAACTGACCTGGACAGCTGAGCCGAGCAGGCCAGAACAGCTCCCTTCACATCAAACAGCCTCAGCAGAAAGGAAAACTTCACACTCTTCATTCCCAGGCCAGTTTTCCAGCCGTGCACGGTGGCTGCTGGAACAGGTCTGTACTGGTAAAATGCAAATTAAATAAATAAATACTTAATTTATAAGCATGATTCATCAGAGGTTTCATCTTCTACAGCAAAGAAACAGATGTTCTGTTGATGGCACTTCATTAGAGAGATAAATGGGGTCACACACGTATCTCTGTTCACATCCATCTGCATAATAGACCAAACATTAAGATTTGAATTTCACGTGGTGCATGTGGCTCTCAGAGCAGCCTCAGAGAGGCCGCAGCCCCAGAGCCAGCTCACCCAGCTCAGACTGTCTCAACAGCCAAGGAACTTGAACTCTGCTCAGGAAGGCAGAAGGTTGGGATTTAACACTGGCTATTCAGCTTCACTTCAATCACAGAAGAATACTGTATTTGAAGTAATGGATGGCAGTGATTTTTAGTACCCACCAAAATACAGGATCTGTCATGAGGAAACAACTCAAAGCAGCAGTGACAGCAAAGTCTGGAACCACAGTTCTTCCTCTAGTTCAAGTCAGGAAGGGTTAGGACAGGGGACAGGGGCAGGGATGGCTGAGAGGGATTTTCTGGTTCTCCAAATGTTAATGCAAGAGGCCTCAGAGTTGCCCTAGCAAACAGAACGACGTCTCCTGCACTGCAGTGTGCATTAATAGAAGATAATGCTTACAAAAGGAGTGTTATTTTCCCACAGATGCTGTGCCTCTGCTGTGTGGGGATGGGAGTGTGTGCCCAGGCAGCTGTGTCAGGATCAGCAGCTCTGCACACCTGGGCAATGCCCAAAGCACTGCTGAGAATCCATCCCTGCTCACTGCTCTTCCCATCCATCTCTCCTCTGGCTGCTCAGACTCTCTCAGTAATTGTTTCACTATTAGAAATTGTGGAATGTAAATCCTAATTTATTGTGACTGATCCTTTTATTTCCTCTGGGGGTGGGTGGGTTATTTCTGCTCCTCTCCCACAAACCTGCTCTGCAAACGCTCGCAGGTGGCAGCTGCACTCTCTCACTCTGCAGTTTCCAAGCAAACACCACCAGTGCCAAGGAGAGACAAGAAGCATTAAAAACCAGTCGTGTCTTCACTTCCCAACCTATTTTTGAAACAGGAGGGAGCAGGAGGATGTTCTTACCTACACCAACACTGACATTTGCATTTTCCATCCTAAGAAATATGCCAGATCTGTGTTGGAATTTCTCCCTCCACTACTGCCCTGCAGTCACTCCGAGGAGCAAATGGGCACTTGAACAGCAACACTGCAACCCTGCAGAGCAATTCAGCAATTTAGTGATCAACATTCAGCCTCCTGGGGAGGTTAATGCACCCCACTCTCTGAAATTTCATTTTGGTGCTCACCCAAATTTCAGCTGGTCCTAGAAGCAGAGTTATGTAAATGAACACCAAATGTTCTCACTTCAAACGCACCAGCCCCATCAAAATGTGTTCCTGTCTAAGGGTATAAAGGTAATAATTGGTAACCTTTGACTACTAAAAATGTAAAGGGAAAATATCTTTCATTTAAAACTTGCTCGTTTGGTTACCATGGACACTGCTTAATCATGAAGGATGACTATTACTTGTTCCTATAGAAACCAAGAAGCTTAAGAAGCATCCTGTAATTTAACTCCAGACGCCAAATTTTACACCAGTCCACCTATTACCACATTTGGGCACTTCAGAACGAGCCCAGGCTTGATCTCTGACTCTAAAAGAAATCCAGTGATGCAGAAATGCTGTAAGAAACCAAAAATATGAGCACAGAAGATACAAAAGAAACTTGCACTTCACATAAATTGGTTTCTTCAAAAGGAAACATTAAGTGCTCAGCATCTGAGGATTCCTCTTTCAGTGCAAATGTTAATGAAGCAAAACTTTGGTCGTCTTTATTCCTGTCAGTGTTTTCCAAGTCCAAACAATTGCAGGGCATGTTTTTCCTCCAATTGAATGCTTCAATGCTCAACTTAAGATGAACTTTTGGAGCAGTGTGAGAGCCTGGGATTCCTAATGAGCCTCTGGGAGCCGCTCGTGGTCCCAGCCTGGCTCTCCAAACCAGACCTACAATAAAAACATGCCCCTCATGCAAGGAAAAAACCAATGGACAGCACAAACCTGCAGAATTCAGGCCATGTGTTGCTCTAACCAGTCTTTTAGAGTTTGTGCTTATTAATAAAACCACAACAGTTGTCTGGCACTGCTCACCATCCCAAAGCTTTACCTTCAGCACCAAAGAAACATTACTCAGAGTCCTCTCTTGTATAGGTCTGGGGGGAAAAAGCTTCCAGAAATCACCTCTGGTTCATACTGCTCCTGGACCCTCACCAGCTCTAAATGGGGAATGGACTCACAGCTCTCAAAAATCCATCCATGTTCCCATTCTCTGATTCCCAAAGGGCCTGAGGGAGCTCAGTGTAAAAGCCTGACCCCGAGGTTGCACAAAACAGGGACGGGAGTCGGGAGTTCTGGGGTTTGTGCACCTTTTATCACAAGCACATACACAAACACACACACAACTCGTGTCTGACTCTCAAATATTCTCTGGAGTGTTGCTAAGGAAAGCAAACTACCCTCAGCAGTGTCTGAGCTGAAAAAAGCAAAACTGATAAAGCCCAAATGAGAACGTTCCCTGACCCAGCTCATTCCCACCTCTGTCGAGAGCACAGTGAATTAAAGGATTAGAGAGTGCCTTCAGTGCAATAACTTAGGGGATTAGTGGCACACTAGAAGACCTTCAAGGGAAATACAGGTTTAAAAGCTTTAAAAGGCAGCTCTGTGTCTAAATTGTTTGGACTGCCACAGCTGTAAGAAGACAAACTTACTCTAATACATGAGTGATCATGAAAAGTCTGCTGAAACCCCTCGAAGCATGTTTTTGGAAGCAATTCTAGTTTGGACTCAGACCAGGGTTTTTAACCTCTTTCTCATTTCATACCTATGGCTTGTAGATAAAAAACTCACTCCACATTACTCGAGAGCAAATCTGCTACTTAATTCCTCTCAGGAACATTGTCAGGGAAAAAGGAGGGGACTGCCAGCAGGAGAGGGCTGGAAACAGAGATAAAGGAAAAGATGAGCAAAAAGTGACAGTGCTCCTCAGAGATTCCCACTGGGATTTCCCAGGGGAACTTTTACAACTCGATTCATTTTTGATCTCGTAGGAATTTTTCACAGGGAACACTCACTGAGTGTGGCTGTTCCTGCATTTCTGACGTGTCTGGAGGAAGTGGGGCAGGTCAGGGTTTGCTGTAGGAGCAAAGGGAGTCGAGGCACTGCTGCCACCTCGCTCCTGCTGAAGGGTCAGTCCAATAAATTTGCCTGCAATAAATTCACTCTGAATTTTTGCTTATTAAAGGCATTCTGAGATTTAAGCATTGTTTAATATCAAAACAGTTCCAGAATTCCTCCATCACGCACCACTTCCCAAGTCATTAAATTTAGTCTTGATTTTTACTAGACAATGAAGCATTGAACAAACACAGCAAAGTCTCAGCTGGAGCACTGCTGCTAAAAATAGCACAGCTGCCAGTGAATATTTCCTATAAACAGCACAGCTTTAAAAATTTTGCATATCTTTTCTATGGGCATCTGTCAGCCATGCTGTTGAAATTTCAATGAAAGGCTGCAAGACTTCTGTGGTGAAACAGAAAATGCCACAAAAGAGACTTGAAAAACAAAGCAATGATCATTAAAAAGTGCAAAGCAGGAAGGTCTCCTTTTCCTGGCATTTAAAAGACACCACCCTTGGAAAAAAAACCAGCAAGCCTATTGCTAATATTTATTACTGGGCTCCTCACTCGCCTGCTCCCAGCCCTTAAAAGAAAAACAAAGTCCTGCAGAGGTGGAAAGGGAAAAATTCCACCTGGCATTCCTTGTCCAACAACACTTTTTGTTAACGTGCTGCAGAACAGATTTTCAGCTAGGGAAGATTAGTGAGAGGTGAGTGCAATTTCAGCTGGCTTTAAATATAATAAAACCTCCTTAGTTGTAATGGCACTCTGGGACATGCTGGGACAATTTTGTAGTCGCTGCTTCCCTTGTCCCAAGCGAGTGCCTGAACCTCCAAGGTATTGATTATTTGGGTATAAGCTGATCTCTCATTTATCACTTAAAAGGTTTTGATTTCATCAAACAGAGAGAGAAAGACTAAATTCCAGCTGTTTTCAACAGATGTGTAGCTGAATAGCCTGTGCTGAGAAAAAAACCCAGCCTGACCTTGGTCTCCCTGCTCAGTGCTCAGTGCACTGAAATTCTGGGTTTTGCTGAAGATCAGTCAGTTTTCTCTTCACAGCAGCCATCAAAGGAAAGGAAGAAGAAAGCCTGTTTAATAAAAATCCTTTTCATAAAACACCTTGAAAAGCATCTGTGATAAACAGAACACAGAGCACGACATTTATGTCTGAGGCTGACAGAGGCAGAAGGATCAGGAACACTAAACCTTCAAGATCAGGAACTCCAATGTTCTCAAATTCTCAGGGCTTTGATGCCAACTGATTGCCTGCAGAGTTTTACACAAGAAAGCCCTGAAGCCAAAGCAGCATTTGGCTCAGAGATGGGACTGTGAAAGGAGCACCGTGAGGGGTTTCTATCAGCAGAGGGAATTTTCAGAACACTTCCCACTGACCCCCATTCCTTCATCGTGTCCATGAGCAAGGAGAAGCAGAGAGAGATCCTGAAGAAAGCCACAGACCCCAGTGTAGGGCACAAGCAGATGCTGCCGTCACTGAAAATGCTCCTTCTCCCCTCTCTGCCTCCCAGGTCCCTTCCACTACATCAGAGAGGTCACCTGGGAGTAATTATAATTACTGCCATGATTCCTCCCGCAGCCCCACACATCTCTGAGCTGAACAGATGGTCCAGGGGCTCTGCAGATCGTTTTTTTATCTAACTAATGTTTACCTGCAGCATGTCCTGAGTCTCTGTGGAGAGCAGAGCTGGGGGTTTCAGGCACTGTCCTCATTCCAGCAGAGATCAGCAGTGCAGTGAAGCCTGTCAGCTTTACCTGCTCTCACACAGGTGCTGGAGGCCGGATCCATCAGCCTTCCCCCCCTGCCTGGCCTTGCCCTCCCCACCTCTGTCACTGCTCAGATATCCCAGCCTGGGCTCCCAAAGGGGCAGAGGGACAAACAGCTGAAATGTGATGGATGTGTTAAAGGCACCAGGGCTGACCAGACAGCTCCAGAGCACGGGATGCCAGCACATGAACCACTCAACGTGCTGCTGGCACTACCAACAGCTCAAAGCCCTGGACATTTTTCTGCACGCTGCAGCAGACTGGCTCCATCTGGAGTCCCAGCACAAAGCTCTCCCCTCCTTCCCTCAGATCCTTGCACAGAAAACACAAACTCTGCTCACTCTGCGCAGCTGAAAGCTCCACGGCAGCTCCTTCCTGAGGGAGTGGCTCTCTCTGTACCTCAGGAAGCAAAACCCATTTCCCAAAGTGGGGCTCAGCCCTCGCAGAGCTGTGCAAGCTGTAACCCCAGGCTGACTTTTCCTGCTGCTCCTGGGGCAGGATGGGCTCTGTTCCCCCATCCCTGCACACGGCTGGCAGCAGCAGCAGCAGCGTCAGGGCAGCTGTGGCTGGGTGCCATTGCCACCACGGGGACAGCGGGCTGTGGCAGAGGATAAATTCACGTTTTTAAACACAACTCCTGTGTGTTCACAGCCTGGTGGATATAAACAGACGGGGCTGGGAGAGGGCTCTGGCTCACAGCAAAGGCAGCACCATCCAGCAGGCTCCTGGGAGCTCCAGCACCAGGCATTCAGCACCTGGATGGAAGGATGGATGGAGCACAGGGAATGGTGCCACAGGGGACAGGGATCCTGTGCCAGCAGAGATCTCCCCCTCCCTGGTAAATGTGTAAGGATTGCCTGACCCCCAGCAGGCTCCCTGTCCAAAAGCATCTGCTGAAGTGACATTCCTTGGAAAACATCAACTTCAGGTGTCACTGCTCCTCCAGCAGAGCCACAGGCTCACCTGAGCTCTGGGGGATCTTGGCAAAGGGTCCAGAGACTGCAGAGCGCAAAAACTGCCAAGAGGATGTCTGGGAAACACACACGTGGTAAACCAGACATTGTCAGTTCCTCTGAAGTAACTTCAATCCGCCTGAATTCATGGCAACCTCCCACTAAGGATTCTGATCTCTGAGAATCCCAGCCAGAGACAGCAAACTCCACTGAGGAGCAGCCTTTGAAGAGGGAGCCCTCAGCTCTCTCCTTCCTCCAGACTTGCAGTGTCAACATTACATCATCCCCAAAAACTAGGACCTCCTCCTGATTTCTGCATTTTCCACAGCCCCCAAACCCCTACAGCTCATCAATCTTCCAGTGGGAACAAAACTGTTAAGGAAAAGTATTCCTGCTGCATTATTGCAACACTTCCATCACCCTGCCCAGCCTGGACCAAGCCCCCTCAGACCCGCTGGGTGGCCTGGCTCTGTGATACCACCACTGCACAACACAAACAGATCAAAAATAAAGAGAAAATTCTCATCCAGCTTTGCAAATCCCTTTCAGATTTGCAGGTAACAGGAGCTCAGCTAGTGCTGAGAGGCAGGGATCCCAGAGACAATACAAAATACTCCAGGAGAGATAACAGCAACAAGATTTCAGCTGGTTCAAATCCAATTTCTTACAAACTTTCGGGCTGATTCCCATTTCCATCAAATCTGCCTGTACACTCCTCGTGTTCCTGACAAATGATGCCATTAAGTTCACATTGGGTTACCTAAATGAAACTAAACACATTCAGTTTGTCACAGTAACTGAAATGACAGTAAAATATTTTGGTTTTGCACAGCACACAGATAAAGAGGGAAAAGGAACTGGGACATGCTTGGGAATTTACAAACACTCTTCCCTGACAGACAAAACACACAAAAAAATCATGCGAAGAAAACCACTCCTGCTTAAAGGAAAAGCTGGAGCTCAGGGACTGATTTAGCTTCCTATTGTTTTCCCAGCAATGATTCAAAATCCTTAAAATTGTCCCGAGTGCCAGGAAAAGAGGAAAGAGGACATTGCTCTGAGCTAAATCTTGCAGTGCTAGAGTCGAGTTTAAAATCTGCTTCGTAAATCAGAATTAACTGCAGCGAGCCAAGTCCAAGCCTGGATTTGCACAGACACCTGATGCAAAGTTGCAGTTGTGCTTTTTATTCAGAATAACGAGAAAAAGGGAATTATTTTCAGTTAATGGCTTTGATTAGGCTCACAGCATGAAAAATATAGCAGGACTGCCAGACTGGAGGGCAAACACAACTGTTCCCCTCCTTTCTGAAAGAATTCAATAGGAAAGCACTCAAATCCTCCCACTTTTTGGCTGCTTTAACGACAGGGAAAAGAACCAATAAACAGTTATTTCACAGTAGAAGAGAAAGGCAGAATAGCTTGTTTTAAAAATGCAACTGGGTCAGTTGCTGCCTGCAGTAGAAGGAATGGGCTGCCTGTGCCCTACAGAAACATCCCTCGGTGGATCTCCCTCCTGCTGAGGAGGACAAACAGGCCCATTTGGAGCAGGATTTTGAAAAGTGCAAAGTGATTTGGGGCTTCAAGTCCCACAGGTTTCTGCAGTGCCTCGGGAGCAGAGTCTTTAGGCTCTTTGGAAAACCCTACCCCTAAACTGTTTTCAGCTTTGTCATCTCAACCCCCTGGCTCACGAAGAACAAGCAGTTAACGCATCTCTGCAGAGAGACACCATCTCCAAAGCTCTGCAAGCATCACCGAGGCCTCCAAACCCCTCGGGGAAGCGCTTCCCTCAATGACACGAACCGCAAAGCTGACCCGCGGTTAGCTGAACGCCTGGGTTAGTGCCAGCACACGGGGGTTAGAGCGGCCACGCTGGCCCGAGTCCCTCGCACACTGACCTGCTGCAGAGCCCGACCCGCTCCCGGGGCGCGGGGCCAGCGCCCGTGCTCGCCCGGCTCATCCTCACCTACCTACGGGCAGCGGCAGCGGGCTGGGCACGGCAAGGGAAGAGCTGCAATTACCCCTGCTAAGCCTGCTCCGGCTGCGGGATCTGCTGCGCTGTCTCTGAAGCCGTGACCTCCGGAGCAGTCGGTAGTAGTAGGACGGTCTCCCAGAACTTTTCCTGCTGTTCATGGACATTTTTGGATCTATTTTACACACACGCGCATGCAGGCACAGGTTCGTTCTCCCCTCTGGCACAGGAGCAAAACAGTCCCAGGTTTTAATGAACTGGAGGGTGGTTCTTTGGAGTGGAAAGGGAGAGGGGGGCAGAGGAACTCTTCACTTGACACATTTAAAAAGAAAAACAACGAGAAGAAAACATAAAAGAGAGAGAGAGAGAGGGGGGAAAAAAAAGCTGGCGGCACCGGAGTGCATGTCTCAGCTGAGGGAGGACTCGCAGGGAGCAAGATAAACTGTGCTAACAACTCCTGCCCCCAAAAAGATAAGGCTGCTGGAGTAGGAATAGGAAGCCGGAGTTGGCCTGGGCTCCTAAAACGTGAAGCATAGGCTGGAAGAAATCCTGGACTGAAAAAAACCAGCCAGACAGCACCATCCGATCAAAGCGTCCTGGAAGGATTCCCGGCTCCGGCCGCGCTGCCCTGCCCGAGCAGCGGCCGCTCCTCACCGGGAGGAGCTGCGGCTCTGCCGCACCAGGGATCGGGGAAACGCTGCGCTGGGGAAGGGGATAATGATTTCCTGGCCATGGGACACATGTTAATAATCATCGTGGAGCAAAAGCCCCGGAAAATAAAGTGAAATTTGAGAGGGGAAAACTTTAATTAGAAGTTGAATGAACAGAGCTCCAGACTCCCCTGGAGGCCCATTTCCTTTCAACATTCAAACTGAGTTATAGCACATCCCACAAATTAGAGAAAGGGCCTATTTACCATTTGGGTCCTGATGGCAGCGAAGATTCCGCCTCTGGCTCATATTGCTCCATAAAATTACATTTCAATGGGCAGAATTAACACTTTAAGCCACGGAAGAAAATAGAACAATATATATTGAATAGATAAAAAAATTTCACTCTACGTTTACTGTTTCAAAAGGTCAGAAGTGAATTGTCCAGAATCCTGCACCTGAGCTCCTTCCTTTGCTGGCACAAAAATGACTCTGAAGGAAGAGTGACAGAAAACATTTCAGAGACCCAGAATGGTGGCCAAGAACTTAACGTGTGGCTGCTGCTTCTCCCAGGCTGGCAGGTAGCAGAGAAACCTCATCCGAGTGGGACGAGCTGCAGAACAACATCTGCACAATAACTCTCTGTGTTTTGTCCTCAGTTTGTCATCTTTCCCAGACTTCTGTGCAAATTTATCTTTGTGGTGTCTTACGACCAGACAGGGGCTTGGCTGTGGATGAGCCCGGTTCCTCTGTCAGCAGGAGCTTCAGCTGGAGCTGGACAGATTCCTTGGATTATCTATCCTGTGTTGTTCCTCCAGTAACAAGAGGCAGAAACTCAATTCCAATTGTTCCAAAGTTCCAATTCAGAACTGCACTGGGACAGGAGTCTCTTCCCCAGCACCATCCATCCTCCCCCATTTTAGGATTTCACACATTTCCGCAGTCCTGGCAAACATCAGACTCCCCACAAGCCATATTTTCGTATTGCCATCGAGCAGTGAACGCAGGCCGTGTATCAGCCCAGAAAGGCCCTTCCAGGAGGAAAAACCCAAGTCTCGCTTTTCCCTGAAGTCCATGCCTGGTTTTGAGGCCACACGTGAGGAATTCGGCGCCAGCTTTCAGGCAGTGCAGGAACGAGCACTCGGAGGGCAACGACAAGTTCGGGTCAAGGAGGCAGATCCCAGCTGGACAGCGGGGGCTCCCCGGCCCGCGAGGGGGGCGCTGCCCCGGGACACCGCGCTGCGCTCCCTGCGCCAAGAACAGCCTTCCCTTTCTGCACATCTGCTCTCCTCTCCTTAGCCAGAATCATCTTCTTCTGCATATTTGGGTACATAACAAGAGATAAAAATACAGGGACAACTCTAACTGTTTTCCAGATGAGCAGAGACTCATCCTATGCAGCTGATTCAATTCCCAAATGGAGCTGAGAACATCCAGAACACGGTGACGGGAAAGGCTGAAAATACTGAGGTTTGGTTAAAGACTTGTGGTAGATGAGAACCCAAATATTGAGGTGTCTCTCTGCAATTCTGTGTCATAATAACTGGGATGAAAGCTCTGAAGAGAGTCTTTTACAATTATGCTATTATCACTAGAAATGTCTTTTAAACGGCCTATCCAATTTACTTCTGTTATTCCCAATACAAAAAAAAAAGGCTCTGATGGGAACAAAAGTTTAAACAACACCATTTTAAAAGCTCCCCCAAATTTAGATTATCTGAATGGGGAAGGTTTGATTTTGTTTAACTGGAGCCAGGTGACTCATGCTCAAAGCTCTGGGGATCTCCTCAAGCTCTGAGGGAATGTGAGCTGGCAATGCTCAGGATTTTCATTTTTAGTCAGCCTGGTCCCTTCAGAAATACTCATACAGGTGACCACAAAGCTGGAGAAGTTAATGAGGGACTATGAACTATACGACAAGAGAAAACAGCCCTATACAAAAGCGTAAATAAATGGTTGGGAGTTATGTTCCAGTTTCACCAGCTATCTCACTTAACAACATTTTTTGAAGGATTTAACTTCAGATGCTACAGAGCAGCAGGCAAGGAAATGAACAACCCACCCGGGGGGATGTGACTGGGCTGGACCTTTCCAATTAATCCAACACCGCTCTGTTTTCTTCTCTCTTTACTACTTTTTTTCTCTTTTTGAAAGCCACACCCTGACACAAATGCTCTGAGTACAGCAGAATCTGCCACTCACAAACGAGGGATTATGAACTGCTTGAGAGAAAAGCTGACAGCATTAAATCTCCCTCTCTAAAATAACACATCCCAGTCTGGCTGCTCCCTCCAAAAGGCAGCTGGATGAGCTCAGTCATGGAGCTCTGCTGGATCTTTCAGGAAGAAGAGCAATTGGAGATAAAAGTAGCAGTGATTTTTGGGGTGTAAACTCCTCCTCCCCAAACCTAACTTGTGGAATTAAACATAATTAAACACATGTTAAACTGTGGTAAAATACCCAGTCTGAGGCACGGCTGCGCTTTAGCAGAGAACTCAGCACTCAGGGCTGACCTGGGTGTCACCCACTGCTGTTGCCCTGCCTTTAAACCTTCCCAAACCCAGATCCCTCAGAATTTAAGGCAGGGAACTTCAGTTCCTAATTCTGAAGGTGAAAGTTTCCGTGCTCTGTCAGTGGGGTCCAGTCATCCCCAAACCCCTGATCTGGACAGGTCTGAGAATGCCCTGACTTGTTCACACACAGAATTCATTGCTCTGAATTCAGGCTGCCTCTGAGACAGCAGCTTCAGGGATTTAATTTCAGTTTCCCAGACTCCTTTCATAAAGAAGTGAACTGTAGTTTTCAAAATTTAAACTTAACAAACAACAAACCCTCCCTCAAAACTTGAACCAACCAAACAATAAGTTTTGACTAGGCCAGCAGAGAGGAGTGGTGGATATCAGCTTAATTTCTAATTTGCATTAGGCCAATGAAGTGCAGACAGACCATCAAGAAATTGAATAAAAAGCAGACTGCAACCCCAATTTCCCTGTCACATGCAACCCCCCTGTGCCTGAAGAACGATCACATTCCTCCAAGCAAAGAGGAAGGGAAAATCTGTACAAAATATCTCTTTTACAACTCAAGAGCAGCAGTGTTTCTGCCGGTGCTCCCGGACACTGTCAGTGCGTGCCCCCCTGGATTTGCTCACCAATCTCTGCAGACTCCAGCCCAGCCACTCTGAGCTTGGAAGGTTTCCAGGATTTTTGCCTCGAGGCTCTCAGGGACACCTCAGCTCACAAGCAGAGCAGGGAGGAAGGTATTTCCTCTGTGTGAGGATAACTTAACTTTCAATGCAGCTGCACCCACACCAAAATCTTCAGTGACTTACTTGTTTGAAGACTCATAAAGGAAAGTTTCATACACACAATTAAACTAGTCTTTTTTAGTATCTTAATGGCACATGATGATTATTTTAAGAGTGCACAAAGGCAAAGTAGTTTACTTACTACCTGAGGCAGAATGTAGGAGATTCTTGAGAGCCTTGCAGTAAGATGGTTCAAAGACTGGAGATCAAAATGAGAACGAGCATTTACTTCAAATTTAGGCAGACAATTCACTGCCCTCCATTTGTTGAACGGTGTCATAGCTACCACAACACCATGGATTACTCTTGCTGTGTGCATGGGGATGAAATCCAAATGTAAATGAAAAGCAGTCATTACACATAGTGTAGATATTTAATGATATTAATGAGCAGAAAAAGCTGCACTGTATGAAAAAGCAAGAGGAAGAATGTGCATGTGAATAATGAAATATTAAGTAAGTGTTCAGGCGGTCTCCTGGAAGTTAAACCAGGACATGGATTCTTTCAGCATCACTGTTCCCTCCACACAGACCGTGCCTGTTGTTTTTTACACTGCAGCAGGGCCAGAGATGCAAAGCAGGATCCCTGTGCCACTGTTTGGGACGTGCATCACTCCCAGGTAAGAGCTGACTCCGTGCACAGCACTCGGGATCCAAGGAAATGCAGAGTATTCACTCAGCAGTAACAAAGCTGCCAAGGCCATTCCATGGCTGGAGAAGTGAAGCCCTGAGGGATTTGCTCAGCACCTCGTGGGAAGGCTGGGGCACAGCGAGGCAGAACCTGCATCCCCTCATCCCTGCCCAAAGAGTAAAGCTTCCCCTCTCTCCTGACACGACTCCGTTGGGATAAAGAAGTTATTAAACATAATCATCTTTTTTCCTACAGCATCTTTTGTCCACCAGAGCACAGACGCTTCTGCATATTTGCTGCTGCAAATACTAGTTCAGTTTAATGCGCTTAAAACACATAAACTTCCTCTTTTGCACTCAGGTGAAAAATAAATCCAAGGAATGTGCCCAATATTAAGTGGGAACGTCAGTTATTTGCGTCTAATAAACAATGTCCTGATTTTAAGGTCATAATATATTTTTAAAATGTGAATAAAATGATTTCTCAGATCCTCCAAAAAGGAGGTAAGAGAAACAGAACTTCCAACTCCCAAGCAGCTGAGTTTGGATGGCATTTAATTTTCTGCAGCTCCCCGAGGGAATTCCCAAGATGCTGGCTGCAAAGAGAGCAGCAGGAGGAGGCCGAACAGCCCCGAGCTCTGTGTGTGCCCAGGCAGCACTGCACAGGGCACTGCCCTGGCCTGGCCTGGCAGGCTGGGAGAGCCCCAGAGACACCTCCTGTGCCCACCACGAACCCCACAACAGCGCAGAAACACGAGCCTGACATCAGAGCATGAACCCCACAACAGTGCAGAAACACCAGCCTGACATCAGAGCATGAACCCCACAACGACACAGAAACACCAGCCTGACCTCAGAGCATGAACCCCACAATGGCACAGAAACACCAGCCTGACCTCAGAGCACGAACCCCACAATGGCACAGAAACACCAGCCTGACCTCAGAGCACGAACCCCACAATGGCACAGAAACACCAGCCTGACCTCAGAGCACGAACCCCACAACGGTGCAGAAACACCAGCCTGACCTCAGAGCATGAACCCCACAACGGTGCAGAAACACCAGCCTGACCTCAGAGCACGGCACGCTTCCTGCCCACTTCCCAGCACAACAATGGAGCTAAAGAACATCAGCTTCTCACATCAGCTTTCAGCGAGCCGGGGGAGACCACAACAAAATCACTTCACTTGCTCTGCTGGCACAGAACGCTCCACTCAGGTGCACTGCTTTATGACCTGACTCGTAATGATGCTCATAAAATTTACAAAGTCAAAATCCATCTAAAGATTTGAGCTAAATTTCCACAGAGCTAACGAAGCAATTAAATGCATCGAGTCCAACCCAAATGGAAGAAGAAACTTCTACCAGAATCAAACATGCTGTGCCTCAGAGCAGCCTGCTCCTTCCACCAGGAGGAAAAACCCACAAGAGTGAGATCTCCACTGTACAGCAAAAACTCCAAACTAAAAAGAAAAATCTTGTACAAATCCCTATATCAAACAAAGCCCCTCAGACGTAACTGGGAGCTGCACAACACTTCCCAGCACTGCGTGTCTTCCACGCCAAGATGCTGGCAGGAAATACTTCTTTAAGCAAGACTGTTCTTCCCAAATATCCCTTATTACTAAAATAAAATGTTAGCAGTGATTCATTGAGTGATTAATGGAATAACTTCAGTGCTGGGTTTCTCAGCATCCCCCGTTTCCTTCTCCAAGACAAAACCGGGGCAGTTCTCTCTCTGTGTGACCCTGGAGGGGCTTGAAAGGGACCTCAAAATCTCACCTGTTCCAACCTTCAGTGGGAAGGGAGCCCAGATGATGACCTTTACCTTCCTATCTGCACATTTAAATAAACAAAACCCACATCACCTCTAGGTTAGGAATCTAATTATTAGATGTAATAACAAATTACTGTAATAAATGACAAAATCCGCATGGACCTTGATCAAAATAATCACACAACAAAATAACTCCTACAAATATTTTTACTTTCTATTTCAGCAGTAAACTTGCTGTTGTGTTGCTGCAGGGAAGGAGTTGATAAAAGTCTGGCATCACTGCCTTTCTGTGCCAGATTTATGGGTTATTATTAGCAGAAGGCTCAGCTATTTATCGTGAGCTCTGTTGCAGTGGCTTTCCAATGTGGTGTGCTAAAAGGTCAGGGAAAAAAACGTGAACCTTTCAGCAGGCTGCTGCAGGGCATCACCCTCCTTGCCTGCATGGAAGCTGAGTCTGTTCTAAGCCAAGGTGGGGAGAGGAGAAGGTTTTACAGGTGCTGCAGAGCCCAGAATCCTGCGTGCACTGAGAACTTCTCCCAGTCTCAGGAACGCCGTGGGCTCCAGGGAAGCAGGCGCCTCTTTCCCTTCCCCTCCCCGATGCCATCTGGACACCTGAGGCTCCCCCTCAGCAAGAATCAGCTCTTGGGGTGTTTAATCTCATGACAACATCCACTGACAGCAGCATCTCTGCTGGCAAGTGAAATGAAAGATTAACTTGATTATGCATGCTATGTAAAACTTATTTCCTGATTAATTAATAGATTAGGCACTTCCAATTCATGTTTAAATGCCTGATAATGATCTCACGCTCATATAACAAATCACTGAGTTATATACACACAATCTAAACTTCATTTTTCATGTGACAGATTATTTTCTTCCTTTCCTTGCCACATAATTTGCAAACTCCACTGCAAATATAGTTGCTCGTTTCACTTGCTTTTTGGCATCAGATGACTCATCCAAGCAATATTTTGGCAAGAATGATCTTTAGCCATCTTCATTATCAGGCTGCCATGACAGAGTAGCACAGAAAACACTCTCTGTTTTAAAAAAATTCCCTGTTAACAAGCTGAAAAATGAAAATGTAGCTATTGTTTTTAAAGAGGGCTTTACAAAAGCGACTGGAAATCCTGCAATCAGTTTTTAAATACCATTGTGAGGGGTGGTTTATTTAAATTTACGTTTTTCCTTCTGGCATAACAACACAGGGCTGCCCTGAGAGATGTTATTGTCCAAGTGCAGCTGATTGCAGAATGTGGAGAGCCTCCTTCAAACAGAAATATGAAAAACACTCCAGAGCAAAGCGAGGGCTGGCATGTTTTGAAGTGTGGAAGCTCAGGGCACCAACACCTCCAGAGCCTGATCTCTCCTGAGCCAGGACCCAGAGCTGGGAATTCTCATCCAGCTGGGTCCTCAGCAGACCTGAACAGGGAACTGGGTGACAATCTGATAAAGGACACTCCAAATAAAAATAATAGAAAATATCTAGCAAGGCAAAGTGTCTAATAATGCTCCTCTATTGCAGCATCAGCTCAAATTGGTGGTTTTTTTCTGCTTATCTTCTTACTTTTTTATACAGATCTTTCACTCACAAATGTATGTAATCTATATGCTCCCATTCCACTGATACGCCCGTTACATTTTTAGAAAGAAAAAACTACTAAAAAACCCTCTTCCTACTGAATTTATATCCTTTATTCTTCTAATACACTAATTTTCCTGGATTAACTCCTTCCTCTGAGCCCCTGCAAAGGCCCAGCCAACAGCAGCTTGTCTCCACATCCTCAGACGTGCACGTGGCAGCAGCCTTGGACGAGCTGCCTTGCAGGGTTTGTACAATTCATTAGTTAAAATGCCACACTGATACAAAGAAGGCAAAGTTTGTCTGTTTGTGTTTTATCTAAGACAGCTGGATGGCCTCAAAGCAATTTTGGGAGGAGACACAAAGAGCAGCTTCTTATTGATACAGCTCATGCCTGGTGACGAATGGCATTGCAGGAATCATTCTCCCATGTCCTTCTGCTCCACCCTAAACCAGAACTCGTTTGCTGACCCCTCTGCTGACCCTCCCAGCAGGGACATCTGAGGGGAACTCTGTGAACTGAGAACAACGCCAGGTAGGGCAGAGCACTCCCAGCACTGGGGACGGGGCATCACGTGCACTGTGCAGACATCCCTTGGGTTTTCACCAGGGAAGAAAACGCAAACACCTGCTGCAACTCCGAGTGCAGGATTTCAAAACAAATCCTGTAAAGAATGAGTTCAGTGGGACTTTGATATAAAACAGGACGGAGTGTGCAGCCCCTAAACAATGCCCAGGTATCCATGTACAGATCCAGATTTACTGATCTCAGGGCAGCAACGGCCCCTCCGCACTGCACAGCTCCCAGCAGCACGCAGCCTCCCAGCTCTAACTACAGCCAGGCTTTGCTAGTCTTGGCCTAACTCAAAACTCTACTTATCTTTTCCTTTCTAAATCATCCCCAGGACAAGACTAGAATCTCTTTTGAAATGTAAAGGTTCTATAATAAAATTTAGAAAGCACATATGGTACAAATATCAAGCGTGAACATCTCTTCCCATCCTGTACGTTTCAAAGCCTGTGCAAACAGCACTTTTCCCTGGTTTTGATCATGCAGCCAAAATGAGTCATCTGTGAACAATTATGGCTCTGGCAGGGGCCTGACTGTTGGAGAATGAAAGGAAACACTTTATTATTGAAATGATCAGTATGCCAAGCTGAGAGGCGACTGTGGAGAATGTTAAGAGTCCTTTATGCTCCTTCAGCCAGCAAAATTGAAAGCAGAGGATGCAGCACTCCCCTCTCGGATACCTGAGAACACCTGAGTTGAAAATGGGCAGAGCACGAGGAAGTGGGAGCTGTGGAGATGAGCAAGGGAATACATGGCAGGAAAAGAAACACAATCTTAAAGCAGGAGGCCTGGCTTAAGAAAGTGTTGGTTATTCCTGGCTTAGCTCTCCCAGGGGAGTTGTGAACGTATTAAAGGAACACACAGTCAGAGGCCTCCGTGCTGAAATCCGAAACTATTAAAGGACATTTGTTGGGAGTTCGGGACTGGCTGTTTAACAGGCTCTTCTGAAAGGGGATGAATGGAATTCCCCTCGAGGAGAAAAAATAGAAACCAAACAATTTAGTAGGAACACGGCTCTCCCTATGCGCAGCCCATTTCAGCAGCGATACTGCTGTGCCTGGGTTTGCTGCCAGCAGGGACGAGGCAGGATCCCTCTGGAATTCCCAGGGTAACTCAGGATCCAGGCTGCTCGCTGAGAGCTGGGCAGGGTATTGGTTTGATGGACTTGGCAAATGAGACGAGCAGGAGATGATTTTAAAATTGGACTGTGAACAAGCAGGGTATGAACGAGTAATTCTTGTCCTCTTTTCCACGAGCAGCTTGCAGAGGGAGGGGGAACAACGTGGTGATCACCACCCAGAGCCTGCAGACTATTTAAAGACCACGAGGGCTGACAGGATGACAAGGGAGACTCATGAACACTGAAGTGCTAATGGAAGGTATAGGGGGGAGATCAGGGAAGAGCATATTTTGCACTCCGAAATTCAGGTCCAGCTCCCAACAGAAGAGATGCTGGAGGAACTTGAGATTAATATTCTGACAGCAGCACCTCTCAAGTCTAACATTAGCTGACAAATACCTCTTGCTGTTTCTGAAACCCTGAGGTTTGGCAGCCTTTGGAACAGATTATCTCACCATCACCACACTTTGGGCAGCACAGATCCAAAACCAAGTGCCCTGGCAGGCCTGGAGCCCAGGCTGAGCTTGCAGGCTTTACACAACGGGAGGGTGCAGGCTCACCAGCATGAAGAGATTCCTGCTGGCCTGGGCTAAAACGCAGCTTCTCTGTGACCCTGAGCAGGACAGGGAATGTTTACAGGCAGGGTGTTTGTCTTTGCAGGAATCAGCCTTGCAAAAGGTCAGATTCTGCCTTCTTCAGAGTCTCACAGGGACCAGGATCCCCACAGTTACTGTGTGAGGGCAAACACAGAGACTGCAGGTTCCTGTTACTGAGGGGGCTTTGGAGGGTCCTGTTTAGCTCGTTATACAAACACACTTTTGCTCCTAACAGAACTCATCAGGGCAGGGCTACAAATTTCCTCCAGATCGACTCCAAACAGGCTTGCAGAGGGAGGGGGAAGCAGGGACACACCTGAGGTGGTAAAACACTTTAGCAGCAACGCTGAAAACAGACATCAGGAATTGGAATTTCCAAAAATGCTCACTGTTTGCCATTCCAGGAAGCAGCCCGTGGTTACCTTCACACAGTAAGTGGCAATCCTACACGGAAGGATTCTTGTTTCACTCAGGAGCAGCCTGGAATGTCATCTTGGCAGCTACTGGAGTGTTCTTTTTGTTTGGGTCATGTCACTCATACACTTCCTTCCATAACCACTGAGCTGGGTATAAACCCACATAATGCAGGGTATTGTGGAGCTTTTCCCAGCTGTGGCCAGGCTGTGCTTTGCACACATGCACTTTCCACCTCTCTGCAATTTGGTTTGACTTTTCTGAGCATTCCCAGGTCACAAACAGGCCCTCAGAGTCCATCACTGCTTTGACTATTGCAACAGAAATGAGATAGTTTCAATTTAAACCATACAAAACCAAGACAATGCCAGTGGTCCCGGAAAAACATTTGTTAGATGCACTGAGCACGGAGGAACCCAGAGAAGGGAGGGAGCTTCTCCAGCTGAAAACACCAGAAATGTCAGCACCTTAAAGCCTAAGGAAAGCTGCTCTGTTCTGGACACAGCCCTGCTGCAAAGCCAGCTGCTCGCAGGGAATTCCTCCTCAAGGCAGCACCCGCCAAGTGCCCAAGGTGTGAATTCTGCTGTGGCCGGTGCTGGCTCTGAGGTTCCATCATTTCAGCACTGGCAGGGCTGTCCCTGTCCCCATCCCCGTTGCTGTCTCTGCCCCTGTCCCCGTCTCTGCCCCTGTCCCTCTCGCTGTCTCTGCCCGTTCCCGTCTCTGCTCCTGTCCCCGTTGCTGTCCCTGTCCCCGTCCCAGTCCCCGTCCCCGTCCCGGCGCAGGCGGATCGCGGTGCAGCGGCTCCGCACGGCTCTGCTGCCGCCCGCAGGCGGGAGGCGCCGGCTCCGCCTGGGATCGCTGCCACATCCCCGGGACGGGCTTACGGCTCCCTCCAAAGAGCGGCCTTCCTCTTAAAAATCCCTTTGTGGAGCTTCAGAAACGTACTCCCTGCTTTTTTTCCCTGCCCAACTACTAAAGAACATTAAAAAAAAAATAACATCCCTTTTAGTGAAGCTTGTTACTCCAAGCTTCATTACTTCCAACCTAAAAAACCCCAACAAACCACAGATCCTTGTGTTTTGAAATAGTAATTAAATGAGGAATAGTCCAGGTGAAACCATGACAGGTTAGCTGAGGAGTGAAGTCAGTGGCAATGCAGCGGAGTTTAACATGTGTAAGTTTTATTTCTAGTGACACATAGAGGAACAGTTCCTAACTCGAGGCACTGTATCCCAGGTAAATTTGTCCAGATTTCACATTCAAGGAGGTCAAGTGGGTTTTTTGGACTTGCACTGCATTTTCTATTTTTGTTCACAAAAAAGGAGTCAATTATCTAAGATGCTGACCTGTCTGAGGACAAATTAGCCAAACTCTTACACCCGTGCTTAATTCCAAGAATATGACAGAAGGAAATCTGAACAGCCCAGGTTTCATTGCTTCCATCTGTAACAGCACACAGGCCTGGTACGCTCCCAAGCTTTCACCCAGATCACTTTCTGGCCATCAGAGAGGTTTTACAGCCCTGCCTGGGAACCTGCCCAGCTTTCCCAACCTGCTTTTTTCCATGTCATAGCAAAAAGCATATGTGGATTTAATAATTGCTAATCCAATGACTGCATTACGTTACTGCATACAACTGAGCTAAATGTGCCAGCATCAAATGATCCCAGAGCCCCAAAGACAGTCTGGAATACGCCTCTGCTTTCAGAAACACGTGGGGTGCAGCCAACAACGAGCACAGAACACATCCTGTGCCCAGGGCACAACTCTGACAGGGAATGGGGCTCCCAGGTGGGAGCTGAGGATCAGAGAGCTGCGGCACAGTGTCCAGCCAGTGTGAGGCACAGCAGCATTGGAGCAGACTTCAGGGAATCTTTTCCCTGTGAAATAGGGATCAGAGGAGTATTGAAGAACAGGAGTTACTGGTTCGGACACAAGAAGAAACAAGGACTGGCTCAGTGATTTGTGCGTTTCGGCTTCCCCTCCCTCTCCCTCTCAAGCCCCCTGAGCCATGATGGCCATTCCCAGGGAATTTTCCCTTTCCCACGGAGGAGGCCCCAGGCTGAAGCACACAGAGGATTTCGGTACAGCTGCCTCGTCCCAAGCAGTGCTGTCACTCGCTGTGCCCTGCGAAGAGCTCTGAGCCACGGGCCCAGCTTTGCTCTGCAAATGCCCAGAGCACCTCCAGCCTGGGGAAGGATGACGAAGAACATCCCACCAGGAGCACGGCAGAGGAGGTGGAGGAAGCTCCTGGCTATCTGCCAAGCCTCACCACTCTGCTTTTTCATTTTTAGTTTCTGCTCTTTGCTGGAAAGTTTCTACTTATGCTCCGGTTTCCATGGCAACTGCATTTCTTGCCTTTCTTCTCTAGCATTAAATATTTTATTTGATTTCCCTTCTTCCCAAGACATGACTCTCTTTTCCTTTTGTAAAAAGGAATTAAGTGCTGTCTTCTCTTTGGTTGTTGGTATTTTTAAAGGAGGTAGGAGACACACTCACTCAGCCGCAGAATCCGTCTAGAACAGCAGCAGAGATTTAATCTCCCAGGGAAGAATGTCAGGGGATTCCCTTGCAGAAAAGCCATTTACTGTAATTATCTTAACAAGGTTATGGCACGTAAGAGTTCCACGTACTGTGGAACCCAACCTTTTTTAAAAATTGCATGCTCATTTTTATGAGACCTGACTTGACCATTTTCTCCTCTACAACTAAACATTTTAATTTCTTTTTAAATCATTACTTGTGACTCTTGAGCAGTCTCAGGAGAACAGTTTAATATTGGAAGTGCACTAGGAATGTGCTCTTCAGTTCCAGACTGTAGGAGAACACAAACTTTCCACTGCCAGCGCTCTCACCTGGTGCTGGGGTGAGGCTGAAGGACCCTCCTTTCCCCTGCCATGGTCAATCACCCCCAGCAGTGCCCTGCACACCCTCACACAAAGCACACACACACAAAACCCTCACAACTCATGGAGCTTAAGCTAATTAATTTGTCTCGCCCTTGTCATGTTGGGACTGAATTAATCTGACAACCTGAATTCATTTGAGAACGAAAAAAAAAATCATCAGAACAGCAAATCTGGATTAGATTTACCAATTTGGTTTTTCCAAGCTTTAGCTTCGTCGTAAATACAATTTATATGCTGCAAAGCCCTGAAATAATACAGGTTTTCATGCCAGCTCTCTATGAAAGATTCTGTCCACATCTGAATTCTCCAGCACATTCAGGCCATAAACTGACCCTCCTGTATGGTTGTAGATTACGAGGTTTCCAGCCTTTATCTCTGCCTGCTGGGATTTCACAGTAAATTCTTTCAGGACTGAATAATTAAAAGAAGCAAAACCACAGCATTTGGCTCACAAGGCAACACAAACAAATCTGTCCATGGGTGCTATCTTGTTTGCAGCACATGTGCATAGATTTACATGTAGGATTGAAGCCTAGTGCTCTGTTTGTTTAGATTTTTCATTATTCTGTACCCCAAGCATAAGGTAAATTGTATAAAAACTGAACTTGGAATAACTTTAAGAGTGAGCTGATCATCTTAAATCATTTCATTAACCCAATTTTGTGGGTTTTTTTAAGATTCTTACTACTCAGAAGAAATAAGGGAAATGGGTCACAAGTGAGGAGCCCAGTCTACCATACTTGGTTCATGTCTCTCTCCCGCTCTTGAATTCCCTCCTCCAAGGAATATCTGGTCAGGAATTCACAGGATCTTACAGAAATGTTCAGTGTGTTTGCCAGCCAAGCTACTTGAACTGTCAGATATTAAATATATGTGCTAAGGATCTCTACTGTACAATCCCATTACAACATACACTGTGCATGAACTCCCCATGGATTGGCTTCACTGCAGGCCAGGTCCCCCACTTGGAGGAAGGGTCAGGAGGGAAGTTTTGGACATCTGAGCACGGCCTCCCTGCTTTCACCCCTCGGAGCTGCCAGGATTAGGGATTCAAAGAGCTGCTTTAGGCGTAGTCCCCCAAATCGCAGCCATAATGCTGCTTTTATGTGGCCACGGCCAGGCTCCGTGCCTGCACTGTTTCAATTCCCGTGTGGGGATTGATTTAGGCAGACAGCAGCTTACTCAGCTCTCTCAGCTGCTGTGCTGAGGCGAGAACATCCAGCAGCCCCTTGCTCATCCTCGCTTGATTTAATGATTTGCTGGCCAGACTACAGAGAGCGGCTCAGGAACTCCTACCCAGCGTGCCGTGATTTGTGGCTTGCTGTTGCTCATCTGTAATTGCAACGAGAAATGCTCATCAATCATTCCAGCTCCCCAGCAGAACGTTGGGAGATACAGCAATGGAGGGCTTTCAGCCTGGCCTATCTTTTTGAAAACATTCTAATCCTGCAAATAAAGATCTGGATGCTGTCCCGGTGCCAGGACGAGAGCAGCTCCTTTCTGATCCTGAGGGGCACAACCATCCCTCAGTGCAAAGAACCACTACTCCTCCCCTGAGAGCAGGGACGAGAGGAGGCTGGCAGTGAAATCTGCTGATCCTCCTTGCTGCGCTCATTAACACCAAACTCTCAAGTCACAGCATCAAAACACTTCTCTCCAGATCTCTCAGAGCCCCTTTGGGCACTGGAAGGTGCTCTCAGATCTCCCTGGAGCCTTTTCTCCAGGCTGAAGAGGCCCAGCGCTGCCAGCTTGTCTCCAGAGCAGAGGTTCATCCTTATCACCCACCCTGAATGTCCAGAACTACAGTCTGACACTGAGCCCCTCTCACACTCCCTGTGCCATCTGAGCCCCATTGCAAACGTTTCCTCCCCTCTGTGAAGCACAAGCTGAAAATCAGCATCACTTAGTCCCCAGTGGGACAAGAGAATCCCTGCAGGCAAACCCAAGACTGAATGGGATTCCTGGGAAGCTGCACTCCAGATCTCTACAATCCTTATCACCCTCGTTACAGCTCAGCCAGATTTGGAAACTCTTTTTTCTAACAGCCCTGGGAGCAGCACACCTTCCCAATAACGTCCAGATTTGAACCGCTCGCATTAATTTCCTGCAGTCTAATAGAACACAATCTTAACACGATTTATTGAGACAATTAAAATTCAAAAAACAAGCTTCTCCGTGCTCCATAAAGCACAGCAAATTTATTTGCTGCAGTCAGTAAAACTCTGCTGCCTAAAGCTGTGCAGTAACTCAGCAGGGCCCGGCCAGGGACTGCAGGACCCTCCAAGCTGGGCTGGGATAATCAATTACAGCTGGGGCTGCACGGGGCTGCTGCAGGGACCCCGCAGCTCCCAGGCCCTTCCACACCTGGAGCAGCAGATAAAAGGTGCAGGAAAGAAAAGCTTTGGAGGGTCTGTGGTTGGTCTGTGTTCAGCTGCCGTGTCTACCAGTACTACCAATAATTGGGACCAGTTTTGAAGCTGTGCATTTATAGTATCCAGTATTGCAAGCTCCCTTAACCAAAGACAAAATAGAACGGATTTTTCATCCACCAAATAAGAAGTCCTCTCCAGTTTGGAATTACTGGAATCATTACAAATGTGTAAGAAGGCTGCAAGCATTTGGATACACCACACTCAAGCCCCAATACATACATTTATGCAATGTATTCACTTAATTTGAAACAGACCACCAAAAAGCCAGCTTGCATTTAGGCTGTCTCAAAGAAGAGATGTCAAGCTAGAGATTTTCCCAGTTACTTATAAAATAATCTGTTCTTTAAAGTTATCTGGTTTGAGAGGTAATTACTAAGTGAATTTAGAATATAATTGCTCTGAACAATGATAAACTTGTATTGTACCCTGAGTAAGCACTACGGGCAGGTGATAAATTGCAAAAGTAATGCTACATCAGTTTAACTTCCTGCCGAGTCACCCTGAACTGCTCCAGCCTTGCACAAAATAGCCCCTGCTTTCATTACTAATAAAACACAGAATTAATTACTCAAAATAAAAGAGGCCTTGAAAATGTGCCCAGACACTGAACCATGCTGGCTTTTGCAGTCTTTTTCCCTTTCTCTTTTCTCCTATAAAGAACCTCAAACCCATAGCTAGTTATTTCTTCAAAGCCAGCTGCACCACACGAGGTTTTGTTCCAGGACTCTTTCATTCCCAAGTGGATGCTCAGGACCTGCAAGCACAGCACACTCTCCAGTCACCATACTCCTCTCAAAATACTTTAACTGGCTGAACCACAAATTTCATTTCTCTGACTAGATTATCATAAAAAATAGCTCAGTTTTGGAAATTCACTTGAGCAGTGGAAATATTTTAGACCAGGATCCAAATCTTTCAAATGTCTAGTGCTGGACTGGAATTCTCCAGGGACTTCCAGGCAATTTTGCTTCAGCGTGAACAAGAAGAATCCCTGGCTTGTTATTATTAACAGCTGGGAATCTTTATTTCCCTACTCTCCTATAAGGAGGATTCCACCTTCTTCCAGAACCTCATCATTATTGAACAAGCAGGTTTAAAGGTGTGCCTGTTTTCATCTTGGTTCTCCAGGAATTTGCTTCAAGATAGAATATTTTAGAAGATTTTAGCTGCTGTCCCCTTTGTGTCACCCCCCACATGCTGACACGGGGCTCTGGCAGTGGGTGACCTGCATCCTCCTCCCTCAAAGCGACCTTGTCACAGGAACCAGGAAAAAGCCATAAAACTTCTTTAGAGAAACACAAACACAAGGTTCCCACCAACTCCTAAGCAGAGCATTTAAAAGCTCTTGGGCACCCGTCCAGCCCTTCTGGCAGGGCTGTGCTCACGGAGGAAGAGAACATGGGAGAAAGAATCCAAGCAGCACGAGAGGCCTGAGCAGCCAAGCAGCTGCACGAGCAGCCCAGCACAGGGCTGAGCTCAGCCTGGGGCCTGTGACAGTCCCTGCTCAGCCCTGGGCACCTCCTCTCACCTGCCTGACCCCGAGTTCTGCTTTCCCTGCAGAGACAAACCCTCCCTCCCTTCCTGGAGCACCCAGCTGGGGATGGACCCTCCAAAGGAGAGGCCTTGGAGGTTTCCTGCTTGTCAGAGACAATTCCACAAGTGTGGAAGGGGCTGCGTGGAGCTCCCAGGGTTCCTCTGCGACACCTCCTGCTGTAAGAACAGCTCTGCAAAGCCACTTCTCCAGATCTCGGAGGCAAAGAGTGACACAAAATGATGGCAGGATTTAGAGCGTGGGCTGAATCTCATGTGAGAAGATTGTGACTGCAGAGCCAAAGCACTGGCTAAATTTTATAATGATGGAGTTAATTTTGTTGCTAAGAAAAGCAAAAGCACGATGAGGACTGGCTCCAGAGATTACACAGTGTGTGGTCTCTGCACTTGAAGAGCTCTGCACAGCACTCACTCATGTTACATCAATTACTTTAACAAAGTTAGATTCAGAATAATATTTATAAAGCCGAGATCCACAGACCTTTTTGCAATCACCTGGGTACAATCACCTTATTCACAAAACTGGCTATAAATTATGCTAATCAGTGAAACACTCAGAAGATGAAGAGAGCTTTCTTGTGTAATTTTAAATGGATTCCTATAACGAAAAAATTTGGGAATATATAAAATAACAGTTTCAGTGTGCATTTCTATTTGAATCTTGGGTGTCAGTAATATAAAGGTTAAAGCACTATCATGAGGAAATTTAAAATATATCATTCTTATTGTGGGACCCCTTCTATGTCTCCACAAGGATTAAATATAATACTGGAAGGTTTTGGTGGACACAGACGTCATCTTAAACACCACTCTGACCACTCCAGTGAAACCTAAATGAAATGGTAATTCTGCTCTCAAGACAGTCCTATCTCTGACTCAGTCCCCCTGCTGTATTTTACCATTATCTTAAAAAGAAACCTTTCCTTTTGTGGTTTTCATAACATAAAAAGTTAAACAACACAGTGAGATACAGTTTTCTCTTCATGTCCTTTGGGAGGGGGGTAGTTTAAAAAAATATTTCGTTTTAGCCTGCCTCTAACGTATTTTTCAATTCATGGCAAATTCCTGGGCATTACTCAGGTGAGACCGCACCTGCTGAGCAGTTGGTGCTCCTTGGAGGAAATCAGCAGCAGAAGGAGCTTTGTGAAGTGTGTGGTTCCTCCTGGAAGCGCAGGGATGGAAGAGCAGAGGGACTGACAGTCCTGAGGGAGGCTCCTGCCCAGGAGCAGGAGTGCTCCCTGGTCCTGGAGAGCCGGCAGGGGTGTGAGTGCAGGGCTGCATTTCCACCTGTCCGACAGCACGGGATCTCCTCCAGCTCCTGAGCAGCCAAGGAAGGGGGAAAGCACAGCCTGGGGGTCACTGGCCCTGAGGTGATTCCCACCTCTCGGCTCAGGCACAAGGAAGGTAACACTGCACACGTTTTTAAACAAATCCCGGGATTTGAGGTGAAGTACAGGAAATCCCTTATTAGGTGTGACATCTGGCAGCCCTTGGTTAGGGATGGATGTTGAGCAGTGGGGAGGATGAACGGCTCCCCAAAGGCAGGACTGGGCTGTGGGCACGGGCTGCCCCGTCAGCTGGACCACTGCTCTTCTCCAGCTGCCTCTGCCTTTGCTGAGATCAAAGGGAAGGATCCCAGGCCTGGATCCCAGGATGCTGCCTGCCTGCTCCACACAGCACAGCCTCTCCACACTCTTTGCCCAGGTCTCTCTTCACTCAAGTCAGATTTTCCCCTTTGCCGTTACTGCTCGCAGCTCCTCACCATGTACACACACAGGTGACTCTTCACTGACTTTGTTTGATGATGTCTCAAGTTCAGAGTCCATGGAATTAAAATCCCCAAACAGAGGTTACAACTAGAGAAGTTATAACTCAAAGTCCCCAGATTTTTGTAGGACTCAAACCCTTTGCAGCCCACTCTTGATCCCTGTAACACAGCCCCAAGGGCTTTAAACAATACAGAACGTCCTTGTGTGTGGATTCCTCCTCATTTCCATGAGGTTATTTGCAGACCCATTAAACAGTGTTGCTACTTGGGACACAAAATCCATTAAGAGGAGTGATGTGCTAAAATTAACTATGTATTTGTTTTCTCTTCAGTTTCTATAGAACACGAGGAGAGATGCAGATGGTTAACAGCACTGAGATTATAGTGGTAGCTGTAAAATTTGATGACTGTTATCAAAAGCATCGTATGGCTTATGAGAGCAAGTAGCAATTAAAAAAAAAAATAAAAAAATTTCCAAGCTTACCCTGGACAGGGAACAGAAATAGCAAAAGGAGGTTAAAGCCAGTTTCATACTAAAGGATTTATTAAAATAAGAAGATCAGTGCTTCAATCCTTGACAGACACAGGTTATTGAAGCAATCGGGATGTGAATGAAATAGAGGTGCTGTGCATCAATCTCCAAAGGCAGATTTAAATCTGGGGTGAGGATATTGCTGCTCAGGAAAGCAAGGCAGGGATCAGCTGCACCAATCTGGGACAAAGGCCAAGCAATTGCTCCAGGATCTCTGACTGGCACCCCAGACAGAGCACTCCTCCTCCATGGCCAGAAAAATGCTGTGCTGCCCCTTGTCACAGGCAAGGAGAGCCTGACAGAATAAGCTGAATTCCTCCACTTTCAATCCACCTCTCTGGATGAAATATTAACCCAGCCTGCAAGAGAACGATACCCACAGCCTTCCATCAGAGACCTCTCTGTTCAGACTCCTCTGTGCAGAATTACCTTTGCTCTTTCCCCAGCTGGAAAAGCTCTTGTATTCCTGTTTCCCCCTCCCTCTTCTGGGCCGCCATGACTGGAACTCCAGACTTTCCAAAGCTACAATGATTTATTGAAACCAGTTCTACTTAGCGAGAGCTCTGGCAAGCAGAAGCTGTGCTAATGCACCCAGCAATCCACAGAGCAAGATAAAATCTCCCAAGAACATTTTCAAGTGGTAAAAGAAGAAACAACCAGGCAAGGATTGGAAGTTTTCAATGCTCCAGCAATTATGGAAGATGAGGAACTGAGGAACAAGTATCTTTTCTCTTAAGGTGCTTATTTGCCCATTCACTGGAGGAAAATCAGGGACTGACTCATGAGAAATCAGAACAGACAAAAGGACAGGACACACTGTTCCTTGGCTTGGCCTCCAGAGAACACATCCAAAGCATTTCTAGCTATGGACCCCTAACCCTTAAACATTACAGCACTTTCAAAATATCCATGTTACATCTACTGGGATACAAGTTTTTTACAGTGGGAGAAAGTTTCTTATAATCCACGGGGGAATATGTTGCTCTGTGTTGGTTTTTAATTTATATTTAATCTCTATCCAACACCAAAATATGTACATATATAATTAGCTTAAAATATTCAAGAACATTTCTTGATGTGGGATCCATTTGCAAGGAAAATGATAGTAAGCATCAGAACAGAACTGATTTACTGACAAAGCACCAATATTTTCAAAATAGAGCTTAAAAAAATTCACCAAGTTGCTCTTAGATGGCTGAAATGCTTGAGATCAAGAAGTCAGGCAGCACTTTCCAAAGGCACATAAAACACCAGCAATCTTAAAAGGCTGTTTGGACCTCTTTGACCAAAAATACTAAGATAAGACACCAATTCTCAAACCTTGACTTTAGTCCAGAGGTTCAGCTCTTCCACACTGCCCTCAAGCCCTTTTATTTCAGCTCTGTTAGACAGGGGCTGCAGAAGGAAGTTCAGTACAGGACTCATCCTAACTGACATTATTCTTGCCTTCAGTTCTCTGCTCCTAAATTAAAAATTACAGTCTCACTACAAGGGAGTAATCATTGAACATGCAAAAGCTCACAAAATTGCCATGAAGCTTTGGCTCCATTTTTCCAAGACTAAATTCCCCAGATCAGTTGGAGCCCCTGTCCCAGTCACCCGGTACCATTCCCAGTGTGACGTTTGGGGACAGGGATCTAAGGACAGGCCACCCCAGGGCAGAGCTTCCTGGGACAAGAGAGAAGACACAGGCTGAAATTCCTTGAGAGAAAGAAGAACTTTCAAAATTTCCATGAGGAAATTCTAAATCAACTCTCCTTTTGCTGATTTTCACTTCCACAGCTGCTCTGCAAAATGGTTTCACATAGTCTGAACCAGGAATTCTCTGGTCTCCTGTGCTTATCACTGGATTGTCCCAGTTTTTCTGAAGTCCTTCTCTCCCCATCAGTGGCTCTCTTCTGTTAAAACACTGGTTTCTGTGCTTCATCTGATCTACGTGGAGGCAAAATACCACTTTTTTATCTTGATTTTCTTATCTTGATTTTAAAAATGTTGATAGTCTACTGGCAAGCACCAGGAGCGATGACATCATAACAGGAGGCGGCATCTATTCCAAGGAGCTCAGAGCCAGCAAAAATACTCCCAAGATCACAAAAATAGTTCCCATTACATTTTACTCCTTGGCAAAGGACCATTAGATTATATAAAAGGCAAGGCTAGCACAGATACAGGCAGAGAACTTCATGGTAATGGTACAGCCTCATCACTCTGGGTCGTGTCTGCAAACTGGGAACCTCAATTCTAGGTAGGTCAGGCTTATCTTAAGCTGAAGTTCACCAGAAATGTCCTGATTTAGACTGCAGGCACTGAGTATGGCAGAAGGAGCCACATTCTTTTGTGAATTAAGTGAGACTGAACTCCCAGAGAAAATCTGGCAACCGAGTCAGACAAGAGAGTTGTGGTGGAGGAGAAGAGGAAAGGAATCTGTGTGGATTTCTGAAATTAGGCTGTAAATATACAATTATGTTGCATTGCCAGAGTTGTGACTTGATCAAAATAAATACTTTGTTGTAGTGAAAATAAGAATTCTTCATCTTCCTGGAAACAAAAACCCTGGTCTGCTGAAAAACCTGTGCTGAGATTTTCCAGATTCCAAAAGACACGCCAGGTGGATTGTACTCTCCACAACAAAATGACAAATGTCCTCCAGCAGTTTATAATTGGGAAGAAGAGCAAAGAAAGGGAAACGGGCAAGGAGGAAGACTGTGGAGCAGGAAGAATGGCAAAGCACTAATGGGGAACACAGGAGATCCTGTGATACTGCAACACCATGAGAAAAACCCCTGTGTGTGAGCCTGGACAAGGCACTTCTAACTCAGCTCCCCTTCTGAAGAAGAGGACAAAAGCAGCATTTAAGCTGGCATGAAGTTATCTGGATTAGAGAGGGAAAAACACTGGAGCATTGCAGTGCTGATGATCAGAGCAGCACATCAGCCACAGGCAGGCAAACAAAAAGTGCTTTGCAGCTACACAGGATCCCATTAAAAGGAAATATTGACCAGTGCTAAGTTGTGGAGAGATTTGGGAGGGATCCAGCAGGAACCCTCTGCAGAAGGGATATAACCAGGAAACTCTACCCTTGCAAAAATATCCATCACAGTCAGACCAGCGAACCAAGGAACTGCTGTTGGATGAAGTACGAAAAGCAAAAAATAAACACACTTTTCCAACCAGCTGGTGTTTGATCTGAGCGTGCATATGGCCATCCCACGGAACTGCAGAGCTCTGATTCCACATCCCATATTCTACTGGTCTCCCCTGCCAGTGCCTGAAACCTTCTGGAGCCAGGTCTGGAATGGCAGAGATCCTCTGGAGCTCAGAGGTCAGGATTTCATTCCTCATTGCAATCATCACATCTGTCCCAGTGACAGGCTGGGAAATCTATGCAAAAAAATCTAAGTGAACATTTATTATTATTGTTATTATCAGTGAATGAGAAACAGCTTTTCTGTCCCCAAAATGTATCGGGGAGTATTACTGGAAAAAATGTATGGGGTGTTACTGGGAAACCTCACTGGGACTGGTGCACACAAGACCTCTCACAGGTTTTTGAGCAGAGAACGAGTAGCACACGTGGCACTGTGAGACATTTACCCACACAGCCCATGTCCCCAGCAGGCACAGTGCCCTCCAGATGATGGACTGTCCTGCTGCTTGTGCTGCAGCTTGCTGTGATCCGGCCATCCTTCACAGAATCTTGGAACATCCTGAGCTGGAAGGGACCTACAAGGATCATCAAAGCCCAATTCCTAATTCCTTCTGTGACTTGCTACAATTTTCCTGAGTAGGCTTCAGCAAAGTAAGTTGTTTCTTCATTAAAGGAGTTGCTTTTGATGACCTGGCAGTGGGCCAGGAAAATGACTAAGTGAAAAGATGCCTCACTGTCAATGCAACAGCTCTTTGCTGTACTCTGGAACATTTGCTCCACAGGCCTGGGTGTAAGGAAGCACAGTAGGAGCACGACCTTCTCTTGTTTATTTGAAGATGACTGAATATGAAAATTTTAGGTCAGATCAAGCATCGGTTACATAAATCTCCTGTTCCCTTAATTAAAGGTACTGAATATTTGCCTTGCAGTACGTATCAGTACGTACAACTCACACACTTGCTGCACAGTTACCATCAACATACCAACACAAAAGAAGCTGAAGATTAGGTATTTGTCAAAAATAAATTACAATGAGTCTTCAGCAAAGTCTTAGAACTATTTTTTGCACATTTCCCCATTGAACAGACCACAGTAAAATGAATAATCCGGATCAATAGAAGGAGGGACAGGATTTTACAAACCATTTATATTTCCTGCCCTCCCTCTGCTAACTCTGCCTTGTGCAGACAGAAGAGTCTGACTGGAATGCAACCTACAGAAAAAAAATGGATACCCATATTTTAGAAGTGACATGCAGGAGTTCAGGGTGTGCTAAGAGGGAGAGAGGGGCGGCCCCAGGCTGTGGTGCCAGGCCTGCTGTCCTGAGGTGAAGGAATGGCCCCAGTTCTCTCTGCAGGTCATTAGTGGGCAGGATTGAACAGGCTCACATTCTGTCCTCTGCAAGTGGAAACACAGACTGCTGAAAACTAACTGAGCTTGGTCTGAGATAACAGAAAAAGAGATTCCATAAGCAGGAAAATGAGACCTGAGAGTTCTCTGCATAGAGATACAGACCCAAAAAAAGAGCTGCTGTTCTGAATTACAATTACACTCACACTGCAGAAAGTTTGGGTTAGACCTATTGTAAAACAATTTCTACACAAAAGAGAAAGAGACAATCATTGTTCCAACTCTGCTCATTAAAGAAATTCAGAGACAAACCCCAGTCTTTGATCCCAAGCATTGCTAGAAGGCAACAGTACATTGCAAATGAGGCATATTCATTCCTAACAAAACAAACCCCCCCGCAAGAAAAAAGTCAGTCCTGAAATTCCAAAGTCTTCCCCTGCTTACCTTTTTTACGAGCAGGTCAAATTTTTGGAAGTAGTTTCTCAAAGCAACTCAGACAATCCACGTTAACTCTCGTGCTGCAATAAACAGCTGCAAAACTCCCTGGTTCATTTCCCGGCTTGGTGTGCATGCTGAACCCCAGAAGAAATCCCACACAGGGAAAAAAATAAAGGAAAAACACCCCCAAAACCCACAGGAGAAGCAACTCAGCCCTCGGGCAAAGCACAGAAAAAGTTCCACAGGGAAACAGAAAGGAAATCCAGTGACAACTAAAAGTTTGGGTAGAAAAGAGGGAAGGCAGGCGTGCTCCCCTTGCCTGGAGTCCTGGCTAAAGGTGCCTCTCCAGCAGAATCCACAGAGGCTCCCGGCTCCTCGGAGCAGATGGTATTCACACATTATTCCCGAACAGCAGCATTCCCCAGTCCAATCAGGAGGCAGCGCTCAAAAGCCAAGTGCTTCCCAGACTCTGTTACAGTTTTCAATAGCTATAGCACAAGATGAATGACTCAGAAAATGAATAAGCAGGGAAAATAAAACCTGCCTCTCTCCTCGGCAGAGGCACAGGCAGGCGGGTCAGCAGCCCCCAGTGTGCTGAGCGCTGGGTTCAACTTGAATGCACCTGCTTTTTTTCCTAAATCCTAAATGCTGATTACTTTTTCTGTGTCTTGGATTTGTGCAATTAACTTCATCTTGGGTTAAAAGTTACAATAATTAAACCTTCTCTCTGGTTTTGGTTTTTTTTCCAGTCTTAAAAACAACAAACATTGTTTGAAGAGTCAAAACAAAGGATGAACTGTGTGTGTGCTCTTCCAAACAACTCAGACAAACCCCTCATGCCATCTCCTGCTGAATACATCAATATATATTTGTAAGACTAAGGCCTGACTTTACAGACCTTGCTGCAAATGACATGAAATAGATTAACACATCCTCTGGTTTTGCCTGAAGTTTACCAGGAAACTTTAAATGACAATAAAACAAATATCTCTAAGAATACATGAAATAAAAATGACAACCAGCTTTCAGGGAAAGCAGAACCATTATCCAAAAACTGGCCAAACTGAAGGGGAAACTACTTCCAACTGCTCTGAGCAGCTTCCAAGCCATCCCATCCAGAGGGCACTTCTAAATACAACTGCTCAGCAATGCCTGTTTTTTCTGACAGCTGCAGACCAATAATAAAGGATAAGCTGCTAAACAAAGCAAGTGACTGATGGAAACATGCACAGCACCCGGGCTCTCCCTGGGCACCGTGGTGCACTCCTGAGCTTTGCAGAGCACTGGAATTCCCTCTGGCTCTGCAGCAGGAGTGACTGCGAGGAGGTTTTGCTGTGCCTGCTGCTCCTGCCCCGGCTCTGCTGCAGCCACAGACTCTGCTTTTATTGCTGCTGCTTAGGGCTGAGCCCGGGGAACGCTGGACACAGGCTGCAGTCGGGCAAGTGGGATCACTTAAATCACTGAAACTATTTGGGGTGAGAAACATTCCCCCAGGTCCCCCCGGACATTTTCAGATCTTTGTCTCTGGCTGTAAATTGATCCTTTGCATTCCTGTCTGACACATGGACTGTGAAAAACTCTTCAGGGATATTCTCCCTGCCAGGAGAAAGGCTCTAACAGCACTTCTACAAACACAGGGCCAGTCGGAGAGACAATAAAACTTTGTGAACTCTGGACTAACTTTTACTATTATTATTTTGCCTTTTTTTCTTTTTTTCATTCTGGACCAAATAAGAGAACGCTATTTGCATTTTACCTTCCTATTTTCCAAACACCAAGTATTAGGGTTTCTCCCTAGGATTCAGAGCAGGACCCACATCCAGAAGCATCGCTCTTCTCCATCAGCCAGGCCCTGCCCACCCAACGCTAAGCAAACAAACCCACACAAGCAGCTCCAGCACAAAGAACAAGGGCTCGTGTTATAACATCTGCCACAGCTGCCCACCGACCTCCAGCTGCAGCTAGAGAAGTGGTTAAAGGTGTAAAACAAAACTAGAGTCATATCTGTATCTGCTAGGAAAACAAACATTTTCTGAAGCCTCATTTTGGCAGGTATTTTCTGATCCCTGCACTAAGCTCCACAGCAGCCAAAATCATTTTGACAACTGACTCACTGAGCAAGGCATCTGCTGGGCCTCTGAGCCTCTACCAGCAGGAGGAATGCTCAGCAATTACAGCTTTTCCATGTGCTGGTTCCTCGGGGATGCTGGGAGAGGAAGCACATCCAAATCCAAACATGATCCCCATAATGCTCTAAGCGCTGGGATAACCCCGTGTACGCCCCGAGGAACCAACGTCCTGACCAGACATCATAAAGAACATGGCTCAGGGTAAGCAGCTCCTTATTCTGTACATCCATCTGCAGGTGGATCTGTCAGCAAGGGATGGGAGGCATCAGCACCCATCCATCTCTCACAAGAGAGGCTCCTGGCCAGCAGCTGAGTTACATCCATGGCATCCCAACAACCTTTGGCTGAAGGGCTCAGAAACCCCACTGGGTTAAAATGTGAGGCTCAGAGCTCATTAACAAGGGACGTTTCCTTCTGGGCTCCTCCAGTTCCTGCCAGCCGCTACCAGAGTCTCATTAATGTAAAAGCTTCTCACCCACAAACATCTTGACACACCAAATGAATGCTTGGAACTCCTGCTCATCTCTGCTCCATGAAATCCCTTGTCTGTGCACTCCTCCATTCCATCCAGCTCTGCTGAATTCACCTTCCATTTATGGCTGAGGTAGAAAGTTCTGAGAGAGACTGGCAGTGCTGTGCAGAAGAGATGGACCTGGGAGCTTCCCTTACAACACTCTGGAGTTCCTCTCTTTCAGCAGGAATATGAAAGAGGTCTCGAATTTCCTGACTATGAAAGGAACCTTTTCTTTAGTTCCAAAGAATCAGGAGATGACCATGACTGTTTCCAGCACCTCCAAGTACGGATGGTTACATTCCATTCATTGAATGTTCCTTCAGGATTGCATCTGGATGGTTCTCCCCTGGTAAATGCCCACAATCCAGTGGGATGCTCATTTATTGACTGGCTCTGCCCTCTTGTACTGATTCCAGCAGGGACAGAGAGGAAGCCACTGCATGCAATGCTTGTCCCCAACTTCCAACCTGGAAACTGCAGAATGCATCTACAAATCATTATCCAGTAATCTGCTGAATCCTTCATCTCCTATTTCCCTGGAGCTTTCCCACTCCACTCTGCTACCACACATGACCTACAAAAAATTCTGTGTTCCCAGCCCCTGCTTCAGATTTCCTCTGTACCAGGTGTGATTTTTAATGCACGCCAAGGTGCCATTGAGGCCAGGATGTCATTGCTGCCCTCAAACAGCGACTGAAGAATCTCAATTACCAACAGCAGACAAAGTTCAAGCCTGGCTGTCATCCAACTAATTCACCTGGTTCAATGTGTACGTCAGAGACTGAAAAAAATATGCTGTAATTATTCTGTTATTAAAGCACAATGGTTTAATTTAGTTTCTTTGTGGCACAAAATCTGGATCTGTGATTCACACCTATTGTGTAGGGAATATGATTCCACTAAAACCAGTAGTTGGGATCTGGTCTGCAAGGTTGTTCAAAAAGTCTAATAAAAATCTTGTGTTCTTTAAGGATTAACAACCGAATCACAAAGAAATATTGTCATGGCACAGAAAAGAATAAACTCAGAGGTGGTTCCAGTGTTGACAAGAGCTATACAAACTGAGATCCGAGCAATTAGAAGACACAATGAATACATAATTCATAGATATTTTGTACTCAAGAGTTTGCACACAAATAAAACATCTTATAAATCTTCAGCAGCTTGCAAAAAGCTGCTGAGCTGTCTTTATTCTTGGAGCAGCAAGTGGCTATAGTACGAAAGAGAAATCCACAGCTCTGATATGTCATCCCTCCAAAATGGGTAATTTAGGGTTATGGCTTCGGAATCAGCACATTCTTCAGCAAGTTTCTTACAAGATTTTTTTCTTTTTTTTTTTTTTTTTTTTGTGAAAAGAATCAAGTAAATCCATGCCAGTACATTAAAAACAGCACTTCCAAAAGTCAGAGCTGTGAGCCACCATAAAATGACAATAATCTTTGTCTACACGCCTTCATTCCAGAGAACGGAAAGAAAATAAATAACCGGAGGGTTGCTTTAATGATTTCAAAAACCCGTATGAGAACCTGTAGCTTTTTGTGAGCCTTTCTCCCATGCACAGAAGGAGAAAAGTTCCAGAACTCCCTGCACAAATCTCCAGACGAAGAGCAGCCTGTCAGGCTGTGTTCAAGGCAGTCAAGCACTGCAGCTCCCTGGAGAATCACAGAGAAAAATCCAGGAACCACTGCACCCACGGGTGATGGTTTTATTGCAGGGGCTGTTACATCACAGCACAGCTTAAATCTCATTCCAGGCCCCCACATAAATGAGTGGTGATTCCCTGCTCCAGCTACAATATTTTGCAATAATAAATCTATGAGGCATCTCCATTAAAAGCTGGCAACTTAATTTGATTAGGAAAAAAAAAAAACCTGTGCTAAGAAATGAGACAGAGCTTCCCAGTCTTGAATATTCCACCAACGTCCTGTGAGCTGAAGTCATGCAGGTTAGTAAGCAAATGGAAGGGCTGCAGGAGGGAATAAAAGCAACTCTCAAGTACATTATTGCCACAAATTCTTCAGAACAGCTTTTCCTGTCATTAATCATCTCCTGATTGTGCTAAGCAACACAGAAGGAACCCAGGCTGAATTTTAAGGTAGATGGATTCTCAGGTAGAGCAAAAATTAAAGAATGGACTTCATTCTGCTGGCAGAAAAGGGATTTGATTTGGCATTCTTGAAGGTAAAAAGGCACTTTTACAGCAAGCACAGGAGTTTCAAGTCACGGTCACTCCCCAGGGCAGTAAGACTTGTCACATGAGCAGCCCACTGCAATAAACACAACTGTTCCCAGCGTCTGCAGAGCTGCTGGAGATCCAAGGGACCGAGGGGCTGCTTCCAGAACAAGGCAACGTTCTCAAGGGGCAAAGCTTCCTGAACACACTCTGCTGGCTGATTGCTGAGAACTTTCTGTTGACTGAATTCGTGCAAAATAACGCCTGGCATCTCAGAGCAGCAGCTGAGCCCCTCAGCCCCGCAGTGCCACAGCTCCACAGGCATGGAATTGACCTTCTGATCAATAAATGGTTCAACCCACTTGTTTGCAATGAGATAGCTCCAATCAAAGCAATTTAAACAAAACTAAAAGGAAGATGGGATATACACAGTTAGGAAGGGAAGCAGTGAAGTTTTTTCCCACATCCTTGGTACCAGCAGTGCTTGCTTATCTCTCATTTCCCAGCTTATGAACCTTCCTGGTGTTTGCCGACTTATTCAAATATTTTGTAGGAAAACAAAGTTTCTACAGAATGTGACAGAAGATACTTTGTATGTCTGTAACAAAAGAATGAGAACCTATGTATCTTAAATTATGCATTCCAAACTCCGTGAGGAATTTTACATATTAGAGAAAATGAAGTTAAACTTGTATTTCCCTCAGAACCCAGACATTCTCTGACTCCTAAAGGTCAGATTATAACATTGGGATGGGCAAGAACACCTGCTTATATATTTATTAATATCAGCTCAAACTATTCATGCACTTCTCTGAAAATCCTAAAACTTCCTGCTGCAAAGAAAATAAGATTTAATTCTGTGTCTCAGTGGTCTAAGAGGAGCTATAAGACATGAGAGGTAGTTGCTGTTCTTCTAGAGAGGAATTAATATAACTATCGATGAAATAGAAGAGAAAAGACAAATAATAAGTGTGAGACTCCCCTCTTAATATTTTCATGCAAATATCATCATTTGAAACACCACTGAAATCTGTCCTTGATTATTTTAAGTTCCATTTCAGCAGGGCACAGAGCCCCAAGTAAAGCAGTGCTGCCCACTTATATCTGCCCAGTCAACTGTTCACATAGTTTAAATGTTACCTCATTCCCTTAACCACATTCTTTCCACACAGTTTTAGGTCTCTGTGATATTAACACTGCAGTTGTGTCGGACTTGAAGCTCTGTTTATCAGCAGAGAACGTGCTGTGGGAAATCCATAACTACTTCCTGAACAATATTTATGTAGGAAGTGGAATATTTAGTGGATTTCAAGCTGTACTCAGAATATACTGAACGCATATTAAACAGTTGAGAATCAATTTGTTCCAAAAATCACCATCTGAAATTGTTTTCATAAACATGAATATTTTGTTGTCCTCAATGCAGCCAATTCTCTCCACTAACAGAGAAATAAGACTTGCAAACAACTTTTTCCCTCGATTTATTCTTTTTGTGTGCTTTCCAATAGACTGGATAGCAGAACATCAGCATGTGGAATGATATAAATCCATGGAATAGATGCATTTTTAACCATGGACTTTAATTCCAGGGTGAATTTATGTGGTCCTTGGCTAAATATATCCTCCTAAGTAAATTACTCATGCATCTGCCTGTAGGAAAGCTTTCTGCAGATAAAGAATCTGTTCCCAAATGCTACAGCTGACAGCACATACGGCACAAAGTTCCATTCTTTTCTCAGTGTCAAAAAGCCCCCCAAACTGAGTAAGTGGAATGCACAGGTCCCTATTCCCTCTGCACAGACTGCTCAGGAGAGACTGGTTAATTCTGCCTGATTCCTGCTCCTTCCAGTAGAACAAAAATCTCAATGTACCAGTCTACTACACGTTTGTCTCCGGACCCTGTAAACAGAGGGATTCCTCAGCTCTTGTGAAGCACATTCCCACATTCATTTCCACTTATCCATGCAGAAGACAGTACAAACACATGCCTACCCCTGTGCCTTTAGCAGGATGGATAACTCAGACACTCTCATTATCCTTTTTTTTCCCTCTCTCTTCTATGTTTTCTACTTCTTACCATTGGAGTTGTCCTGGTCCAAAGGATTATCTGGTTCCATTACTTCAAATAAAAGCATCCAACATGCAGTTCTCCATGCAGCAGAGGCATAAAAACACAGCAGTTGCCTAAGCTGATTCACCTGATTTATGAATTAGTGCAGCATCCATAAGAGGCTGTGTTTCTTCTTTTGTATTACATCTGGCTCCTTTTCCAACTCGATGGCTGGGTATTACAGCATGCAGGCCTTTTTCCAGCATCCTCTTAATGCATTATATTTAAAGTAGCAGCAACCTTTTTCTCCCATCCCCCAGACTAAGTTACAGCAGTAACTAGGCTGAGCTGGCAGCGAGCGCAGCTCATTCAGAGCAGGACCTGCAAGCGTTCTCCGAGTCGTGCTGCTGCATAAAGAGGATGATTGATACAATAAAAAGTAAGTGGGCTTTGACACAGCACGGGATGCACTGCACAAAATCCCACCAACACCAGGCAGAGGTCCTGAGGCTTTGGGGAATGCCTCGCCGAAGCCACCGGTCTGCACCCCCTCACGCACAAACACAAATTATGTCCTGTTCCCTCCTCCTCCTCCCCCCCGCACCAATCTTTTATAAGCCTGGATCTCCTCCAGCAATAGTCTGTTCCTTCACTCAGTTTATAATAAACTCTGCCGTTCCCCCGTGTCCCTCGGGCTGGCACGGAGAGGAAGGAGGCTGTTTGCACAATGAATAGCCCAGCCCGTGCCTGACGGGGAGGCAGCTCCGGGACTCTGCGCCGGGCACTGGGAACTTGCTGCAGCAGCAGCCTTGGCTGGGGACCTTGTCCTGCATTTCCCTGCTCTGCCAAGGCAGGGCTTTGCTAGGCTGGCGTTGGAAAAGCTCCTGCAAAGCAGCTGAAGGACGAGCCCCAGCTTGGCTGGACTCGGAGGGTAAATGACACCAGAGCCCGTATCAGCTGACAGCCCGATCACAGCACTGCAAGCCAGGTCACCTTCACTCTGCTCCCTGGGTCTGCCACAGCCTCCCTGAGACCTCCCGTAATTCACAACTGCTCCCTGTGCCTCAGTCTCCTGTGACAGTGACACTGAAATACATCTTATCTCACAGGAACGGAGCTGAAACCTCCCGGCTTTACATGCTTTGAACTTCTTGGATAAATGATACAGTACAAGGGCTTAGGAAGAAGACTCCACCACCTGGCTGAGGAATAAAAATTTCATTTTCTCTGAAGACACGTTCTCAAAATAACAGAAAAATATACCAAAGTGCAACTCTAAACCAAGCTGTGCCACCGAAAGGTAAATTCATATTGCTGTTGCAACAATCCTGAAACAATTCTTCAAATCTAGCTTTCAGGATCAATTTTACCTTGAACCCACAATTCAAACTCTTTCCTCCACGCTCCAGCTAAGGCATCAAAACATACCTTGTTTCAAAAGAATGCTTTTCACAGAATCCAAGGCAAGAATCGCTCTAAACACCTAGAGCAGCCTGAGTGCATTTTGGGCTGGCACCGAGGCAGGCAGGGCTTGCAGTTTCGGGCCTGGTAACGCTCCTGCCTCAGCAGCTCCCCCTTGGCTGAGCCAGGGAAGCAGCTCTGGAGCTCCCCGCTGCCGCCGGGGGCTCGGGGCTGTGGGCGGACAAATGAATGGCTGGCTGAAGGCAGCAAAACACGGAGGAATTAACAGCAGCCTGACAGGACTCTGCGGTAATTGTGCCTTGCAAACCCATTTTAGCACTGTTCCTGAGGGCTAGGCCATATTAATAGAAGAAAGACTCATTTCTATCTATTTGTTTTAAGTATTGCACAGTCTATAGCCCCTGCTAAATACTGTTCTGAGATGCCTGCCCTGGGGGAAATTACAGTGCTGCAAACCCTCTATTCTCCCCCCTCGCACCCTACGCTCCTGATGTTCTTTACAACTTCAATACTTCTCCCACTCGCTGACAAAACAAAAAAACCTCCCTCTTTCCACCTTCCCCACAAAAACACCTACTCGGTGACTGCAGGCACACGGCACAGCCTGTCAGCAGTGCCCCACCTGCTCTGGGTCATGCCCACGGGCCGGAGCAGCGGCTGATGGACTGATGGACGGAGGTTTCTTAACTCCTGACTGACACACTGCATCCCTCCAGGCTGTCAGGAAGGTGGAAGGGATTTGGAGACCTTTTGGGAGTGAGGAGGCCTGAGCAGCTATCACCTGCCTGTTGTGTACCTCAGGATGTGGGGATACACAAACACAGGCTGTGACTCACTGACTCCTCAATCACATGGGACTAAAAATGCCTGGAGAATCAGGGCTGCCGACGTAAAGGAACCCATAGGAACATCTGAGTCAAGATAAATTATATACAGAGAAACAATTTGTATTCTGCCATGAAACAGATGCTGCATATACATAATGGAGACAATTTAGAGCCAGAAAAAATAAATACCTGTGAAGTCTTTCCTTGTGGAGAGTCAGAAATAATCTGGAATGCTACAGGATAGCTAAGATCAAGAAATCAAGATAGGAAAGTGAAAAGCAATAGTTGTTTAGACCTCAATGATTTTTAGTGACAACCAATTTGATTTTAATGACATCCAAATGATTTGCTAATCTCTAGTTACAGACCTAGTAAAAATTAATTCTTAATGTGTAAGTCAGAATAATGTCAATATTTTGGCTAAGACTCTTCACAATTCCTAACAATTGAGCAATTGTCATACCTTCTTTGTCTGAGCTCAGTTCATGCAGTGAGGCAAAGGAGCTCATGCCATGATTGTGAAAAACAAGGGACAGTTGGAAGACCAGGGCTTTGATCACTTGGGATTTTAATTGCTCAGGCACTGAAAGGAAAACTGCAGAAATGAAGAGGGAAATGATTTTCAGACAAATGGCTGGATGGTCAGAGGCTGTGCTAGACCAAATCCCAGGAAATGAGCCAGGCGCGCTGAACTAATGAGCGTGGAAAGAGAAGTCCAGCAAGCTCGTTCTCTGCAATACCCATGAGGTTAAGCGGAACACAAAATGGAGAGTTTTGGAAAGCTGACTCTTCAAGGAAGGAATTTAGAAATTGTTGGATGGAAATGGAAATTAAATGTCTTCTGTTACTGTCTAATCAGAGCATCTCTGCATTCCCCTCAATGGCTGGTTTGGAGACAGCAAAAGAACTTCTGTCTAATTGCCTAATGGCTGCATGATGTTTGCTTCAGCATCTTTTATGTCCCAGGCTCCAGTCGTGCTCAATATGTCAGATTTTACACTGGAGGAACTGGGAGCTGCCACTTCCTAACTCCTCTGTCTTTTCCTAACAGATGGAAACATCACTCACACTGGCATTTATTTTACACCATAACATGAAATTGTAAACAAGAAAGATGACCCTTGCTTCTGGTTTGCTGAAAAGCTTGGGGCAAATCACCTCACCTCTCTTTTATCAGCCACACAGATCGGCACTGAATCTTCATCATAAAGTAATTGTTTATTTCCAGATTAAGCAATACAGCCTAAGTTTGCAGTGTACGTGTGCTGATGTAACTGGTCTTGGATTTATTTCAGGGGAAATGGTTTCCTTTGTAGGTCTGTCTGGACCAGGTTTCCCCACTTCATGTACAACAGCACTAGAACACAGCCAGCAGAGTCTATAAAAAAACCTGTTTTCTGTTCTACCAGGTGCCTAAAGACCTATAGGAAAAAGTAAGTAGAAATACTGTATAAAGTGCAGCCAAGAGACTTCTGTTCCTCAAAATAATATTCCATTCATCCACAAGATAACTCATCATCCTCAGTAGCGTCCTACTATGGGAGAAACCCAAGTTGGACTTGCTGATCTCAAAGGTCTTTGCCCCCTCAATGACTCCAGGACTCCGTGATTCCTCAAGGAACACCAGAGCCTTGAGGCTGCTCTGTGCAGGAAGGAGTGAGGGCACTCTGAGCTGCTTTTCCCCGGGAGCAGAGCGGGAGGCGGCTCCTGGGAGCGGAGCGAAGGCCCAGCGTGATGCCCCAGCTGCTGCCACCCCCCGGCCCTTCCCCGAACACAAATTCCCATGTAGGAGGCAGCAATCAATGCCTGCGGGTTGAAAAGCCAGCGAGGCACAGACCTGCTTAACAAAACCCTTTGCCAAGGTTACCGGGGGTGCTGTCAAAGCCTCCTCTTTTGTGAGGGCTGAATAACAATTCATACCCAGTAACCGGCTTCAGTTCCTTTGGCTTTACCTGGCACACTTTCAAAGTCACTGCTCATGGCTGGAGCTGTTCCCATTGAGATGCAGCTTATCTTGCCCTGGACAGCAAGTGCAGGGCTCATCCGACTCCAAAAGTTCATGCCAAAGCCCTTTTGTGCTGCTTTGCTGCTTGAGCTGAACTACAGCTCTTAGAAATGTGCTTGAATATGTCACAGGCACAAATGGAATGACGCAGCCTTGGTTACTTCATACTGGGGGGCAAGAATCTCCCCAAGAGATTCTTCCCAGTTTAACCATATCATTTAGAGAAGTCAAATATTGCTGGGATCCTCAGGAGGCCCCAGTTGCAGAGCAGAAGATTCTGTCTGTGTAAACACTCCTGCTATTAAGTCAGCAGGCTTTTATCTTAGTTTTCAGAAGATGATGTTCTAATCACACATCTGAGGTGGCAACTTTTCATCCAGAACTCAGCAGAGCTCTGCCACAGAGAAAAAGCATGTGCAAAAAAAAAAAAGGTGTAATGATTAAATGGAGTGTGAAAAGCTGCAAGATCAGTGTGGGAGAAAGAACCAATGTGAAAGACATTCCCCAGGATATCAGTGCAAGGACTGGCTCCTGTCACACCTTCCCTCAGTGCTCTCTGTGCTGTGAACCATTAAGAGTTTGGGTTATCAGGATGCTCTCTGGTGGAAGAGAGTTCTGTGTCTGGTACATGCCCAAACCACGGCATTTCCGGAACCCTCTCTGCCTTCAGAAGCCATTTGCTGAGCAGACTGAGCCTTTTATCTCTATTTAAATCACTGCCACACTCTACTAAATCTTGTAATCATTTGCAAACAACATTCTAAAGAAAAGAAAACAACTAAATGCTTCAGAGTTACAGGCTCCATAGTAATTATAGAAAATACAACTGCTGCTACGAAAGGAGCACACATTAAATATTCTACAGTGAAAAATGCCAACAATCAAATGCAGTCAATATTTTAAAGACCTCAAAAATTGATAGTAGTATCAGGACATTCTTTCAGGGTCACTAGAATATAAATAACATCACCTCCTGCTACTGTAAACTTCAAGCTGAGGAAAGTGTCTTTGGGCTTCTTTAGTAAAACCCTACTGGCAGTTTAATGGAGGAAAATACAACTAGACTGACTCCTGGGCAGAAATAACAAAAGGTCTGCAACACCCAGAGTTGGGTGCCCAATTTACCGAGCTGTCTGCTGAGATTCCATCCAAGCTGACTCCACAGATTCCTCACTATGTTCCTGCAGTTGTCTCCTAGAAACAGGAACAAGAAGCATTTGCTGTTTTCTCAGCTCTTTTGAAAAGTCTGCAAAGCTTTGCTCACGTTCCGGATGCCCAGGGATCAGTGTGTGTTGCCTCAGTGGGGGGACAGCCTTGCAGAGTTCATTTCTCTTCACTGCCATTCAGGAAATGAGATCCAACAGCAACAGGGGTAAAATCAATGTATCATCCCATGAAAGTACCCACAGAAAGTGCAATTCGGAGAAACACTCATATAAACATTTGGGTACTTAACCAGGATCCTGAGGATATCCAAACATTGGGTCAGTATCTTACAAGTGTAGACTACACTGAAATTTACTTTTCCTTCCTTCATGCACCAAGCTAAATTCATAGTGAACGGAGCTCTGAAGGGATCTCACTGCACAGCAACATGGGGGAAATCACATGCAGACTCTTGAGACAAGGACAGAAATTCCTCCTGATGTTTCTGTGAAGGTCTCGGCTAAAAGAAATATAATCCAAATAATATAATCCACCAAATAAACTGCTAAATCCTCAACAGTGTCTGCTGGAAAAGTAGCCCTGGTGAAGCGTTTGTAAATCTTTCTGTATACTGAATATCATCTTTTCTTCCATCTTCCAGGCATGACCAGTGTCAGACTCAGTGTAAATGAGAGAAGAAACTGACATCCAGATCCTCAGAAATCTCCATGTCCACAGAGCAGCAGATTATTCCCATACATCCATAGTTACAGTACAGAAATGCTGGACTCCTTTCCAACTGCAAGTTCTCTCCAGGAATACAGGAAACTTAGAAAGAAGAAAAAATTCCAGAGAGTGTCTAGGCACGTGAACAAAGCTGCTGTGTTAAAATGTAGTGTGAGCCCTCAAAGGCTGTCAGTTTGTCTGCTCTGAGCCTGCTCCTTCTTTTCCTTCATTTATTGCTTCCTGTCTTTCCCTCCTTCTTTCTCTTTCAGTTTAGAGATTCGGGCAATTGTTGTCCTTCCAGATCAAGCAACCTCTTCATTTCACTGGCTTTTTGAGGCTAAATTACTCCATATGGGCTCCTGCATTATGTGAAACTCCCATAGCAAAATGCAAAGGTTTTGAGCTAACTTTTGTTTGTTGCTGTCACTTGGAAAGTGAAACCCAAGATAAATGATGGCTTATTCTTTCTTAGGGTTTCTAATCTTTTTCTGGTAAATAAAAAAAGCTTATAATGTCTCTTTTCGGGATATTACTGTCAGTCTTCCTTTTTGTTGTCCAGTAACTTCTGGTTTCACATTCACTTTTTCAATATTCTCCCTTGCTTTAGGCAGAATGAAAGTATGAGAACACAGACTCTGTTCTTACTCAATTAGCTCTGCCTGAGCCAAGCCCTCAGAAACAGATCGAAATACCTGACAGAGAAACCAGTTTTAACTCAGTTTCCATAGAATTGTTGAGATATTGTTGTGGGTGTGAAGTACTTCCAGCAAATCTTATTTCAGGCTTGGCTAGAAAATGCAAAACTTCACTGAAATCAACAGGAAGAGGAAACATAAGGTGAAAAGACAGAAAATAAATGCTCATCTTGGCATCCTTGGGAGGTTCAGGCCTACTATTCATTATGCTGATCAACAAAAGATCCTGACTAATCAATCATCTACCTTGTCCTATGATACTTCTCCAATTAGTCCACATGAGGCTTATCCTTTATCTTTCCTCCAGAGTATTTTGGGAATCTAGAACAGTTATTCATGAATCCCAGGCTCTTGCTTCATCCTTCCACCACAGATCAGCCCTCAGGTGAGGGATGCTCCTCCCATTTACCCTGAAATATGTCTTAGCTCAGCCCAGATGAAGGTCAAATCAAATTCACATTTACTTACAGCATTTTAGGCAATACAGCTACAAAGACAAGAAATGAGAGAAAAACATTTTAGTCTACTTAAACCCTAATTAAATATACAAGTTTCTCTCTCTGTGTATGCAGGTGATTGATACAGCTGGATTTCACATCCAGGCATCCTGTCTGTGCTGACTTTCCCCACTCATTCCAGACTCCCTTTCCTGGTGGAACATGCTGGGTTTTATAACTGATCTTCCTGTATACTTCATCTCCTCCAGAAATTCCAGTAAGGTGTGTATAGCTTCATCTTTTCATTAATTTCCTCATTTTCTGTATCAAGTCTGACCTGCTGCAGTATGCAACTGCTGTAGACTCAGCTGCTGATGCTGTCGTCTGTTCAGATGTGTGTGTCCACCTCTCCTGGGCAATATCAGCATCTCCAGACTCTCCAATCTTCCAGCTTTGTTCTAACTGAAATTATTAGAATGCTTGCAAGAATTAAGAGTACTTTTGTTCCCCCTCCTTTGTGGCAGCCTACTTTTATCTGATTTAGCTGTGTCCTCATTTGCCTTCTTATTCTGACAAGGAGATACAACAAATTTCTATAATCAGTTCCCATCACTTGATAGAATAATTTTAGTGTCAGAAGAAACTGGCTTTGCCTGATGCTCAGAAATGACTTTCAGGTTCCACAGACTGCGAGATCCCCTCTTGGGCTTCTCTTCTGCTGTAGGTTTTTATCATCAGCACAAAATGCTCTCTGTGTCCAATTCTGCAGCCACAAGGGGCAGTCAGTAAAACACATCTGTCCCAGGATCCTGTGAAGCACTCCTCAGACACTGGAGCCAGGGTTGCAAAGCTCTTTGAGCTCCCATATCAAGCACCAATTTAATTTCCCTTTCTTCATCAATTCTTCATTCTCTCGTGATGTCTTGGCAACATTTTGTTCCCGCTCAACATTCATCATTAGCTTCTTTTTTTTCTCTTACTTCCTTTTATATTCCTTTCCCTCCCATCTGCTAATTTAAAAGGAAATTGCCTGGTATTCAGCATTATCAGCCAATCTGTTTACTGTGCTCTTGTTCCAGTGAAGACCATTTCTCACACACTGAGCTGCTCTGCCTCACCCCCTACCCACTGTTATTATCCTCAAAGCCTGTCTTTTCTTCCACGTGCCACCTGGAGAGCTACGGACCCCTCCAGAGTTATGCAGCTCCCCAAAAATCGGTCTCTCTTTTTAGAAACAGGATGTGGAAACAAAGATCCATGGGGAAGAAGAGAGTTTCTCAGGCACAGGCCTTGCCTCCCTCCCAGGCAGTCCCAGCACAGGGGGCACCTCAGCACTCAGGGAAAGGAGAGGTCCTGGCAGCCAGGGGAGCCCCCCTCCATGGGGATCAAGCTTTTCCCTGAGAAACAGCTTCTCACAGTCCCAAATCCTCCCCTCCCAGCACACCAGCCCAGCTGTTCCAGCAGTCCCTCCTGGAAGCACCTCAATCATTTCTGTTCCACGCTGCTGGTTTTGCTGATCCTGCCCTGCTCAATATTGCACAGCTCGTGATTTCATTACTGACAACAGCTCTGATTTTGACCTCATGCTCCAAGCCTTTAAGATAAAAGATGAATAATACAAAGTCTCCTTTGATCCCTATCACAGTGGCTAATGCTGAGAGTAAAACGTTGAAACAGTTCTTGACAGCAACGACATGAGAGTTCTGCTTACCCAGGGCCAGCAGTGGAACTGGTGCCAGTGGCTGCTGAAAGCCAGTGGGGAAACAATTCACAGGAAAGGCTTCATTAAATCTCCAAATGCCACAATTCTCCTCTCAGGGTCTACTGAAACACTTTAGAGAGACCCCTTCAAAGGAGGTTCACATTGGGAGCCATGGTCCTATCGAATTATTTAAAATATCAATACAAACAAAAATATGCATCTGTTCCTACAGAGATGAGATCAGCTAACAAAAATGATCTCTACTACAAAATGGCAGATGTGAATTTACAAAGTGACCAGATCTTTTCAAATTCATCACTAACTTGGCTTTAAATAGAGGAGTTTGGAATACATGAGAGAACTGAGATTCCACCTTATCAAATACTACAGTCTGTATTTCAGGTTGATCTGAACAGAAATCTTACCTCTTCTTCCTGCCCTCAAGCTGGTCCATGCTGGCTGAGGTATTACAGCACATCTGTAATTTTAAGCAGGTAAGCAAGCAAAGCTGAAACATTTTACTTACCTGGTACTCTGATAAAAGCAAGTCATGACAATCAGTGAAAGCCTCACAACCTTAAAATAGCTATGACCAACTTCTCTGAGGGTAATAACGAAAAAATAATTTTATATATGTATTTTTACCTCTTGAAATTAAAAAAAACCCTCAACAATATCTAACTTGTTTCATTTTGTTACAATTATACAAATCTTTATGTGCTGAAATGAGTGGATTCTTGTGTAACAGAAAAATAGATCAGAATAATTTTACTGAATATTGGAGCTTGACTCCTTACCAACTGCAGAAGGTATCATGCTGCTGCATTGTATGTTGCTTAGCAATATAATGTGAGAAGCAGCACCACAGTCCTTGACAGCACCATTGTCCATTGAAATGCTTGTGAAATATTACCTGGGTTATATAAAGGTAGCACACAGTCACAGAAAATAGCATGAAGTTTCCAAAAGCACAAAGAAGGCCGGAAAGAAAAGGCATTGCTATTCCAATGGCAAAAAGGTCTCCCTGGATGATCTTTCACTATCTGAATACAGGCAGCATAAATTAAACATGGAGAAATCATATCTGTGAAGTGTCCCTGCAGCTGTGCTTACCAGTGATAGGCTGCAGAGCAACTCTACCCTCCCAGTGGAATAGCTGAGGCCAGGGATGTGCCAGTGCCTCTGCATCACTCCTGCTTCTTGTTCCTTGTGCTGCTTGGGAGGAGAAGTCTTGTGCCCTCACTCAGGCTGAGCAGAATATGGGCAAAAGGAGAAGCAGCAAGCCACAATGGATTTGTTCTACAAACAGATGACATGACAGGGCTTTATCAGTTAGACAAATGTGAATATTCACCTCTGGAGGCCTCCCAGCACCCTGAGAGGGGTCCCAGGCACAACTCCCACACTCCCAGCACCCCGGGGTCCCAGGCACACCCCCCTGCACTCCTGTGTTTGCTTTCACTGCAGGCCCTTCAGCTGAAGGGCTGTATTTGTGTAATTCTGAAATGCCCCAGCACTGAGATGGAGTGGCAGTGCCACAAACAGCTCCAAGGGTAATGGACTGCTCTGAGCTGCTGCAGTAAGAGGTCACAAACCCCAAGCGACACACAGAACTGTGTCACCAGCAGCCTGAACCTGAACTCAGACCTTGCAGGTCACAACACAATCACTGGATTCACCGAGTGCTGTCAGCTGAGCAAGCATCAGGCTCATATTCTTACTTGGTCATATGGAACAAACCTCACATTATGATGGTTCATAAAGACACAGGAGCGTATCTGCATCTTAGTAAAAAAATATTGAATGGACAGGACAGATCCTAGGGGCCTTTCCAAGGAACAATTCAATATTCCCTTTTATAGTATTTGGCACACCAGAGAGTTTATTCAGCTTGAATTAACTAATGGATTTGAGCATTCTCTTTAACAAAGAGAAAAGATGTTGCACTGACTGCAGAGTTACAGAACACTTTAGACAAATCTCGCAAACTGATTTACCACAGAATCTGTGCTGGTTTTTCTCTAAACTCACAGGAACTTATGCCTCATATTTTAAAATGAGAATTTCTAAAATGTGTTAGAGCATTTATTTTTGCTGATGGATGCATTACAAATGAACATGGGAAGTTATTTGCCTTTATAAAAAAGTGAGGATGGACAAAGTGAAAGATGCTGTGCTGTTGAATGAAACCAAAAAAGAGAAGCAAAGGATTCAGGTGAGCCCTACCCTTCCAACGTGCCCACAAACCCCACAGATGAACTCACAGAGCACGGATCTAGACGAGGATCCAATTCCTCCCACAGAGCAGAACCTCATCCTAATACAAGAGTAGCAATAGCGAGGCTTAACTTGTAATAAACCTCACTCATTTTCACCCAAGAGAAATAGCATTTTGATCTCAAGGATCAAGATGACACTCAAGGAGTATCACTTGCATTTGATACGTAATACCCATTCTCCTAAATCAACATAAAGTGAGTAGTTTAAGCAGGAAGGGCACATAAGATGAAAGTAATTACATTTGTCTCCATATGAAAAGAGAAGAGTTTGTTACAGAGACCTTCCTGAGCTCACAGCTACTCCTTGGAGCAAACTGTGCAGCCTGGCCTGGTGTTAAGGACACAAGTCCCCCCTCATGATGCAGGAGCTCCAGAGAAGAGCTGGGGAAAGGCCCTTAGCAAAAGCTATTCCCATGTGTCCAACAAGGCAGCATTTTCTCACTGGAAAAGAAGGCAGGAGAACTTACACAGGTCCCAGCTAATCACTGGGTGGTGTTCCCAAAACTCTGAAAATTTGAATAGGGACTGCAGAACAATGTATGGGTCATCAGAAATACTGTATTTTCCTGACAGCCTTCCTTTGGCCTTCGAATCATTTCATACTTCTCTGAATTCCTTAATTTGGTTCCTTTAACTTAGCTTTTGTAAACTTCTGCCACACATTCTTGGTGTTTCAGCCTTGGTTTCCTTTCACTCAATCTGAAATGAAGATCTATTCTGTGCCTCTAATGGATTTTCTGGTTAAACGTAGAGTGAATGTATCATTCAGCCAGAAGGGTTTTCATAAGAGTGCAGCCTTACAATAGATTAAAAGCAGTTAGCTTTTACTAATAGAGGCCCCTTTTTGGATCTGGTGCTTCAGAGAAGATCTGTAGAGACAGACTTCTGCTTTTATTCCTTATTTTCATCCTGAGGAGAAGTTTTTCAAATTCACTTAAACTAAAGTTGCCCTAGGTTTTTTTACTTTAATTTGCAGCTGAGAACCAGCGAAGGTGGCTGGCGTGATACAGCTGAGCTCTGTCTCGCTCTCTGCACAAATAATTTTAGGAGAATAAATAACAGCCCTGTTTTCATAGTCAATTGCTCAGAAAAACTTTCAAAGTCTGCCCTTACGTTTCTGACCTTCCTGAGCACGCTGTAAGCACCCAGAAGTGGGGAACAGTTTCAGATAAAGGGTGAAGAGCAAACCCATTCCTGGCTTCCTCACAGCTGAGCCTTTCAGTATCAATCAGCATCATTTACTTGGCTTGTCAGTTCAAGGCCACAAACCCATCTGACATTCATCCCTGTGTCTCCCTCTGACTGAGCTCAGCCTTGGCACTGATTGCCTCTGGCCAGAGGGTGGGAAACACACCTGGCCAACAGCTGAGGGCTGCATCTGCCTCCAGGGGAAGGTCCAGCAGCGCCCAGGCTGGCTGAGGCTCCTCGCCCTGCACACCAATGCTCTCCCCAGGAGGCCTTTCCTCTCACACTGTTCCCTGAAAGAGCCTACAGAGCAAACCTGGCATGGCAGAATGGCACCCAGGCATGTTCCAAAGGCTCCTCAGCTGCACAGCAGGAAGAGCCATCACCTTTACTGCATGATGACCAACAACAACAATTCAATGACAACAGCCCACCTAAGTACCAGCCATGGTATTCACACGACATAAGGAAGCAGCTCTTCCTAAAAGACCCCACAGCTGAAGTACAGCAGTGATGGGAACAACTCTGCCGGCCTCAGCCTGGGGTTTGGGGTGAGGTGTGGGTGCATCAAGCCCTTTTAACCGGGATTATGTGAAGAAACCAGTTCGGGCACCAGCGCTCGTCGCACATTTTGGTGCCGCCTTTGTTCCCCCATAGCAAAGTCTGAAACTCCCTCTTGTGGGAGATTCGGGAAGATGTCTCCTGGAACAGAAACACCCCAGCGAGGAATGAATCACATTTCAATCTTCATTCCCCCCATACTCTGTCCCCTGACCATTCTGAAACGGCTTGATTTCACTATCAGGACAGAGCCTTGAGCAACCTCAAGAGCTGACCCTGTCCCAACAGGAGGCAGGAGAAAGAAGCACAGAAGCACATTAGGAACTTTCTACTGCTCTATTTCATTAGCTCCAAACATAGTAGACATTATGTGTGAAAGATTTTAGGCAAATTACTTCAGGAAACATGGAAATGTACTTCACTGTCCTAATTGCCAAGAGGAAGAGAGGCTAAGGATGAACCAAAACAAGCAAATACACAGGATGGGGTTGAAGCATCGTTAGAGCCTCTCGTGTTTGTACCCCAAAGCAAGCACAGACTGCAGCCCCAGGTACTGCTAAACCACCATTTGGATTCACCACAGCCTCATTCTAAAATACCAATGTAGTTCATCAGTATTTACAAACCAGATAAACAGTACAGCTACACAACGTCTTACATCCACGAGTCCCAGAGCACTTTGCGAACTCCGAGGAGCTCTACAGATCCTCAGAGGTTACAATTGTTTGCTGAGAGTTACAAGCTCAGGCAAGTGCCTGGATCTTGGGCTTTGTTGTGGAGCTCAAATCATTCCATGAAAGTTCAGCTTAGTCGCTTTGGGCTCAACATAATGAACATTTTATGAGATGGCAAAGATGGAGACAGAAGATACAAGGGCAAAATAGAATTTACCACTCAGGAAATGTTCCCATTCAAAGCTTGTATATAAGAATAAGCTCAAGAGGAAAAAAAAAAAAAAAAAAAGATTTTTGAGTCATTTCTTACAAAGCTTTATAACATGATGAACAAGGTATCAAGGCCATGGCAGCCCAAATGCTATCCCAGTATAGCTGCACCCCTTTGTTGCTTATATTTTTAACTGGAGTCAACTGCTTGTCCTTGAATTTATTTTTAACAAGCAGCAGTCATTTCAGCTGAGGGTACAGGGCACTGTGAGCACACACACATTCAGTGTGAGCGACTGAAGGAAGAAGAACCCAAACCCTTCCAGGCTGTGTCCTGTTCAGAAATGAAATGCAGACCTCATCCTCTGAAGTTATGTAATACCAGTTGGGATGGTAATTATGCTGAGTGCTTCCTCTGGCAGAGCCAGGTTCTGCAGCTTCCTCACCTCACTCTACTCTGCAGTTTCTGGATGGGGCCCTGACCTTCACTTCCACTGCATTCCCAGTGACAAACCTTCCACAGGAACTGAGTCACCCAGTCCTGCTCCAGTGCAAATACTGTGCACTTCCATTCTCACATCCTATTCCTAAAACCATCTGTCTGTCTTTCCAACCATGGCAGGTTTTGCATTATACCTGCCTTGGGCTCCCTTCATGGAGCATTTTCTCACTCCCAAAAGGAACAGAGTGCTTGTCCTGCTGTTCAGGGACAGCTCCCTTCTACTTCCAATATCCAACAGAAGATCACTGCCTCTTCCTGCTTTGTACAAGAACTGGAATACTGATTTTCACATGACTATTCAAATTCATTAAATTTCTTCAATGGCATTTCTCCCCATGTTTTCCATCATGTAAAGAGTGGGAATTTTTTCTCTACAGAGTTCTGATAATTCCAAACACTTATGGGTATTTACACAGGCCGCAGATGTCCCCTCTTCTTCAAACTTTAATTCTTGTAAGTGCACACTTAAATTACACTAGAACTTTAGCACACATTTAAACTATTCACTGACATAGATCTTATTTCTGTTATTTTTTTATTGCAAGCAAGAAAATAATTTCTTAAAATAATTACCAAAAAGTTATGAGTGCACTCAAGAGCAAGAGAAATGGGACGAAATCTCCATGACAAATTATATTAAAATCAACATGGAAATCCAGAGATGGGGGGGGTGTCACACACAGGGCAAATTCTTTGCTCAGCAGAGCCAAAATCTCTTTTACTGCAGAGGTTGTTACACTATAATAGAGAACATTTGGCTTGAAGCTGATTGAAAAGGTGGGTTTACAATTTGGTATTAAAGGACAATCTGTGACTGGAGAACACAATGAGCAAGACAGCGCCTGATATGAAATGCTACTTGTCAAGCTTGACATTTTATGTCTCTATTTATATCAGTCTCAAGGAGATGGAGTTTGCTGGCAGTAAATCCCAGCCATTAAAGCAGGATAGAACCTGCTGGAAAAGTTTGTGGCTCAGTTTAATTGGGCTATATTTATCATTAGCATTATAGTCTTTAACATCTAACCTACTGACATTATTTTTCTCCTTCAAGCCTTTGTAACTTCTCTAGTGCCATAAAGTCTTGTAAAGGTGTTTTTGTTGTTGTAAATTAAGGGGAAAAAAATGAAATATTCAGTCATGCCCCACAGCTACCTAGGCCTAGGTAGAATTTTTAATCTGTGCATAACAGTAATAGTTTCTCATTTTTATGTTTCCCTGAAATCACAGTAGAAGCAAATGCTAAGCCTAATGTCCCCACCAGCAGTGAGGCTCATTAGGTACAAGTTGCACCATTTCACAAGGAAAAATAATACATTTCTCTGTGATTTATAAAAGCCAAAACTCAACCAAGTGCTCAGGTCTCTCCCCAGTTGTGTTACAGCTCAAAAAATTTGCAAAGGGACATTTAAAACACATTTCAAAACAATTTGTCTGAGTGTACATCTTGTTTACAAGAACAAACTGCTGAAGCCAAGTAATAAAACTTGGAGAAATGCATTTTATAGTGGAAACACTGGCACGACTTTAATTACTTCAGTGTAACTGGCATCTCTGTGGACAGACTGTTCAGGCACTTCTATTGTATTTTAAACCTACATAAAAAGTCAAAGGACAAATCCATACAGCAAGAAATAGAAACATAAATCCCTTCCAAATGCGAGATGACTTCAGCTGAGAAAGTTTGCAAGCCATTAAGACCCAGTCCCGTGGATGAAAGCAGAGGCAAGCAGTGGCATTTTCCCCATTGTCCTGTTGATTCCAGTCTAACCAGAGTCACAGGGAGCTCTACAACAGCTTAATAAGGAACGAGACCCCGAGTCTATCGCAAATTGAGCAAAAATAGTCATTTAGGAAATCGATTGCAGGCTTTGAAGGAAACGCATCCTCAGCTGCTGTGTGAGGAGAGCCACTCACAGCACTGCCCACTCCCTGGAGACAGCAGCAGGGCAGAACAGAATCAGGTGGAGTGTCTGTAAGGCCCAAGCAATCAGCAAATGAATGGACTTGTGCTGGGAGCACGGAGCACCGGAGGGTCACACACCGCAGCCACCGTGCTGTTAATTACAGCAGCACTCCTGGAGGTGCCAGCACATTAAAGTGAAAATGCAGTGCTGTAATAACAGCTGGCAGCCCAGAGCCCAGTGGAACAGCTCCACCGAGCGCTGGGGTGCACTGCAGCAGCTGCTGAGCCAGAGGAACAGCCCCTGGGGACAAACCCCCACCCCAGGGGGTGAGCTTTTCAGGAATATCCATACTGCAAATACACACAAAATAATTGCTTGTAATTCCACTAGTTCAACAAAAAAGAAAAAAAAAAAGGAGACACCGAAATAGCACTGAAGTCAGATTATGATGTTTTATGCATACACCAAACTTCTTTCATGCTGTAAATGAAAATAGCATCTTATTACTTTAAGGAAAATAATTAACAGTAATAATCCCAAAAAAGGCTTTCTACTAAATAAGTTTCAGAAAATAGCAAAAATCAGCCCAAAGGGGAGTCATAAAGCAATATATCTGCCACAAAAGTTCTTAAAAAATCTATATAGTTTTGTGGGGCTCCCCCGAGCTACTTTAGCTACGTCTAATAAGAACAAATGCACCCAGTATGAGATTGTCCTGCTGAAGCAGTAGAAATAAAAATAAAATATTTCTTTCACAAAGCACACCAGAAACTGTTCTATGATCAGATAATCAGCTGCTCAACAAACACTGCATAGAGACAAGCAATAAAAGTCACTGACTAAAGAGTGTCTCGACAGCTCTAAAGAAAGCTTGAGTAAAAGCTCCTACAAGCAGTGCTTTATTAGAGAGATTTACTAAATATAGCAATATCCTCTTGAAAAGTTTATCATCGTATCTTGTAATTTAAACATAGTCATCAAATTTATCTAACCTTCTAACCAACCAGATCTTGTCAGCCAAGTGAGAAAGACAGTCAGAGGCCATAATGGTTTCATGATTTCTGTTTTCTTTTCAAATAACGTTACTCCTGGCCCTGGGGGACAAACTGTTGGTTGTAACTCTCCTGTTTGACTGCAGAATATTGCACATGATATATCTGGAATGACTGTAGCAATTTCAGCTCAGTCAGGCCTTGTAGTTGACCATATTGATAGTGTGGATGTAATTCCCAAAATACAAAGAGTCAACACAGAAGATCTGGACGCTAAGGAAGTGTCCTTTTGTCATAAGGCAGGAGTCTGAGCTGCTCGGGTGAAGCTCGTGTTAAGATCAGAGATTCTGTTTAGCTCAGTCCTGTCAGAAATGCATAGAACGTGTCTGAAATCCACGTGAATTCCTCTGCCAGCACCTGCAGAGTGGGCAGAGTAGAGCTGAGCTCTCTGGGGCTGGACATTTCACTTGGAGCAGTGACTGCTGGGCTCTGCAACCACATTACAAATCAAGGAAGGAAAAAAATCTCTTCTAGCTTGGCATGGTGATAATTAATCATTTTCAAACCTTCTGCCAGCAATTTACCTTTCCAGAACCCTGCACTGCTATCCCAAATTCTGGGGAGAATGCAGCCAGAAGTGCAAGGAGAGTGGAATTATGAAGGCCAGAAATGCACAATAGTCATGAATTCATTTTTATCTCTTGAACTGGGAAACGTCATTGGGATAATTTCAGTAATTTGGTTCGAACAAATGACAAAGCCAGTCATTATTTTACATTGTTCAGCTGCTGGCACCAACCTGTTTCTGTTTGGTTCTGTACAATTGAGACAGTAAATTTTTCTCCCATTAAACCACTCTCACTATTTTTAAAATTATCTAAACCCTTATTAATTTTTCCTTTTTTTGTGCTAGAGCTCCAAACACCTGGTGTACACCACTCAACCTATTTAAAGGAACAATTCAAACAAGCCAAAGCAGAAATATTTCATTTCCAGTATCAAACACTCGTGTCAGAATGAAAAATCCTGAACTTTAGGGTTGCCTGGTAGCTGCTGCTGGAAACAGTGCTCTTTACATTATATTCCACATTTCATTTCTGCAACAGTATTTCCCCAAAGGAAAGTAGCAGCAAACATGCGAAATAGTTCAACAAAAGATGAAGAGCCAAATCAAGGGGAAAGAAATTGCAGGTAGCTCTGAGTTTTCTGAGGAGGTGGGAAGAAAGAAAATTCCTTAAATTGGAAATAAATTTCTGCTCTTTTCCATATTACTCTTCCAATTAAAGCATCAATTCAGGAGTGAATCTATACTTGGTGTAAAAGAGTCTAAGTAGTTCCTGAACTCTCCAGACCCAAGTAAAAATACACGAGTTATTGCATTTGCTCTAGCAGTCAATATTAGAAGACAAAGATGGAGATGTCTCAGTCTCAACCAACTCTAAACATGAGCATATGCCATGCTGCTAACGAAGCCATTTGCATGGCCATGGAATTGTGAGGAATTAACCACAGCCAGCACAAGGTGCCTCTGACTTCTGAACTCCAACTTGATTAAGCGAGAATCAGTCTCTGCTGGGAACTGCTGAAAGATCTGCTAGAAAGGGAGCATGAATGGACCGTGCATCTTGAATTCTAAGGCTGTGAACTGATTTGTGCTGATTAAGAGAGTGAAATCAAGTGAATAACAGCACAGACAGAAATAGCACAAGGGCTCAGTGAATCACAGCCTTCACCTCTGAGCAGCACGCTGCACTTCTGATATGATGGTCAATGGTCCAGTGTGGGGCTCATTAGCACAGCCATGGCACAGGCTTTGTGCAAAGGTGCTGCAGCACCTCGAGGGACAGGACAAGGGGAAATGGCTTCCCATGGACTGAGGGCAGCCTTGGATGGGACACTGGGAAGAAATTCCTCCTTGTGAGGGTGGGGAGACCCTGGCACAGGCTGGATCCCTGGAAGTGTCCAAGGCCAGGCTGGGTGGGGCTGGGAGGCATGTGGCCCAGTCTATTGATGGACTTCCCTTCCAACCCAAACCGTTCTGGAACTGCACAACAAGCAGAGAAACCAAGAGGCCACTGGCAGAGCTGTGGGGACTCTGGGACTGGAGGGATGTGGCTCAGCAGGGCAGGGTGGACATTTACCAGCAGAGAATGAGGAAGTCAGAAATGTGATGAGGCGGGACTGGAAATGCCCAGAGATGTGCCCAGGAAATGCCCACATCCTGTGACCAACTCTAAGCAAGAAGTTATGGCTCAGATACTCAGTAAATCAATCAAACATTTCAGCACCAGCAGCTGAATGGAAACTTACACCAGGACTTCGACTGCTGAGCTGCAGCTTCTCTCCAGCAATCTGTCCTAAAAATCTCATTATTAAAGGCAGTGATTAAGACAGAAATGTCACCTTTCATTTATACAGCAGTTTTCATCCTGAAGCACTTCATTAACTATCTTTCCAAAGATCTCTTTGCAACACTGATTCTGCTGTATTTCTCCTGTGTCTACCCAATCACAAAGAAGAGGCAGATTGTACCCTTTTTAGAATCCATCAGATAAAACCTTAAACCAGAGTTTCCATAGAAACACATCATGGGGCTCTCGCTTTCTCTATCAAACCTGTTCTTAAACTTTCAGCTTTTCTTCATGCTACATTTTCAAAAACGCCAATTAGCTCTTTCATTTCACGTAATAGCTGGACTCAATGATCTTGAAGGTCTTTTCCAACCTAACTGATTCTATGATTCTATAAAAAGATAAGGGAAGAACAACAGCTGCCATGGACAGAGGAACAACAGGGAAAATTGTTGGGTTTGGTCATCCAGGAAAACCTCTGAGTGCCAGTCAACTCCCATTTGCACTTAAAACCTCCTGTTACAGAAATGTGAGCCCCACAGGAACCCTGACCATGGAAAAAAATAATGTCATGCAAATGATGAACACAGGACTGGGCCATTTCAGGAATATTCTGACACAAATACATGACTCACCAGAGTCTACTGCCACTGACCCCCAGCTCAGAGCCAATTCTGTTGTCAATAGAAGTGAATACAAGTGTTTGTCTTCATATTCTTAATGTTTCCTTTAGTTCTTTTTCTGCATCCAGTACAGTTACTCACTGCTGCCAGAAATACATTTTATTACAAAGTCCCCAGAGCTTTTTTACTTTTATCATCAGATTAAGGCTGTATTGTTTGTCCAGAACTGCTTTCAGTGTCTCACACAGTTACTCTGGTCTAAAATATAGAACTATTAAATACACAGAGTGAAATGTACAGCCCTTCAGTACCTTTTTTTTTCCAGTAACAATCACTTACTCTAACTAAATCTTACAAGCATGCCAGTGTTCTGGAATGCAGCTCTGCTCCTTAATTCCAGGGATGGAGCAGTTACAAGTGCTAAACTCCCCCAGGCTATCTAAGTGTGAGACAAACTTGTAATTTTGGTGACACATGCAGGAGGATTCCTTCTGAGCCTGGGTTTCTGGAACAGCAAAGTGACATCCCACTGCTGCTTTGAGGCACCTTGATGACTTTGACTTGTTCTAGCACATTTGCTTGGGTTGTGTGTGTTACCTCAGGCTTTCTCTGTTTCTGACACAAATGTTCTGTTTTGCCAAAGCTACAGAAGTAAAGAAATCATTATATTGAAAAATCAAAAAGAGCTGTGGCTGCCCAGATGGATCCTGGGTAAGCCCAGAAATGACAAGGAAAAGCTCTGTGCACACCACCGGCATAGGAAATAGGAGGAAGGTTTCTCCTCACAGAAACTGACTGCAGAGCTCCAGGAAATTGGGAAATTTACAATTGCTACATCCCCCTCTCCTCTTTTCCTGTTCCCCAAACCGGCTCCAGGGCTGGAGGAGCTCCTTGACTGCTCCAAGACTGAAAACTCAGTCCTCTGCCTCACTGAACCATAAGAAACACTTTAGAAAACAAAAATTATCTCCAAAATATTCTCTGTAAACAAATACCATCAGCAAGGACAGTTTAATTTGATTTGCATTTGTGGACCTGTGCACCCTTAGCAGGATATATGGGAGAATTCAAAGGAGTTAGTTGTGTAGAATTTCCTAGATTTCTAAAATATTTGGAATACTCCTAGATAGTTTGGCAGTAAAAGTATTTGCTGAAAATTTGATCTGATTTTCTTGATATTTGTAAAAATGAAAGTATCCTAAGTCAGGAAAAGAAAAAAAACAGATTATTTTGCATACTGATTTGTTTCAAAGCTCACGTGCCCCCAGCAGCAGCACCCACGGGGCAGGTGACCTCTGCTTTCTGGACAGCAGCCCCAAAACTCAGGATTCCCTCAGGATGAGCTTTGCTCTAAATGATCTTTCAGACGTATTCTCTAAGTGTAAACAACATAAAAATAATGAACCTCCCAGACTCACAGCTATTTTAAACTGTAATCTTTGAATGTGGGAGAAATTACTCTGTTTAAAGAAACCTGATTTTAGGACATTCCTATTTTGGGATTATTATCCAATATATACATACACTATTTCCACTGAAAACAAAGAGTCCCATGATATAAAAATAGGCAACAAAATGAAATGCAGGCTGTTATAGCGTGGGAAATGTTTGTGGAACTTGCATTCTGGGTTTGATTACTTTTAGATGTTTTAGAGGAAACTGATTCAAAGCAACGCTTTTAAGATTAAAGCCAAAATATATGGAGACAGACCTACTGCAAATGTATAAGGGAAGTGAAAAAGTTCTCCAGAGAATTAAAAATTCAACAAAATATTAAAACATGTATGTTGCAAGAACCCAGCAGATGTCCTGACATACTTTAAATGCACCCTTCAAAACTCGGAATGGCAAACAGCAATGGAAAACAATTGTAAGAGTTGCTTAAAATGTATTGTAAACTGGGAAAAGCAGACTAAAATAAGGCACAGCAGCACACCTCACTACCAAACCACCATAGCTAATCCTGGGGGAAGCTCACAGCACAGAGCACCTCTTGTGTTTAGAAGAGCATGAGTAAAACTGAGGTTCCACACGAAATTGAGTGTCATAAGCCAGCTCCAAACATAATTCTGAAACTGAATATTCCCCATCTCGCAACTTTTTAAGGTAAGAATCAACAGCAGTTTCAGGAATAGCCTTTGGTAGTATTCCATAATCATTGGGAACTACAATTTACTGTGTTTAAAAAACCCACGGAGGTGACAAAAGTCCGTGCACTCATTACCAAGCCTCACACGGCTTCAGCAGAGAATGTGATCAGTATCCTGCTGACATCTAACGGCAACTTGGGACACTGCAGAAAAATCCCACTGATAAAGCACATCTGCTGAATAAATACCCTGAGTGAGGAGTGCTGCCCTCTGGATCTGCTGACACACCTCACACAAATCCTCCTCCTCATCAACTGCCCACAGGCACACGGGAACTCAAGGGAAGGTTAAATAACCGGTACCGAGGAGTTCCTGCTGCCAGAACTCCTGCATCTGAATGACTTACGGAAATAATAAAGCAAAGTCCAATGAAATGCTCCTCTTCGTAAGACCTAGAGATTAACAGATCAATTTGCAAGTCCACTGTTTTCTTCCAGTCAGATAGAAATCAAGTTCTTTATTTCCTTTAAGTTATTGAACCAAAAATTAGGAGAGAAGATTTTCTAATGTTATTACTTAGCAAAGGAAATGAGAGGGGAAGGGGAACAGGAAGGGGAACGGGAAGGGAAGCTCTGCTGCTGGTCAGTGTCCAGGAAATGCCCTGTGGAGGAGCACCCCGATGGCAGCAGATGGCAGCAGTGCCCCACAGGAACAGCAGTGCCCTTGCCCACCCCACCCAGGGGCTCTTCCAACACCCCTGACAAACAGCCAAAGAATAAAATCCATGGAATGTAGGCCCATCTAAAATGAGAGAGAAGCTTCCTCTTCTTTAAGCAAAACCCAAACATGAATTTGTACATCAGTACAAAGCATGCTGCTGAGACATTGCTGAACCAGGGTTCCCAGCTTATGGAGGAGAAAGGTCTAAATTGCTTATTTTTTACTTCAGAGAGCGGAAATGAACAGGTGCTTCCTCTTCCTTGCTGAAACAAGGTAAACCCATGCTGTACATCTTTTAATGAGCAATTTGTATAAATTTTCAAAACACCTATAGAATCATAGAACCATTACCTTATTACTGGCACCAGCTCAGATTTTTGTAGTGGCAGACTTGCTGTGGACGATGGGGGTTCCTCACAGCACGTCCTTCCTCCCCTATCGATGCTTATCTGCTCTAAACCAGAAGATCGTAAGGTCAACCAGCCCATCGAATCTCACACATTCTCAATCAATTACAGCACTGTGATATTTACAACCCATGGTCAAATATCACATTGCATTGTCAGTCTCTTCGTGGCATTTGCGAGCTGTGTGCAGGCGATAACCTGAGAATAGAATGATTATTTATCAGTTCTCATTTGGACAGCTCAAAGGTTCTCCCTTCGTGAAAAATTAGCCCCACGTGTTACATACAGAGCATAGGTAAAGTCACAAAACTGTAGTCAATAGGACAAAAAGGTTGAGGAATTACTGATATGAGAACAGCAGATGTCAGCACTCATAAATGTATTAATAGCAAACATGTGAGTAAAGATAATGAACAGAAGGAATTTTAAAAGGTCATTCGAGTTTCTCAAGACAGATTTAGTCTTTAGTTTCACGTACTGCTCATGTGGATCAGCCTGAAATCAACTGGCACAAGTGTGGCAGGAGGAGCTCACAGCAGCAATAGGAAGAGTGCTCATCAGGGATTGTACACTCACCACAGAAGGTGCTGGTTGTTCTCCAGGGCTGTTCTTGTCACTTGGAGACATCAAGAACCATGACTACATTTAGCATTCAACTCCACTCCTCCCTCATGCCTCAACCAATTGTGCTACCAAAACCTTTGCTCCTCTGGTACGTAATGGACAGCAAGATTTGGACTGTCCATTTAGGCTCCTCCAAGGAAGAGTTTAACACAGAATAACATTGACACTGAAAACAAATCTCTGTATTTTAGTAGACTAATACGATTTTTGTTTGTAGGCTGCAACGTGTTTTATGAAAAAGCAGCAATTGCAGTCTGTCAGTACACAGTGTAATGTGATAACTGTTTGTTTGCACATGCCCACTAATTACCAACATCCCATAGAGAAATAAAGATTAAAGAGTAGCCAGGAATTATTTATAGACCTCATAACTCACACCTTATATAGAATTCAGCCTTGGAACTCTTAACAAATTTAACAGCGGGTATGCAATGCCTGTGTGCGTATGATGTGCGTCTGCACAGACTTAGTCTTTGTGGATGGACATTGCAGAAAAGCAGCAGAAATCATTACCGTGGCCTCATCCAAAGGGATGAAAGATTGAAACTCTTCCCGTGAGAGGAAGAGAGCAATAAAACCTCACGGAACAGTTGTTCCATCCTCACATTAAACGACACGAAGCCGGGACAGCTGGAACTTTCCTCGCTGCTCCCCCTCAGGAGTTCGGGGCTCACTCACCTCACCTTAGCCGATGGCTGCCTGCCGGGCCGGTCGCTCACTCCGTGCCTTCCCCTCAAGCTTTGCCTGCCTCGCCTGCTGCCCTGGGCCGCCCTCCAGCCGCTTTCCCTCTGCTGCCTCCGAGACGAGCGCTGAGGGCGGGGGTCTCTCATGGCAGCGGGTCCCTCCATGGGCGCGAGTCCCTCAATGGGCGCGGGTCCCCCATGGGAGACTGTCCCTCAATGCCGCGAGTCCCTCCATTGCGGCTCCCTCACGGCCGCGAGCGAGGAGTCCCTCCATGGCCGCGCGCGAGGAGTCCCTCAAGGCCGCGCGAGAGGGCCCCCTCCATGGCCGCGGGTCCCTCCATTGGCCGCTCCCTCATGGCCGACGGTCCTTCCATGGCCGCGAGTCCCTCAAGGCCGCGCGCGAGGGGCCCCTCCATGGCCGCGCGCGAGGAGTCCCTCCATGGCCGCGCGCGAGGGGTCCCTCCATGGCCGACGATCCCTCCATGCCCGCTCCCTCATGGCCGACGGTCCCTCCATGGCCGCGAGCCCCTTCATGGCCGCGAGTCCCTCCATGCCCGCTCCCTCCA
>VXBU01018664.1:636858-649164 GCA_013400315.1 Bombycilla garrulus | reverse complement strand
GGCGGCGTTGAGGCGGTGCTGAGGGAGGCGGCAGGGCACGGCACAGGCGGCGGAGGCAGAGCCGGAGGGGCAGCGCAAAGGCGGCTCTGAGGGGACGCGGGACGGACTTCGAGGCGTCTCCGAGGGGACGCGGAGACCATGGCAGACCACGAAGCGGGGTTGCCGCCCAAGTCCCGGCGAGCGCCAGGTAACGGGCGCAGGGGGAGCGGGAGGGGCTGTCCCCAAACGGCCCCGCAGCGGCCGCTCCTCGCGGGCTCCGTGCGCGGGGCGCCTTCGTGTCTCTCTCCGCTTTCTGGTTTCGGTTTTAATTATTGCTTTATTTAGTCGCAGAGGAAAGTTTGAAGATGCTTCACCAAAGTTGAGCCCGCGGGAGGAGCGAGGAGCGGTCGTGCTTCGCTTCCCGGGCAGCCTCCGCTTCCCTGAGCCGCGGCTGCCGAGGGGTCACCGGCGGCCCCGGAGCGACCCCGGCCCCGGCTAACGGGGGATGCTGAGCCCCGAGCCCCGGAGAACGGGGAGTGCTGAGTCCCAGCCCCGGCTAATGGGCGGCTGACTCTGCTGCTCTCCGGCTAACGGGGACTGCTGAGCCCCCAACCCCTGAGAACGGGGAGTGCTGAGCCCGCTGCCCCTGCTACCGGGGGATGCTGAGCCCCCAGCCCCGGCTAACGGGGCAGCCGAGCCCGCTGCCCTCCGGGTAACGCGACGGCAGGCGGTGATTCCCGGCAGGTCTCAGAGAATCCCCACGAGCTGCCCCAGTGGCGTAACTCGGGTGGGTCTCTGTGGTGCGTGTTTTCCTTTCCTGTGCTCGGATCACTAAGGGGAAAACTACAGAAATAATGACAAGCAAGGTTAACAGAAGTAATCTCAGGGGCGCTGCACCGGTGAGTGAGAACAATGAGTACTTAGGAATTGATTTTTGACATTTCTGTGGCTTTTCACCGCTGCCATATCCTGTGTAGGTGTGACTGGAAGAAGTGATCAAAGTCCTTAGGTACTGAAGTTGTCACTTCAGGTCTACGTCCTCATTTGTACTGAATTTCTACTTCTTGGTATCGTTATTGACGTGGATCTTGGCCTTCCAGTTAGGAGGTGTTGGTGTGTGATGTGGGTCAGGACGTTTTGGAGATGGTGCACTGAGATAGCACAACTGACAGTTTCACTCACTGGAAGCTGGACTGTTTTCCGGTCACTTCCATTGTTCAGAAACAGGCAACAGAAAACTCTTGATTTATTTTATGCTTTTCTCGTTTGCCATCAGAGAAGGAAATGTATTTATAAGATTGCTTTATTTTCAAAGCCTTTGGCTGGGTAATTTGAGTTGTTGTATAAATAACTGGATCTCTTTGGGCCTCATGCCCACTGGCACATGCTGGTTCCTGTGTCTTTGGGGAGGATCTCCATTTCATGTGTAGCTATGTTAGTTATTAACACCTCGCCATGGTCACGTCAATGGTCTTGTCTCTGCAAGCCTTTCCTGAACACGCTGCTGAGGTGGCTTCTGCTGCAGCTCTCATGTGATCACAAGAAGATATGGAGTAAGTGGCATTAGATGTAGTTTTGGTTATTAGATCTCATAGTTTTGTGTATTTCCAATGTGAAATGCTCTGAGAAGCTTCTGTGAAGACATCTAGTTCACTTTGGAATTGGTGTTTTATTTTCAGTCAGGGCACATTTTTGTTGTTTGACAGTGGTGGGTTTGTCTGGATTGCGGAGTCTTTGCAAAGGGAAATAAATCACAAATGAACCATGTGCCACACCTCAAGATGTAACGAGAACTTTCCTTCCATCTTAGCCTCCAGCACTAAGTGTGTATTATAAATTCTTAATACAGTTTGATGGGCCAAGTGATAATTCCTTGCTAGAGTAATGGTAACTGTTCCAGTTAGCCTTAAAGGCATTGAAGGCTGATTCAATTAAGTTTTTTTCTTTTTTTATTTTTTAATAGTCTTTTCTCCGTGTGGTTTATTTCTTGAAGAGGTTGCTCAAGAATATTTGCATTTTTTTTATTGCCTGCTTGGATTTGCCGGCCACAGCAGGCTATAAACCCAAGGTATGGGTTTGCCTGCCTTTTAGCTCAGGAGAAAATTCCAGTGGCAGGTTTAGGGATACTCAGGCATCCCTTAGTGTGGGGTTTTTGTTCTCTGCCTGTGGGGTGGGCAGGGATGGAGATCACCTCCAGAGCTGCAGAGTGAGCTCTGCACCACCTGTGTCAGTCCCACTCGAGTGCTTTGCACTGGCTGCTCTCTGCATGCAGATCCACGAGCCTCTCTGAGAAACCAGGCAAGAATTGCCTCTCGATGGAGTTACCCAGTGCCGTGAGGAGATGGTTCAGAACGAGCTCATCCCACAAATGCCAGGCATGTTTCTTGTACCTCACAGAGTTCTCCACGAGACAGCATCACTCTCCCTTCTTGTATTGTGAAAAACAACACATTGCTGCTAAATAAAGCATCCTCTTTGCTCAATCTTGAAATTTGACATCATTTGAGGTGGCATTTCTACATGGAATTCCGAATCTCCAGAGCAGGAAGGTGATGTTTGTGAGTGCTGGGTGTCCCCCTGGGACATCCCTGCTTGGCAGCAGCTCCTGGCAGCACGTCAGGAGTCTTAGCTGGCAGGATAAGAAACTTCCTGTAGTCCTGTGAATGCCACCCAGCCCACATTTTGTCATGGCTTTAGCTGGGTATCTTTTGAAACCACCAGCTCGTTATTTGATCCCAGAGTTACTTCAGCTGGTGTCTTCTCTAACAGAAAAATAAGGCATGAGGAGTTTCTGGCCAAGAAATTCCTTATGGAGGCTTCATTACACATCCAGCCAATCTTGTACCTCATCTTATCCAACTTCCCAGATCCAACAGTGTGAGAATTGTGGTTTCCTTAGAGCTGCACCCGTGACAGCTGAAACAGAACCCAAGTTCTAACACGCTGTGCCATGGCTGTGGGGTATTTGTGTTTTACTCCTTTCATGAGGTTCCTCTGACTTGTCAGAAAACTGCTGCCTGTGAGTCAGTCTGCTAGGAGAACCTGGGGGAGGTAAAGGCATTTGAGAATTGACACTTAAATGTTGGTACACTTCTGCATAAATGCTCTTGGACAGCATTCTGCCCTCAGCTATCCTGCACAACTTAGAGACCGGTGAAAATCAATTTGGCTTTTAATTTGATTTCTGATCTAAACCTAATGCATTTGGCCAGAGGAGTAGTGCTAACAGTGACTTATTTCAAGGAACGTTCAACATAAATATCCAATTTAGGCACTTTAATAGGCACTCCTGGGTTTGAAAAAGTGAATATTTCTGCTCTTTTATAGATGATGCCGATCCTGGCTTAGGTGTGTGTGGATGGATCCTGGTGATCACCTCGTTTGTTTTCACTGTTCTTACATTTCCTATATCAATATGGATGTGCATAAAGGTAAAGTGGTTCACTGCTAAGTTGGATGAAAACTTTAAGCAATGCAGAGTGGCTATTATTGTTCTCAATTGTATTTACCCGTCCTAAGCACAAATTAATCCAACTCTGTTCTTTCTTGAGTAGATAGCAGACCCCAGCACCTCAGGGCATTCATCTTCTAACCAAAAATAAAAGTGGTATTACAATATTTGGTCAAAATAATTCCTGCATTGACATCTTTACTACATCTTCCCAGTTGTCATTAGTAAATAAGATCATTTGAAGGATTAGAATAATTGCAAGAACCCATAACTACTCTTAGAGAACTGATTTTTTTCTAACATGTCTCCCTGTATATCACATGTCTAAATATGAAGTATGTAAATAGAAATCTGTAATTATGTAGATAGATGTGGCTGCATGTGACACATTTGAAGGCACAGTGTTGTCTGGGATCACTCTGAGGTTGATGTTTGCAGTTTCCAGACAGCAGGAATTATTTCTTCCTGGCTTGGCTGATGTGGCATCAGAATGGGAGCTGGAAAAATCCCCTCTGGGTCACAAATGCTGCACTTTGTTGTGTTGTTGCCAGGATATTCCTGATGGCTGCTGCTGCTGCCTGGACCTTGCCCAGGTGCCATCCTGTTGAGAGTCTGAGGAATATTTCTTGTGGACTGTTGTCCTGATTTTTTCCTTTTGCTCTTTGCTTTTTGACAATAAAGTTTAAGCTAAAATTCTCAAAAGCAGCCAATAGAGAAATGTGTGTCAAATTTGAGACTCAAGATTGCCTTAGCCTGTACATAATTTGGAATCTATCATGTGACTTCTGGAAACCCATGTGTGACATCCAGCAATCTGTTGCAGATTATCAAGGAATACGAGCGAGCCATCATCTTCAGACTTGGACGCATCCTAAAAGGGGGAGCAAAGGGACCAGGTATGTCCTGGACAGCAATTTGTTCCAATTAGTAATCAGCAAAACAATTACAGTATAGTGACATTGCAGTAAAGTGGCAAATGGATTTCTCAAGAATTGTGTAACTTCCAGTAAGAGGATGTGTTACTAGAGGAACTGGATTTTATGGACCTCGTGGGTCATTTCCAGCTCATAAAGTTCTGATTCATGCTCTGGATTGAGAGGACATCAAACATAATTTCACCCAGCTCTCCTTTGTTAATGCATGATCTGCAGGCAGAACCAAAAGCACTAAATGTAAAGGGAGGAATAATGGCATCAAATGGGTTATTTGAAAAAAGAACTTTGATGTATCAGTTAAACCCAATGAGTCTAAAAGCCTTGATGTCCTTCAAAAGTAACAGAAGCCGGTAGAGTATTTGATAGTTTTGACAAGTTGCCTGTGTATGTTAGAAACTCTGAGATCTGGAAGAACGTTATTTTCAGCTGTTGTTCCTGCTGCTCGGAGTGACAGAAAGGGGCAATGGCTTCTTCCTTCACTTTCCCCCAGGCTTTGCAATGTTCCACATTGCTGTAAGGCTGAAGAATCTCAGTGAGCCACCAGAACAGAAGGCAGGAGGCTGCTGCTTGCCAGAATTAAACCCCAAGTAACTGTGTGGGGGACATTTTTAAAAGTAGCTGTTAATAGTTCTGGGGCTGTTTTATTTCCAAATGCCAAAAATCTCTAAGTGATAGCCAGATAAATTGAAGTTTCTCAGCATGCATCTTTGAAAGTCTTACCTTGGTTTGGAAGCCACTAACAAGTGTTGTGCTGCTGAGCTCCTCGCAAAGAGCTGCACAGCCACAGCAGTTGGATTTCAGTTTATTGCAGTAACAAGTTTTGTCTGCTTTAATGACCCATTTTCATATCTTCCTGAATGGATTTTTTGGCACAGGTTTGTTTTTTGTCCTGCCTTGCACAGACAGCTTCATCAAAGTTGATATGAGAACCATCTCTTTTGATATCTCCCCTCAGGAGGTGAGTTTGCATTTGCCTTTGCATCTACTCAAGTACTTGCAAAATTTTGTGCACTTTGCTTTTCCTTCTCCCTTCTCAGTGTTGGGTAACGTGCAGTTTGAATACAGATTCCTTGTGCAGGTGCAGTGAAGAGTACACAGATATCCCTTAGAAATGTCATCCAGTAAGGGAAGAGCACTGAGAGAAAACAGATGATGCTCTGAGGAGCAAATGAGATAATTGAATACTGCCTGAGAGCTGGAATGGGAGGGGTTTGGAACGAATGCTGGGCTTCATACAACATTCCCTAATTGCTTCTGTGAAATCTGGAAGATTTCCAGGCACAGCAGGGCTCTGTCCCGTGCCAATTTATCTACATGTATAAACTGGCTCAAGTACTAGGATGAAATTGGTGTATACATCAATTGCTGTTTATAGCAGCTGGGGGAATGAGTGGTCAGCTCCCTCAGCTGGGTTTGTGTGCACGTGGCACCTGTGCCCTGCCCTGCACAGGAACATGAGGAGGGTGCTGCCACTCATGGCAGATCCTAAAGAACAAAAAAAATTACTTTGATTTCTAGCCTGATTTTCCTTGGACATCCTAACTTTGTAGCAGAAATGTCTCCAGAGCATTAAACCAGCTGAACTCAGCTGGATAACAAAATAATAAAACCCAACCTTGCCTCTAGAAATAATTTAGTGAACAATTGTATCCTGATGGTTAGAACTGGATCACTCGTGCAACAGGTGCATTTTGTGAGCCAGAGATGCTCCGTGCAGCCTGTGCTGTGCATGTTTCCTGTCAGATCTGCTCATGGCTCTGTTGCTCATGGTTAGTTGTAGATTGAGACAAATGGCAGCTGTCCTGCTACACTCTGAAGGGTAATTGGAGAAACCTAATCACTGGCAGGCAGAATGTGCTTGCAGCTGCTGCTGTACCATTAGTGAGGCTATCAGTAATCTGGTTTTTCTTTTGATTTGATTAAATTACACTTAAATATGTGGGTTTGTTTGTGTTCCTTACATAGAGGCAGAAATCCATTTCTATTTGTTCAACATGATTTCTGTGCATGCTACCCATTCTTTAGCTTTTGTGATACAAAAAGCCTGCTAAAAGAGGTAGTTTGGGAAGGGACAGGGCAGGTAAATCTTGAAGGTAATTGTGTACCATGGAAGGAGGGCAGCTCTGGGCACAGCCCTGGCTCTCTGAGCTCCCTGTGCAGTGCCACCCTCGTGTCCCAGGAGCCTGCAGCTCTGCAGCACAGTCCCCATGGCCTGGCTGGCAGGCTGCCTCACTCAGCCCTGGTGTAACCTCACGGAAACCTCCTGCCCTCCAGGGACCTGCCTGGCTGTGATTCCTCACCAGAATCACTGCTTAAACCTTCTCAGGGGAAGAAGAATTTCAGAGTAAATAATTTCTGCCTTTTCTCTTTTTCCTGTCACTGGTATGACTTGCAGATCCTTCTGTAAATTCGAGGAAGTGGGTTAAAAATAACATTAGGGCAAAGAATGGAATGTATTTTTCACTGAGAAGTTTCTAATCCCATATTTAGTCTCAGCTTTGCAGAACTGTACTGGGAGGATAGTGAACTCTGGGACACGTTCACATGCAGCATATGTATATAAGCACTTTTGTTTTGAAGACTGTGGGAAACCAGGACTTGGTGTACTAAAACAAATTGTCATAGTAATTAACCTTGTTTTTATGGAATGTTCTGTGCTCTCCACACTGCTTTTCAGATCCTGACCAAGGACTCGGTGACAGTTAACGTGGATGGAGTGGTTTATTACAGGGTGCAGAACGCCACCCTGGCCGTGGCAAACATCACCAACGCTGACTCAGCCACACGCCTCCTGGCACAGACCACCCTCAGGAATGTCCTGGGCACCAAAAACCTCTCTGAGATCCTCTCGGACCGTGAGGAAATTGCACACAGCATGCAGGTATGAGCAGCTTGGAGCAATCCATCAAACAGCACGTAAAGCAGTAATCCCACAGATAACCTAAAGGTGTGGATTTATTTCATCTCTGAGTGATAAGTTGTGATTTGGAGCTGTAAGATCTCTTGGGAGGGCACTCTGTAAAATAGGAGTGAGGGACTAAAGCACTAAGGGCCAGTACGTGGGAATGAGGGATGCAGGAGGGAAAGGCTTTCCTGGATCCTTGGGTCAGTCCTTCACTGTTGAAGGAAACTGTGTCACAGAATTAATCAAACTCTGGGGAATTTAAAACTCTAGTTTAAAACTGTTGTGCTCTTATAGCTGCCAAATCATACTACAAATACTAAAGCCCTGAAAGTCTGAGAACTTGAAGAGAATTGATTTGGTTTATTGGTCATTCTTTAAATTTGGGCATTAGTTTGAGCCAGGTGTGTGGCTTCACTTACCTGTCCTGCCTTCTGTAGGCCACACTTGATGAGGCAACAGACGATTGGGGCATTAAGGTGGAACGTGTGGAGATCAAGGACGTGAAGTTACCTGTCCAGCTGCAGAGAGCCATGGCTGCAGAGGCAGAGGCTGCCCGGGAGGCCAGAGCCAAGGTAATGACATCAGCCTGGGGGCTGGATTTGGTTTTTCCCAGGTAAGAAATACACCATTCCCTCTCAAGCTCTTGTGGATACAAAAAAGTACAGCTTGAGGGAGGAAGTATTTTCAGCTATCTGTGGGGCGTGCCTATGGTTTTGAGAGGCAGCGCTGGAGGAAGCACAAAAGCTTTTGAAGACAGAATAAATACTTACATTGCATTCTCAAGCCCTGACGGCAGCTTTTGTGACCCTGCATTCTGGATGGGAGGACAGCGGGCACCGGGGCCTGGAGAGCAAAGAGGAGCGGCTGGTGCCCGGGACAGTCACTCAGCAGGGTGCTGGGTTTTGGTGGCTGGGTCAGCCCGTGGGTTCCCCACGCAGGATGAGTTATTTCACCGCTTTCCTCGGCAGGTGATCGCGGCCGAGGGCGAGATGAACGCGTCCCGGGCGCTGAAGGAGGCGTCCATGGTGATCACGGAGTCTCCTGCTGCTCTCCAGCTCCGTTACCTGCAGACCCTGACCACCATCGCTGCCGAGAAGAATTCCACCATCGTCTTCCCCCTGCCCATAAACATCCTGCAGGGCCTCCTAGGTTTGAAGGAGTAGAGAGGCTGGGAGGGGCGAGCTCGGGGTCAGCCCATTTGGCAGCACTGAATTCCCTGTGTAGTGTAGCTTGTGGCAGTGTTAGCCAAGTGGGTTTGCTGAGGAACCTTTTTGTTTTACTGAGTGTGTTATGGAACTTGTATGTAACGTTTGTGAATGTGGACAATCGCAATATTTGAAGTTGAAAACCTCTCGGAATGAGTACAAGCAGGTTGTGATCCTGAATAAGCTTTATCCATCTTGTCCTGGATGGGACACCTCTACTCCAAAACCTCCTTCTCAAATAGACCAACAAAAAACTCCTTTTCAAACAGAAAACCGATTGTCGTAGAGGTGATCGAACATTTGGAATTATTCCTTCTACAAAATGGACCTGTAGCCCTGCAAGGGCAGTGGAATAGTGTCCTGGGGACTCCTGGAAATCAGGCTTGTGCTCTCTAAACCAGTCCCCGTTGATGAGAAACAGTTGTTAGTGGAACTTTCTGTCTCTCTGCCACCCAGGAATGGCACAAACATGCCGTAGTTATGGATACAACGTGCTTGTGGTCACTGATGAGCTGCTGTTGTTATGAGGCTGTGTCTGCATAGAGTTACACTGCTTTAAAGCACTGAAAAGGCTCTGCCTGTATCTGTTTCTCCTAAAAATATTTTTTAAAAACCAAAGTGCATTTTATCCAGATCTAAAACCTTATTTCTCTAGGAAATGACATGTCTGTAACTAGCAGGAGTGGTGTTTAACAGAAGATGCTGCTCTGGTGCTTTACCTGTTGGTGCTGCTCTGTGCAGACCTGGAGTGGTTATCGTGTCAATAAGGGCTTACACTTCATCCCCAAAGTAGCTGGGCCTCAGCTCACATAACCCAAGCTGTTAAACTTCCTGTTTTGTACCCCTGTAGTACAGAATAATAAGAGAAGACCTGGAATCCGCATGGGGGAGGCTTCCACCAGCACTGAATCTGACATCTTTAAAATCTGGGACGACTCAATGGAACTGAAATGCCAAGAATGATGTAAGTGCCCTTCTCCCACCAGCCAGCATATCTCCATTAGTTGTTTCTTATGCCCTCTCTGCTCCAATCAGCTCTGTATTTACAGGTGTTTTAGGCCTGGGTACCTGTGCCTCGACACGCTGTGCCTTTGTCACTGGCAGGAGATGCCCAAGTGCTGTTGCTTTTCTGCCTGTCTGCTGGGCAGGTTTTCCTCTGCATCACCCAAGCAATATTCTCTGTGTTTGTCAAGGTGGCAGCTCATGTAAGCTGAGCTTAACTTCTGGCTGGGAGCAGGAGATTCAGTTAACAAAGCTGGAATAATTAGCATTGCTCAGGCACTTGGAGTGGGAAACAGAGCAACTGCACAGCTCCAGGTTAGTCCTTAGGGAAGATGAGTCACTCTGTAACTCCCGCTGCTGCTCCTGCAGGTGCCACCCCTGGGAATTCTTGTTGACACCACAAGATGCTTTTTGCTCTCATCCCGAATAAAAAACATGCTGTTTACTAATGAGTGAGTTTCTGAAAGAGTCAATTACTGTTTATCAGGGTCTCAAATGCATATAATGCTGAAGAGGGGAAAGCAAAGCAGTCCCAAACTCCTCAAAATAATTTCTGTAACCTTTTGCTAAAAAATCCATGTGCAAAATATGGCACAAAGAAGGTTTTGGTTTCTAAAGTGTGTTCAAACGTGGGATCTACAGCTGCTCTTGGATGTTTTCTTCTTCGTAACAAACCCCACCATTTCTGTTCTTCCCATATTTCATACAAGCTTTATTGTATTAAATATAATCAAAGCAAGGAGCAGGGTCAATGACTGGTCGTGATTGTTCTCGGAAATTATTGCACAGCTAATTGGCTATTAACATCGTTCCCTCGTTAACATACATCCTGCAGGAAGGAGCTCTTGAAGGCACTGAACTCTGTCTGTTTCAAGCACTGCTCACACATCCACGTCTGCCATTGCTCTCTGCAGGGGATCCACAGCCCAGTAGTCATCGTCCCAGCCCAGGAACCAGCCAGAGAAGGTGGGGGGCTCGAAGCCCTGTTTGACAATGGTCACCGGGGTCCTCTTGTCCCGCGTGGAGGGGTCGGTGTCAATGTAGCGCTTGGCTGGGGACACAGGGAGGGGATCTCACTGAGCACCAGCCCTGCAGCTGGGCCTAAAGCTGCCACAGAGGCAGCTTCACGCCGGCCATTTGGACAAAAATACCCTCTGAAAGTATGTAGCCTATGGTTTTATCTGTGCCTCTCGGAATATAAATTGCCTGAGTCACGATCACACAGTGGGAAAGTGAGAAAGGGATAGTTCAGAGAGGAAAATGTGACATTACCAGACTTCAGTGCCTCAGTCTTTTCTTCTTCTTGGGCATCTTTCCCAATCCATACAAAGACCTAAAGATAAAAATATTAATTGCTTCAGCAACAATCATTCTCTTTATGAAGGGATAATTTAGATGAAGCCTCAGTGAACAGAGTGTGACACAAACCAGAAAATCCTTGTGTTGGTGTGCCTGGGTTGTTGACCAATAATTGTTGGTCAATAATGAGAAGTTTTTTGCCTGCATTTCATCTACATGAATTGTAGACCCTTGAACAAATTCTACACCAGCTTAACACCAGTGGAAAGTAGCAGATGTTTGAACATTTGTTCATAAAACATCAAAATCCATCTCTGAGTTGCCTTGTGGCTGATGTGTGCTGAATCTGTAATAGAACAGCGCCTCTGGCTCTTGTGGTTCAGGTCTCGCCCTAGAGTCAATCTGTGCCTATTCTTTGCTGCTCTTGCCCTCCTATAAATGTGACATACCTGATCCCACGTGTCCAGGAGCATCACATCATCTGTGGCAAGGTCATCCTGAGTCAGATCTCCAGGAACTTCTTCAATCTGGAAAACAGAGGGTTAAGATGAGCACAGGCTTCGAGCACCACTTTTATCTGTACAGGACAACCCACAGGAGGAAAGATCAGGTGTAAGTGCTGGTGGGGGCTCAGAGCAGCTGGGCCTGAGCTGCTCCCAGCCCTGGGAGGTGGATGCTGAATGAATCCCCCAGGCACTCACAGTGAAGCGGCCGCTCTTGTTGGAGCAGGCGAAGAGGCGCGGGGGGTGAGTGTCCATCTTGTCCTTGAGGCGCGGCGAGGTGCGGTACGGAGCTTTGCCACCCAGGGCTGCCCAGAAATTGTCTGGAAGGCACAAAGAGACAATGATGCTTCTCTTGTTCATGGAACCCACACCAGGGATAGGTTTGGGCAGGATTTGAAGCATTCCTCTGGGTCAGAAAGTCCCAATGGTCTGCAGACATACATGGGAGTGCTGTTAAACAATGAAAATACCCTGGAGAAACCCCTCTTGCCCATCTCTACATCTTGTTTTGGGAGACAAAATATCCATGAAATAATTGCTGAGGATGTGCAGCTACCCAGAAATGATCACAGACCTCACCACTGTGACCCCCTCACCTGGCTCTTTGCCCTCAGCAACCTGCACTGGGCGAGCTCCCAGAATCTTCAGCAGCTCCTGCGCTCCTGATTTCTCAGCGTTGCTGGCTCCTTGGCCAACCCACAGGTAGGCAGCAGAGGGAGTTTTCAGGACAAAGGCATCGTTTGAGTTCAGCTGACTGGCTGTAGGATCCAGCTGAAAAGAAAGAACATTGCAGGTGTCAGCTGTAATCATCCTCTACACAGAGCCTGCTATTTCAAAATCAAACCAGAACCCACAGTGAATAAACTGCAAACACGATTTCCCATATGAGCATGTAAGGCTGCCAGATGTGTTGTATATTCCCTGTATCCAAATGGTGAGTTAGATTTTCCACATGGGAAGAGTAAATAACTGTTTCAGTGTGTGATTACAGGTACACATGACCTAGAGCAGGAATGGCTGGCTGGCA
>VXBU01018664.1:616391-634382 GCA_013400315.1 Bombycilla garrulus | reverse complement strand
GATCCAAAGAAGGGAGTAATAACTAGTGGGGGGAAATGAAAAAAAAAAAAAGCTCACACAGTAATTCCCTCCATTGTTCCACTTCAAACGAAACATCCCAGCCCTCTGGTATTGTTTTGTTTGCAAGGGAAAATTATCCAGGGTGAAACTTTATCCCCCAGAGATTCTCCGAAAGCAGGAACCAGCAGTGCTGGATTTTCCGAGTGGACTCGCAGCCCCAGCGTTTCCTGGCTTGCCCCAGGGTAGGTCCCGTACCAGGTGTAGATGATCTGTCCCCGCTTCCCATCGTGCTGGTAATCGTACAGGATGATGTAGCTGTCCCCGCCGTAGAACTGCCCGTACGTGGCGGGGTCCACCGGCACCTTCTCGGAGCCTTCTATTCTCCAGATCTGCGGGGAGAGGAGCAGAGGCGCTGTAGAGCGAGCCCATTGCCGGCGCTATCCATCCCAAACTCCGCATCCCGGAGCTGGCGGTGCTGCCGCGCCCTCTGCCGGGACCTGACAGGAGAATTCCCACCCGCTCCCGAGCGGAGCTTCGAGCCTTTTCGGGGCGTTTTTAAACAGCCAAACCTCGGCCGGGACCGCTGAGAGCTTCTGGACAGCCCCCAGCCCGTTCAAGCACAACTCTATCCCTGCCTCTGTGCTCAAAGTCATGAACCCGGCTGCTCCAAGACATTCACACATGCAATGGCAACAGTGAGAATAACCAGGAGGGGGAGGAATCCTGGAGTCAGAATCAACTCCACTTTTCTGCAGGGCTTTCAAGGCCCTGCTGCTATTTCTGATGTCAGAATTTCCCCCAGTAGTTACAAGAGCTGATTGATGGCTCTCTGCCCTCCATTTGTCCTGCTGCTCCTGCAGCGACGCCATCAAGTAGCAAAGGAAAGTTTGGAAACCTTCCCAGAGGGACTGTGCCACACTGACCTGTTTCTTGCCAGAGCCATCATCCTCCATGCCGTGCTGGGCAGCCATGGCCTTGGAGCTGTGCAGGGTGGTGGCGTCGAAAGGGACCTGCTCGATTTTGGCTACGTGGCCAGAAACGTGAGGCTGCCCCAGCCCCTCTGTCTGGTCCTTGTCCCGCCAGTTCTTGAAGAATTGCTTGAACAAAGGTGTCTCACCACTCTCAGGGAGGACTTGGATCTGAAAGGAATGAGCCTTTAGAACCATCTCCCTAAGAACAGCAGGTTTATCTACTCCTCTTTTTCGCTCCTAGAAGAGGTCATGGAAAAGGTACAAGAGTATCTGAGGGGAGGAAACTTCAGCTACTAGCCGTGCTGGGTAAATGCTGCTTTAGCCCAGGAGCAGCACTGCAGGATCTCCCACAACGGGAGCTGCCTGAAAGACTGGCAGGAACATGTCACAAAAGTGACCCCAGTGCTTGGGGCTGCCACAGGTCCTTACCTGGGTGTGTTTGGGATAACCCATCTTGTCAATGAACTCTGAGGCTGTTTTCAGTGCTGCCTTCTTCTCTTCAGAGTTGGCACCTTTGCCTTTAATGAAAATAGAGAGAAAGAGGGTCGGTTTTTTATACTCAGAGAAGAAACTGTCCCAGGTACCTTTTGCCAAAGTGGAAGGGCCCAGCCTTCCAGATAAATGATGCCAAATAACAAATGACCATTGTTCTCTTTGTGCCTGTTGTAATGGCTGAGAGAACAACTGCCTTTCTATTTATGATATGAATTCATTTCTCCCTGGTTCTCTCAAGTACCTTTCCAAACAAAGATCTTTCCATCTGTGCCATGGTCCAGGATGAAGCAGTCATCTGTACTCAGGGCTGCCTGGGAGAAGGGGTTCTCATCTGCCACCAGGGACACTGCCATGTTCCCAGCCCCATTGGAGACCTGTGACAACAGCACAGAGGTCACATAAGGCACTCTCTGCTCCCTCCTGCTCCGTGGCCATAGTTCAGAGCTCAGGGAGGGAAGGGAAATCCATTTGAATGCACTGGCTGCTGCAGATGCTATTGTTTTCACACAGGATACCTCTGACACAGAATCAGTATGGCAAAAACATAACACTTACTCTGAAGATTTCAACTATTTCTAGCAAAGCAGATACTTCTGGGACCAAAGGGAAATTGGTCCAAAATGGGAAATATCCTCAGTGCAAAGGAATTGTCTTCTAAAGCAAACCAACTGCACACAGGGACTGGAAGGTAACGGGGAACATCCTCCCTGTATCAAGTGGGGTTAAAATCTGAGTTCCTCTACTCACTAATGCATAAAGTGCCACATAACAAACCATCATAGCAGATATTCACCCCATGGATACCAGAGGCTGCTTAGAGAAGATTCCTCCCAAAAAGTCTTGGACACTCTTCTCCACCCACACAGCTGATGGCAAAGGCACTTTCCAAGTCATGGCTTCATCTGGGTGCTAGAAAGGGGCAGGTGCTGCTTCTCAGGCTCACTGTTTCTAGTCCTTTCTGTCACCTTCCTAACACAATGCCTGACAGCACAGAGGAAAACTCCCTTTCTCCCTCATTTGTTTCACACTCCACCTTTCTCTCAAAAATTCCAGGAAGTCCCAGCTGTCTCACTGCAGTCATAACTGGAGACAAACGTCACAGAGCGTGCATGGACATGCAGTGTAAGCAGCCAAGGTTCATACATAAAACTTGTTAAGAAGCAGAGTGAGGCAGGACTGGGACTCAGAGCAGCTCAGCTCCTCTCTGCTATTGCACCTCCATCTAATTTCACAGAGATTACTCCATTCTCCCCAGAGTTCTGTCAGGGCTCCTCGTTACCTTGTAGAGCTTAGCCAGCTTCCTGTTGGCTGTGTCGGTTTTGGTCTCATCAGAAACTCCTGCTGGCAAACTGGGCTTGGGTCCCAGGACCTGTGAGGGAGAGAAGAATCATTACCAGCCAGTCCAAGAGGATCTTCCTTCCCAGGTGCTCCAGTCAAGAGAATGAGAAGAAGAGAATTCCAGATCAATCATATAAATTCCCTCTGATGTCCCAGCGGAGCAGAGAACCAGGTTTGCACTGAGTTGTGTATTCCACACACACCACCCAGCCCACCTTTCTTCCACACACCACACTTCCCACTCCAGCAGGAGCAGATGGACAAAGGGAATAACCTGGAGCATTTCCTCGCGCTCAGATCCCTCCTCGGACACGTAGACCTTGGCGCGGCCGTTGCGCTCGTTGTCCCGGATCCCCTTGGCCAGCACCGTGGCCTTCAGCCGCTCCTGCCGGTTGCTCTGGGAGCCACACCATTGGAAGATGTTCTGGGGGAAGGAGAAAGTCGTGTCAGAGCACAACAACACCTCTCCAGATGAGACAGGACTCAGCTGGGACTGAACATTGTCAGCGTTTCAGAATGCTCAGACTGAGGTGGCTTCAGCAGAGTGGGGGGAAAAAAACCTTTTGTGAAGTGTCAGACATCTCCTGCCCCTTGAACTCTGCCACAGCTGTTCTTCACGTGGTACTCACACTGCCCAGGTCCAGGATGAAACAGTCCCCTGTGTTGAAGCTGTCCCAGCTCACGGGGACCTCCGTGGCCCGGACTGTTCGCCTGCCTTTGACCTGCAGCAGCCTCTGCACGGTGACCTCGTTGGGAACCACGTGCCTGAAGCCAGAAGCCACACCACCAGCCTGGGGGGAAACACAGGAGCAAGGATTCACAGCAGGACTGGGGAGAAGAACGCATTCCCATGTGTATAACATGTCCTGCCTACCAGAAATTATCCCAAGCTCAGGATTCACTTTCTCTGCTGATACACACTGGGAATTATTTATCAATGAGCAACAGGACCCACATCAGTTACCCTCAAAAAAAGCACAACCAAGCTTAAATGAATGAAAGTGACAACAAGTGAGTGGGAAATAAACAAAACAGAAAGATCAGGAAAGTCTCAGACATGAGGAAATGTGAGCACTTTGCAAGCATGTGACCTGCTATCACTTCCCTTGTGCTTTTGGATTCCTAACAGACACAACTGCTTGACTGCATGTTTTCACTTCTATCCCACTTTATTGTGATGGCAGGGAGGAGTAACTCCCACTGCTGTTGATCTCCTTTACCAAAACATTGCACATGCTGGGAGGGTGGGCTAAGCACTGAGACTGCAAGGTCAAGCTGTTATGCAAGTGGGGAGAAATCAAATCTCCTGGGTGGGCGTTTCCCATTAACTTTGCTGCTTCTTAAATTCATTCCAGGTGCCTTGGGACTGTTCTTTCCTCTGCCTCTTGAAGAAAAACAAAACCTTGATTCCTAAAATTTTCTGGGGCTTTCCTTGTGTATTATTAATTCAGCCAAATCTCTCCCACTGGGATCTGCTGTTCTCCACCCTGTGCAGTTCCAACTCATCGAAAACATCTGGCTGAGAATGGGTTTTAAGCAACTGGAGAAAGGGCAATTGCCACTCTCCTGGGAATGGGGCAGGATGCCATTTCTGGCAGACTCGGTTCAGTTGTCACCCACCTTGTATTTGATGCCAGATTTGAAGTAGCCCAGGAAGGTGGGGGACTCGTGGCCCTGCACCTCACGGTGCTGCACAGCCCTTCCCTGCAGGTGCTCATCCATCTGCACAGTGAAGATGGCGGCAGCCCCACGCTCATCCTGAGAGCTTTCATCACCTGAAACATGGAGAGAGGCGCTGGCAGGGAATGCAGGGTCAGCCTCTGCACTCAGCTCTGCAAACACACGGGGAGAAAGCAGATTTAACTGTGCTATTGTCAGAGAGCCCACGGTTTGCAGGCTGTGGGAAAGCCTTGGCACGGCACTCTGTGACACGGGCAGATAGCAGAGGGAAAAATCCCACTCCCCAATCAGGAGGAACACACCTGACCTCCCTCCTTTCAGGCTGAAAGGATTTCAGCCAGACCTTTCCCCTGAGATCTTGTCTTCCCTGTGAACCTCTGCAGAGCAGGGACTCACCTGTCCTGCCTGGAAAAGCTGGTTTTAGGATCAGAGGAGGCTGTGCTCTCTATTGCAGAGACCATGCAAATATTTGACATGAGTAGAGCTCTTCACACCCAGAACTGCATTCTCACCGTGCTGCTTTTACCTCTTTGAGTACCATTAAGTGGAGCAGAGGGGCTGAGGGGTCCCTCTGGCTCCCAGCTCTGCAGGGACACTCCCAGCACTCACCCAGCCAGAAGTGCAGGTCGTACTGGAGGTTCCCGCTGCGCTGCTTGATGGTGTTCAGCACCAGGTAGGAATCTCCAGTGAAGAAGTCTCCATACAGGTTTTTTGGCACCGGGACCAAATCAAATTTCTCGACCCTCCAGATCTGAAGGCCGGGTTCCTTCCCAGCCTTCAAAAACTCGGCGTGTTCCACCATGCTGACAGGCTGGGGGCGAGACAGAGGATGCTGTTCAGTGTGCAGGACACAAGCAAGTATTTACACTAAATTGCTTCTCATCTCTTAACTTCTTGTGCCAGGCAAAAAGTGGAAAGTTTCCTTTTTTTTGCACTGAGTTTTGAAGGGAGAAAAAAATAAGGACGTGTGTGGAAAGCATCCTGTTAATTTTCCCTTCCAATCACCTCTACTTCCTGATTTATTCCTGGTTTATTCTCTTCTAGACTCTATTCTCTCTCTGGATTTAATCTCTGTATTTTCCTTACTAATTTATAACTTTTCAGTATGGCACATAAGTGAAGCTTGACATTCCAAGCTGTTGGAAAGAAACCCCTTTTGACTCCACATTGTACATTCTGCACAAACATAATTTACAGGTTTCCTAAAACCAAATGGAAAATGCTGTGACTAGCATAGAATATTTAGCTAATTAACAGGTTTCCTAAAGCTCTTCTGTTCTGACCTGACTTTAACTGCTCCCTTGTAGGAATTACATTAATTTACACAACATCCTGTCCTAAGGACATTGCAATTTTGGTTTAATATGTTTATCGCCACACTTATGCAATATATCAACACGGTGCAATATCCTTTTTTTTTTAACAAACATAATGAACACTTTCCTCTCTTGTAAAAGAATTCACTTTAGTAATTCTGAAAGGAAATAAAACATTTCTGTGCAATGGCAATGAAGTCTGTCCATCGATCACATCGTGCCTTTGAGTGCTATCAGGTAACAGGGAAGAAAACATTACAATATTACATTAGGAGCATTCATACTTTGACAAAGAAGATGCTTCACAGCAGCTGATGGACAAAAGTAAAATATGCTCAGTTTTCAAGGCAGAAATAAAGAATGTTACAAACTAGAAAGCAAAAGAGCAGGTTAGGTATCAAAGTGATTCCCAAGCTGAAATCAGATATCAAAGATGGAAAAGAATGAACTTTATTATCATTATTCCAGTCAGCCTGAATCCTCCCAAATTCCCACTAAAAACTGGTCAAAACCCTGACACAGAGTTAAAGGAGAGGGACTCCTGTAAGTAGCTGGAACCAGCAGTTTTTCAGTGTTTAATTGTGATGTTCATCACTTACCACAGCTGAAAGCACAAGAGCTGCTGCAACAACATATCCCAGCCCTGCCACAGACACGGAGCTGACACTGCTCAGCTTCAGAGCCATCGTGCAAAAAACGGCGAGGAAAAGATAACTGAAGTCCTTTCTGCCCATTTCTAGGAGCAAACGGGCTTCTCCCTCGTCCCGCAGAGCTGTGGGGAGCCCCGGCTCCCTGCTCCTCCGGCTGCTGGGGAGGATGAAGGGCAGAAGCCAATCTTTTATCGGGGACAAACACACCCAGCCCCTCGGCAGCGCAGGGGCGGAACGCGTTCGTCAAACACTCCTGCTGGAATCCCAGAGCCCGGCAGGCGCTCGCTGCACACAATGTGCGATCCATTACGGATCCATCCAGGGTCACACGGGTCAAACGTCCCGTCACTCAGAGACACAGCAACACAGGCAGCGTTCGGTCAGCAGCGTCTGGAGAGCTGGGAAGTTGATGAGACCCAGAGGAACAGCACGGCGGCTCCAGCTGGCAGAGCATCCAGGGAAAGAGATTTTGGGAAAGACAAGGATTTAACAGAGCAACCTGAGCGTGGGGGAACGCACCCTCAGCTCCCTGAAGCTGCCGGAGGAGCAGAGCTCAGCCCGTGTTTGCACCTGAGTGAGCCCACACACGCGGCACTGGCACAAACAGCTCGGGAGGGTTTGGGGATGCTCTGATGGATTTCACTCCCCGGTTCACAACACAGCACAGTCTGCTAGGTGACAGAACAAAAGCTCATTGAGTAATTCAATAATTTCACAACCAAGTACTTCTGAGGGTGTAGCAACACCCTGTGACAGGAGCACAACAGCCATCACGCCCACTCAGCCCAAAGGAATCACAACAGGGCTGATTGTAGCACCCCAACAATCCGCCACCAATAAAGAGATTATTCTTCCAACCGTCTCACACTGCAGCAAGTTCATCTATCACATTCCCCAAGGGTTTGCAGCGAGTGAACTGTGCAGGACCCTTTCCCTGTGGCCCTCAGGAAGGAGCAGCCACACAATGCGGAGTTGTGCTGCTGGGCACTTCTGCTCTCAACACAGGCTGAGCTTCCCTCGGCCAGAATCTCTCAAAAGATTCTTAAATAAGGGGCCAAACCCTCCAGCCATAAAACTCTACACCAAAACTTCCATGAAGGAAAGAGCAGACCCTGCTTTGTGCTTTCTCCACTCTCCATGAGGATATTTTCTTTCTCTCTCTCCTGACAACATTCTGCTGCTCTCTTGTCCAAGCTGATGCATCTTAATTTGAAATGTCACCTTGGCAATGTACCTTTGAAAATTTCACTGGAAAGTCTCAAACTGAAACAGACAATAAAAACAATGTGCTAGTCCTGCTGGTATTTCTGATCTCTGTGAAGGAAGTTCAGAGTGCCAGAGGTCCAAGTCTCAGTGAAAAACATGTTGGAACCTTGACTCCAAGGAAGGCAGCTGTGAAAGGCTTTGGCAGCTGCAGCAAACCCAAACCAAAATTACTGGGTTACATAACATTAGAAAGAGACGAGTCCTTTCCAAATGGAAAAATACTCTGGACTTTTTATTACTAAATTAAATACCTGTATAGTGCCATACCTGGGCAAACCTCACAGACTCGAGGCAAAAAGACCCAGGATAATATTCTTTGTTAACATCCCACTATAGGATATTGTAATCTGCAGATATGTCCAGATAAAATACTTTTGAAAAACCCTTTATTTAGTCTTCTAATTAGTTTGGCATTTTGTAAGCCCAAGCTTGCATTGCCAGCGAGCTGCAATACGTAAATACAGGCAAAAAATGGAAAGAAGTGCATAAATTGTATATTATAGGGTTCTTTCATAAAACTTATTAATCTGAGCCATTCCTGGAGGGAATAGGTGTAAATCTACTCCAACAGCTGGTTTGGGTTATCACTGCTGGCAGCAAGTGTTGCACTGTTAAATCAAGCCCCAGAAATGTTTGCTCTGGCCATTGTTCCAAGGGCACTTGCCAGCTGAGATCGCCAGGGCCCTACTGAAAATTGTCCTGCTGGAGAGATGGAAAATGGATCCTTTTCAAGCTGCTGTTAATAAAAGTGTCCAGCTTGGTCCCAGAAAGGGTGCTATGCACAGCCAACATCTTATGCAAAGGAAAGTTGTTTAAGGAAAACAAGGAAAGGGCTTGGAGCGCAGGATTTCAGTACAGATGGATCAGCTAAACGACACTTGGCTGCACAGTGATGAAAACAAGAACTTAGGAAAATTAGTCCAAAGATTTGAGCAACCACTGGAAGACAACAAGTTCATTATGGTCTCCAGATGTGCAGCCACACAGCAGGACAGGCCAGCCCAGGAATGGCCTGGGATGGAGTCTGGCCTGCAGGAACAGCCGCAGGGATCCGCTCCTGGGCACCCAACCCGAGAGGCGACACTTGGCGCACACAGATCAAAGTCTGTCTGGCCCACAGACCAACAGCAGCCCGAAGCTGCTGCTGCTGCAGGGAGCTGAGGAACTGCGGGGATCTCCTTAACCCCAGGAGACCCCACAATATGTAGAAAAGTCCAGGTTTCTGACCCGTGCTGCTGAAGGAGTCTGGAGTGGTTTGTTCGTGTTCTCAAGGCAGTTTATTAAGTTCTTATCAAAGGTAGATTTCTCTGCCCTGCCAGGGTCGACACAGAACGCGTCCAGAGACACACTGTGCCCGCCCCGGGTGAGCTGTAATCTTTTATATTAAAAACTACGTATTAAATGTTTACAATTAAGTACCAATTTATGCCCCTCACATCACCATGTCCAGATCTGTGTCAAACCAATCCAAAAGTGCCAGCATCACCAAGAAGATGGAGGTTATGAAGAAGAACATAACATAACATGCCATGTGTAAAAATCCTCCATCTTGTGCCTCAGACCCCCCTGTACAGATCTCCAACCCCCCTGTACAGGGCCCTAAACCCCCCTGTACATACATTCAAATTATCTTCTTTTTACTTATAACTACTACTATTTTACTATCTAAGTTTTTGTGACCTGAAATTCCTCATACAAAGTTGACAACCTGTTCCATGGGTTAGAATCAGAGCCACGGGCATTTTCAGTATCATTCCAGGGTCCCTGACACCTCTGGCAAGGCTGAAAAGCCTCCTGACCAGGTTTTGGGTCGGCCAAAGGCATCATAGGAACCCCCTGGGTTCCAAAAAGGAACGACCTCCCCAAGCTGGAAGCTGTTTGCTTCAGGGGAGGCCAGAAAAGGCAGAGAGGCTCCAGTCACTGTGCTCAGCAATGCTGACCCTGCTGTGCAAGTCCTGACTGCAGCTGCAGCTCCCACCACGGGACTCAGCTCCCTGGTATCCAACCCAAACCCCCTTTTCTATTTCCCCCCTGCAGCTTGTAACAAGCAGCTCTCTCTGCCTCCCTCCCTAAATTCTTCATTTCTGCTCTGCTCACTCCCCCTCATCTGTCACAGTCACCTCTGTCCTCACAGACTGACACCAGCTTCACTCTCGGAATTTCTGCCAAGGAGCTGCCCGGTTCTGCACCACCCAACACAACCATGCTGAGAGCAATGTCCTGCTCCCTTCAGGAAAAACCCGTGGATGCTGAGCCTGGAATACTCTACCTCATCACACTGCAACACCCATTACAGGGAATAATTAATGTGTGGTTCCTCCACATCAAATACACTCGCACATCTTCACATTACCACCATCTAAAGCCTGATATAGCTAAAGTAACTTTATAAAAGATTATATCATCCAGTGCTCACAGCAGAGAAAGAAGAAAATATTTTTTTCATTTAGTAACTGGCCACTAACAAGAGAAAAATGAGCATGACATTTTTTTGTGAGGCCTGGTTAACTCGCAATAATTTGTGGCAATTCACACCTGAATATATCCACAAATATAGTCAGGACTTACCTGCCCAGGAAAGCTTGGCTGAATGAAATGAAACAGAAACAAGGGCAGGCCACATCCCCATGTGGTTGTGCTCATTTGCAGCTCCGGCGTCGACTTGTGATGGGTTCAGATAATTTGTCTAAATTTGCTGCACAAACAAAACCCACACAGGAAGGCTGCAGCCAACACAATACTTCAGCACAGAGCATCCAAACCACCTGCTGCTCACTGCTTCTTGCCTTTCTACGTGGCAAAGGATGTATTTTTGATTTTAACAGATTACACTTGCAGAACATCCAAGTAACTTGCAAATACAGATTGAGTTCTTAAATATGAGGAGAACAGTAAATCTGATAGTCTGTATCCGCACTACAGTCATGCTGCAAAAATGCCCTTTGTGCACCAATCCTTATTGTACCTTGGGGGCAAACATTTGCATTTCCACCCAACTGACTCTCTCCTTCCTTTTATTTATTGCCTGGAGAATACGAACTGCTCCAAATAAACAACAGTATATGTCCTCAAAAAAGAAAGCCTCCCTTATCTCACAACATTCCAGACTGCCTATACCAGGTGCCAGAAGAGGTAAATCCCCACTGTATTTCTGCTGCAACAACAGGAAAACCCTAAATCCTTGTTTTGCAAGAGGCAAAGGGGTATAATCCTCCTGGCACAATCAGTCCAAGGAAATCTGCAGGTTGTGCCTGCCACAGTAACACCCCAGAGCAAGGGCTGCATTCTCCAGGTCTGAAACAGGAACAAAAACCCCAATAAAGTTGTTTGCTTGCTTCAGGTTCAGCTCTTTGTGCACTTTGAACAAAATCTCCACTGTCTGGCTACCCACGTAGCCATTTCTTTATTCTCTGCTCTGCTGCTGACCCATAAAAACCCTGATGAATTTACAGAGCTTGTGAGAGTGAGCAGCACAGGATCACTTGAGTTCTGAGAGTCCAAAACTCAGGACATGATGCTGCTGAACACAGGGAAAGTTCAGCACAGGATCCACAGCAATGACTGCACACCCTGAACATGGAAATGCCTGTTTATTCCTCCAGCCTCCCTGCCAAACCAGTATAGAATATCAATAATTCTTCAGTAAATCATTGAAAATAACTCTGGCAGGACTTCAGCTTTGTTACCAAGGGGACAGGCATTGAAAAATAGCTCAAGTGATGGATTAGCTCAGTTTTCAGTCTCCAGACAGCCCTAAATTCATATATACACAAAACTAAACCCAACCCCTTTCCTTCCATCCCTTGAAGAAGCCAGTAAACAAAAGTTATTTGGGATAAGAAAAAAAACTGGCATGGGAGAACCTCCTCCTCTCCCAGCCACGGTGACTCCATAAACTATTTCAGGTCCCTGTTTGAGGATCAGCACAGTTAATGGCATTCCCTGCAGCTACATCTTAACAGAAAAGCCACAAATCCAAAAAAAATCGAACAGAGTTGCCTAACTCAGATCCAGCCCAGGACACGAAGTCCAGCATTAGCTGTGCAACTGGCAAGCAGGTTTTTTACATTTGTTAAGATTCCTACTAAACCACTTGAGCAAGTTAGAGGAAGATTTGGGTATTGTTCACTTTTTCCAGCTGTTTGTTTGCACTGTGAGTCACATCAGCTCTATTCTGGGCTCTGTACCTTTTGAACACTTAGCAAACACCGAGCTTCCATGCACCCAGGCAGAAAACTTCAACACAAAAACCTGAATTTCCTCCCGGTTGCAGTGATGTAAATTGGGGAGAATATTACTTGCACAGGAGATTAGACAGGTCTGCCATGTGAACACACCCAGGGAAATCTGCTGATACAATCAGCTGGGTCAGAGCCCTGCCTTGAGCATAAGTGAGAGCTGAATCATGCACTTAAACACACACAAATCATGTGCTTCAACAGCGCAGGGAAGGCTGGATCAGCGGAAACCACCAACCACTTTCATTCACTGGGGAGCAAAAATAAATCCTGAATTACACTCCAACACAAATTATTGTTCGGCGCTGAAAAAATATTTAAGGAGTGCTTATGTAACACATAAGACATAAACCAGCACGTTAAAATATGACTACTTCCCCAAATTATGTTCCAGAGAGAGAGCTGCTGGTGACAGCCAGAACACATTGAGGGAGGCAGTGAAGACATGCCTGTGGTCAGCTGCAGGGAAATGACACAGATGTTCTTCCTCCAGGCTCCAGGTCCTGCCTCTTCAGGGGAAATCATCTGCAACTTTAAGCAAACTCTTCTTCCCCAGAGAACAAGCTGATACATTCCTCTGCAGCACAGAAGTTGTTCAATCTGTGATCCATAACCCAAAGAGGAACAGAGCAAGACACGATTGCCAGAGAAAGGCTGGAAAGCAGGAGAGGTGGCCTAAAGCAAGCCCAAAAGAAGCACAGAGTGTGGCCCTGCACTCCTCGTGCAGCATCAGGCCCAGGGAACGAGGTGAAAACACTTGGGAGTCACTGCTACACGTGGGACAAGGGCAGGAGAGCTGCAGGCAGATGCCAGTGTTGAGTGTAAGTGAGTAAAAAGCACATAAATGAATTTTGCTGATGCCACAGTGACAGGGCACGGCAGGTCTGGTGTCACCACAGGGCCAGCTCCATCAGCTCCTGCCTCCACATCAGCTCCACAAAGAATTCAACTTTCCACATCAAAAACCCCCACGGGAAGCAACTCAGGATTAACAAAAATTAGGTTACTTAATACACATTAAAAATCCAGGTGCTCCCTTTAGATCAGGTAAGGAGCAGAACGTGAGGCTGAGGGTTCCAGGATCCTGTCAGCTGCTGGCAGGGAGCAGTCACAGACCTGGGACTGAAAGCTTCCTGCAGCCCTGCCCCAGCTGCTGCACATCTCCACCACCCTCCTCACAGAGAGAGAGGACTCCCCCAGTCCCCATGAAATGCCTGACCTCACAAACACCAACTTCCAAGTAAATCACTGTGGAAGGGGAGCTCTCAGAGTTCTGCTCTCCGTTTTGTCCCAGCTCTCCTGACACAGGCAGGTGTGGGCAGGTGACAGTGACAGCGGTGAAGATCCAGAGCCGCTCCCAGCTCCAGCCCCAGGCAGCACAAACCCTGGGAATGCCCGGAGCTCCCATCCCGCCGGGCACAGCCACAAGAGGGCAATGCTGGAAACACGTACACCAAAACCATCCCTCCTTCCTCCCAGCTACGCGATTAACACGAGGTGGTTTAATTTTAGTGCGTTTCAAGCAGGATTCGGGCCTTGCTGAGGAAGAACCACAAGGATCGTCACAGCAGGCAGCACAAAAGAAAGGAAAGTCCTCACGGTGTGAGTGCTCACTGCAGCAGCCTCCGTCCATCTCGAGAGATCCCGGGATGATTCATTTCCTCCAGTGTTTGAAAGATGCTGTTTTGAATTGTAGCTGTACTTTTACTGCGTGTGGAAACACTGAGTAAAAAACATATGTCTAAACTTTGTGTTTGGACAGTGTCCCACTGCCTGACTGCCCTAATACAGACAAACTGTTGTTTCTCCCACTCCAGTTGTGCTGGGATCGCAGCTCTGAGCGGTTCCAGCTCTCCAGGTTCTCAGTGGGAGATGAATGGAGAACAAAAAAGGAGAAAAGAAAGACCAAAACCACAGTCTATAGTCAGAAAAGAACACTTTGAAAGAGGCAAAAGGAAAAAAAAACCCATAAAAATATAAAAATATACAAATCTTCAGAGTCCATACCATCTAAGCCTTCCATCCAGACACCATCACATCCCAAATACTGATCACAAAGGCCTGACTACCTGGAATATCCTGAAAACACAGCTGCTCACCAAGTCCCAAGGCTGGGGAAACTGAAGGAAGTAAAACAACCATTGTTCTCCAGAGGGCAGTGTGGGATCCCCAGAACACCAACCAAAGCAGCCACTCCCATGCCAGCTGCACCGCCAGGCACGGCCATTCCGAGCTGGCATTTCCAGCCAGCCCAGCCCTGCCAAGCACCCCAGAGCTCTGTGGAACTCGGCTCCTGTCAGAGCTCTGTGGAACTCCGCTCCTGTCAGAGCTCTGTTTAACCTCGCGAACGCATCATCAGTGGATAATCACAGATAAACACCCGGGGGTCCTGCTGAGACAGGCTGCTACTGCCCTTCCTGACTCCTCTGACCACACTTTCCCTCCCTGAGCAGGTGAGAAGTCCTGAGCTGACATTTAATGGACACTGCCCGACCTGATTTCATCTCTGATGGGATTTCTCAGTTCCACATTAACAGGCAGCTCCCGGAGCAGCCCTGGACTGACGGACACAAAACCATTCCTTCTCCCGTGCTGTGCAAGGGAAGCATTCCCAGCATTTCCCCGAGCAGAGCAGCCGGGCCCGGGGGCAGGAGCTCCCTGCTGCAGGGCAAACAGAGGCACCAGCGGTGTCTGATGGATCTGCCCTGGCCATTGGTGCAGCTCGCTATCAGGGTGTGGGACGCAGGGTAAACACCGACAATCTGCCAGCGCCCCTGACCAGCTGGGAGGCGGAGAGGAGGCACAGGTAAATCTCAGAAATGCAGGCCTGCTGCACACACGGTGTATTCACCTCTCTCCTCCTCACTGAAATATCCCAAGGAATCAGAAATCCCCGATCCAGGCGCTCCCCGACTGCCAAAGTCACAAGGGTAGGCCTGAGGGAAGGTGTCTGAGCACTTTTCCATTCCCATCTCTGTGCAAACATGTGCTGGGAGCCGGTGCTGAGCCAGCCCAGCCGTGCCCCGGGGCTGCATTCCCTTCTCCACTGCTTTGTGGAGCCTCCTGCAGAAAAACACTTCCCACACGGCCAAACTTTAGCTCAATAGCTGTGCGCTATCCCCACCTAGGGAGCTTGTGTCTGACACCGGAAAAATAGTTCCAGCATGGCTCAGAGCTGAGAGCTCCGGCAAGTTTAGTGCTTTTATGGGAAAGGAGTTAATCATCCAGAGCATTTCTTTCCCATTCTCTTAGGCTTCTTAGTGTCTGAAGTGATTAATTAATGATTAAGAGACTGAAAGGACACACACTTGAACTAATGCTGTGAGAAGCAGAACAAATGAAGTGACAGAGGTACGTAAAGAGCTGCACAAAAGCTTCACAAGAAAGATAACTTGAGGTTTTCTTCCTAACACAAAAGCTCAGTGACCTCTGAAAGCCACTACACAAGACATCCTTTGAGTCTTGAGTTTAAAAAGAGATTAGAAGTAAACATATGAAATATCAATATATACTATTTTCTTTTCAGCTGAAATTGTTAGAAGGGATATCAAATACCTGGTTCAGAGAACCAGACTATCACTAACCAGCAGAAATAATACCCAGCTTGTTACAGACAAATTGTCCATATCATTCTGCCTTTTCAGGAAAAACATTTGATAGCAATCAAGCAGAGGCAGAGACACACTCAGAACCTGATTATTCACATGATAATTCCCGAGTGCTGTGGAAGGGAACAGAAAAGAGCAGCTGCTTCTCTCTAGGCAGGAGTTATTGTACGTAAGCTACTTCATATCTGTGTTTAACCATGTTCTGCTTTACTGCAACCAAACTGCAACACTTGATCACCTCAGCTTAAAGAACAACAACAAAAAAAAAAAAGTTTCTTTAGGTCTCCAGGTTCCAAAGTAAACCAGGGAAATAGTTGTCTTGAGAAGCTGCACATTTCTGTCCAAAATGCTCTTTCCCATGCACGCCTCTCAGCAGCCACACTAATGTCTGGGGCTGGATTAAAATGGAAGCTTGTATTTGTAAGTGAGCTGACAGCAGATCTAAATCCTAAGCACTGAATACGTCACAGGGCTATTTTAAAAACGCTTTGGTTCCCACCGGAATTCTGTGAAACACCCAAGCTACAACAAAAAGTTCTTTTCTCTGAATATGGGATGGGGAAAAGCACGGGTTCAGTCTGGGCCAGAGCTGAGGCTGCTGCTCCTTGTCCCCGGGGAAGGTCCCGAGCCCTTCCCTGGCACAGCAGCTCAGTGACACTGCTGCCCACACCACTGGATGTGGCTGCAGCACTCCCAAAATTATATCAATCATTACAAAACTGCACTGGAACACATCAGGCAGCATTTTAGCCAGAGCTGGCAGCAATCCCCCCTGGTAACATTATCAGAGCCATGAACCTGGACTGCAGAGTGCTCCCATCCCCGCTTTGGTGATGAAAGGAACAGATTCACAGAGTGTTGGATTTGTGCCTGTAAAATCCAAGTTAAACGAGCAGCAGCAGTGGCATTTCTGCTTTGTCACCCTTTGGACATTCAGAAGCAGCCAGAGATTGATGGCTGGTTCAGTTTCCCCACTGTTTTCCCCACAGCACTGGAATTTCATCCAGAGAAAGCCTGCACTCTGCCAAGAGCCAGCGTCATTCCTCCGGGGACACTGCAGGTACTCAGCTCTCACTAGAACTCAGCTAAACTCTCAAGCAACCGCTGGAAAATCTCTCGCTGTCTTTAAACATTTAACATTTCACCATCCACCCATGACACTAAGGAGGTGTAGCTAAAATTCCCAGCCCATCTTCACGCTGAACTGCAGTGAAATCCATGGAGCTGGACTTCCCAGCCTCCAGCCAGGCTGGGGATGGCACAGATGGACTCTGATGCACACTGACACCCTGGGCTGGTGCCTGAGCTCGGGCCAGCGTTCCCATTATCAGCTCTGGAGATGGACAGAGCTCAGCAGAGCCTGAAACCACAGCAAGCCCGGGCACTGGGGCGGCGGCGATGCCAGCAGCACCCATCCACGGAGCAGACATTAAACTTCTGCTTCTCTCTCCTCCTGCACGGGCTAAGCTTCCATCTCCCACCTCTCCGTGGTAGAAACTATGCAATAAACTGTCTCGTGGCCAAGAGAAACCAGTTGCAATAGCCTGTGAGAGACCATTCCTCAGTACTCGGGTTTCGCTCCGTTTTTCCAGATGGATGTTATAAGGGATTCTGTAAAACAGTTTGAGAAACCCAAAGGAGGAGAGGCATTTTAGGAACCCCCACCCCCTCTGACTCCAGAGCAGAACACCCTAAGCTGAGCCATGCTCTACTACCACAAAGGAAATAAAGGAAATTTTCTTTTTTTTGCTGATAAACTTGCATCATGCAGAGTTGGTAGTGGAAAATGGAAATTGTAATGATCAGTAAGAAAAATAAGAGACTTAAGGGGAAACGATGCTAGCATCATCCTTGTTAGCAAAGTCGGATTTTTTACATCCAAGAGCAAATAACATTCAAAGCAGTTTTATTCCAAGAGGGATCTACTTACTAATGAGGCCTCCTTGAAACAAGTCATCCCCATAACTTTTTTTTTTAACACTCTTCCTAGGAAACATTTTAAATACGTTTTCAGTGCCTACATTTTTTGAATTTCTATTCAAACAGAGCTTTCAAACATTCTTCCCCCAGACAAAGAACAAAACAAACAAGCCCCCACCGCTCCCATCACCGCTCGCACCGCTTCCACCGGCGTTCACGGGCGCACCGGGCTCGCCGGGGGCTCCTCCCCGGCCCGGCGGGACGGGAGCGGCTCGGGGCCGGCAGCGCTCCCGCGGAGCCCGGCAGAGCCTCGCAGAAACGCCCCAGGACAGAGCCGGGGACAGAGCTGGGGACAGGACCCGGGCCCGCGGCCCCTCCCTCCGTCCCTCCGAGTCCCCGCTCCCGGCCCTACCTGCTGCTGGCACCGGCGGGCAGAGGCGGCTGCGGGGCCGGGCAGGGCCGGGCAGGGCCGGGCAGCCCAGGGGCGGGACCCGCAGCTCCCCCTCCTC
>VXBU01018664.1:569408-610428 GCA_013400315.1 Bombycilla garrulus | reverse complement strand
CCCGGCGGGGGGAGGCCGCGGGCAGGACTAGGCCGCTTCGCTCTATGGCTCCGCCGCCTCTCGCCGCTCCTCCGCGCTGCACGGTCGGCAACGCCGCCAGCGAACACCCGGCCACGGGCGAGATTTTTATAGATGTGTTTCTATATCTCCCCCTTACGAGCTGTTGCAGTCGCGCGGAGGGTGTGTATGTGTGTATTGTACGGTGTATGTGCAGCGTTATCTCTACTTTTATTTATTATATTGACCTGTGCCGTCATGAACTTTGACAGAAAAATGACTTTGAGGGTTGAGGGAAAAGCCACTTCCTATTTGAGAAAGCAGCGAAAGTATTCTTGATTGGGGTTTTTTTGTCAAAACTTATTTAAACTAAACAGTGAAATTCTTTTCTTTTTCTTAATTGTTGATTGCCTGTGTGCAGCACACTATCTACAGCACTTGCTGGTAGCTTTGTCTTGAATTGTGCTGAATTACCCTTGCACTAAAGCCAGGCACAGGTGGGTGCCTGCACTGGAGTGGCTCTGGGTGACTCGGTGTGGCTTTTGCTTTGGAGCAGGGTGGGTCTGAGCTGGGATGTTTTTTAGGGGTAACAGAGCCCCTCAGTGAACAGGATTCGCTCAGGTGGGCTGTGTCCGAAATCAGATCGACTCCCAGGTCAGCACATTTTCCAGGAGCCAGATGTTGTCCTGTGGAACGTTTTGGCTGGGCTGGATTCCTGTCAGGGTTTGGACTGAGGAGCCCTTGTGCTTGGGCAGTACTCGGGAATGGGAAGAAAATACCTCGGGGAATTCAATTACTAAATGTCACAATTTAATATGGTTTAGAAAGGAATTTGCTAGCTTCCTGTAGGGATTTAAAAATGTCATAAATCTGAGTGGAAGGAAGAAGTTCCTCTTCTCCTTTTCCATTTTATGAATAACAGCAACAAAAAAAAAAAAGAGGGGAGTTCTTATGAAGGACAGCAGTTTGGAAACAAACCTGTTCTACTGGAGGTACTGGGATGTAAAATGTAAATAATATTTTACAATTACCGCTCACTCCTGGGCATTTAATGAAACCTAAGACTGATTCTCATTTTGCTGTATCTTCCTGAAACAGGAAGTAGATCTTAGTTAATATTTACCTAAAATGTCTGTGGCTTGTGTTTTCCAAGGTGATGACTCCAGACTGTTCTGATTGTTGGAATGACAGAAAACTCTTCTGGTTTTGTTTATGCTGTCCCAAACTTCCCTGATATCTCTGGGCCTTGGTTCTCCTGCTGGGAGCAGACACACAGCAGGCTGGAGTGTTCAGGAGGAGGAGGAGAAGTGAGGAAATGCAAAATGAGGGTGCTGAGAGGAGGGACATGGCACAAGGTGCTGGAGCTGATGAGGACAGGGATTAGTTCAGCTCTGCTGCTGGGGTGTGGTCAGGAGAACTGAGGTGTGCACATATAAATGCAGGAAGTTTAGGAAGCCAAATGGAGTAACTTCATGAAGCAGGATGTGAAACCAGTAGAAGGATAACCAGGACAACGTGGGTGTGACTGGAGAGCTGCTGAGGGAAGTCAGAAAGTGAAGATAGCTTTGATTTAAAAAGAAAAACAAAGTTCTCCTGGAGGAAGGAGAAGTGAAGGCCTGTGAAGCCTTTAGGAAAACCTCCTGGGCCTCAGGCTGGGTTAAGGTTTTACATGATTAGGGAATATATCAACTGAAGAACAGCCTGGAAAGGGCTCTGTGGGCCCCATGTGCTGTCAGGGAGGGAGTGACTGGAGGTGGGAACAGTAAGGAAATGCAGAGTGATCCTGGACAGCAGCTCACAGAGGCTGCTGGGTGATCAGAGATCAGCTCAGCCAAATGTCCTGTGCTGTGCTGATTGGATGCTTTGGTGAAATCCAAGTGGGGGAAGCTGGGGAGGAGCCTCTGGAAGAGCTGAGGGACAGTAAGGAGCTGGCCAGCAACAAGTGATGGTGGCAGACAGGTGGGGAGGCTGCAGCAGGCTCTGAGGCTCCTCGGGGAGCAGGCTCAGCAGGGCTTGGCAAAGCCAAACCTGCAAAGGTGAATAAATAAGCAGAGCAGGGTGGCTGCAGAGCATCACCCTAAAGAGGGCTGAGATGTTGGTGTGGTTCTGGAAGATCTGAATGTCCTTGGTGTGTGAAAGCCAGAGAACAGCAGTGGGATTTAATTGTAGCAGACCTTGTAGTGGACAAGAGAGCTGTGGGGGTTCAGTGCTGGGGTGAATGAGTTGATAACAGAACTATTACTTCAGTGTGCTGTGATCTCACAGGTGACCATAACTGAAGCCCTCACAGACTGTTTCTAGCAGCCTGCTGCAGTAAGGTACCAGCTGAACCACGTTGTTCTGTGTGCTTGACAAAAGTCCTTACCAGGGGAAAAGTGCAATTATGAAATGAAACTATTTTACCTCTCTCCAGCTCCTCCCCATTATCAATCTTAATGTTACATTGTCTGTTAATTAACATCCAAGTAAATCTGCAGCCTCAACTGTGAGAGCTCTTCCTGCTGCACATCCTTGCAGAAGGATGCACAGAACACTGCCCAGTTGGACTACAAAATACCTTTTGCTTCAAACTAACTAACCAGTGGTTCCCTGGCTGCAGGGTGCTGTGGTTTGTGCTGAGGTTGAAGGTGTTTGGTTTTTTCCCCAGCTCTCATCCCTGCACATGGCCCATCCATGATGAACCCCAGCAGTGTCCGATAAACCCTCTGCATGCAGGTTCTGCTCTCCTTTCATAACTCACCTGCTCCTTGTTGAGCGTAAAGGTATTCAGCTTCTCAGTGCAGAGTTAAAACTGTGTCCTTGAGCTGGAAGGAGCTGCACGGGTCTCACAAAGGCTGCTGGGGATCTGATGTTTACAGTTATGTTATTGTGATAAAGAATGTTACAGCAGTTCTGTGCCCAGAACAATCTTATCTCAGGGAGTACAGATGGAGCTGATATTTGAAGTGAGGCTGCAGTGAGATTTCTAAATATCTCTGTAGTGCTTGTTGGTTAGAGGAGGAGATGTAGATGTACTGGTGTCTCATTAAGGTCATCTTTATTTTAATAAAGCCTCTAAGGAAGAAGTTGATATATGGGAAATGGATTTGGTGACATTGCTCGCTATTTCCAGTCTTAGTGTAATACAGAAATGAATTGTATGGGCTTTGAAATGAGCATAAATCTGTGCTTAGTGAGTCCTCTGGCCAGTGGCCATCCTGCAATAACGCTCTGGGCTCCAGGGCAGCCTCACCTGGACAAGGGAGCCAACCCTGAGCTGGCAGACGGCCCTGGAAGAAGGATGGCAGGTAGGCCAGGCTCCCAGACTGAACTTCTGCTTTCTGTTAACAGTAAACTCATGGCTGGTTAACTTTGATGTCACAGTGCCAGCAGCGGCCCAGGCTGAGCTGTGATATTTATGTGCAGCTTTCTCAGCCCTGTGTTTCTTGCTCTCCCAGGAGGAAAGCCCCATCCCCCCAGACTGGAATCACTGAGATTCACGTGTCTGGAACAGAGAGGGTGGAGGCACAGCTCCAGTTCCTACAGATGGGTGATGGCTATCAACACATCAGCCCCTTGCACTGACATGTAGCTGATAGTTCAGAATTTACTGACCCCTCTTGTGCCCTGCTCTTGTCTGGACTTCCTTCTTTCCTCTGCACTAAATGCTGAGGTGGTCAGTTTTCCAAGGCTGAATTCTCAGCAGGGTTTCTGTGTTTAGTTGGTTGCATGTTTTTTTTTCTCCTTCAGCACAGAGTCCTTGTGGAATATCACTTGTATTCTAAGATCTGAGTACAGTTTGAATTCCTGCTAATCCTTATTGGAATTTGAGTGTTTATGTTATCTGGTTGTTTCAGTATTGCTTGGGTTTTCATTTCATTTTTTTATTTAAAGGAATCATCTGTTCTCCAGAAAAGATTCCTGACCTTTACTAATGGTTTGGAGTATTTCAGAATCTTTTCTGTAATGTGACCCCTGGAATAAATGTAATACCGGTAGTTTTTTGTATTGAAATAACACAGTTAAGACTTTTTTTACTTACAGGACATAATGAAAATGGACATATCTCAGCAAGCAGAAACAGTCTGACAAATAAACAGAGCTGTATATTTAGTGAAGATCCAGTTGAGACTCACTTCAAATTCAGTTTGTGACAGAGACTGCCCTGAGTTCCCAGATTGTCCATGCTTTAAAAAAAAATCCTCCTCACTTTCCAGACTGGGATTGCAGGATGCATTTCTGCAGGAGCAGAGTAATACAACATTGTTTACCACACAGCGATATCCCAAAGTCATGTGCTCAGAAACACGAAATTTCCCTGTGTTGGGGAGTACTTGGCATTCCTTGGTCTTGGGAAGCAGAGGGGGCACCAGGCAGCTTTCACAGCCACACAGGTGGCTGGTTCCTGTCTTGGACTTCATGGTGCTGCTTGGTTTGGTTGGGTTTTTAACAGCATAAATTACTGGATGTTTCCATCCTCAGAATGCACAGATCGTCTGTGGTGCACATTGGTGCTCCTGGTGACTCGTGGCTGTAAACACCCAGTTATTTTCTGTGGGAAACAGGGCAGTTCCTGCTCTCCTCCTGAAGTACTTGCATGTATAAATCAGTTTTTCCAAGCTTTCTTTTATACTTCAGTTACCTCACAGAGCCCAGTTCAGCCCTGCGTGCCATCAAATGGAGCTGAGCGTGGGGGTCCTGCTCTGTATGCCCAGTTTACTGTGCTGGGACATGCTGGAGAGGAAAAAGAACATAATGCGTGAAGATGTTCAGGAAACTTGAAGGACTGGATGTTTCCACAGTGACACATTCATTTGGAACTCAATATGGAGCAGCGATTTGTCTTTGTTTACTGCTGTTGAAAATAACCCATGCACGTGTTGGGAGCTGGTACTTTAACTCTGGAATCTTCCAGGAAATAAGGCAATAAAGCTGCTGGCTTGCTTGCTGAATTAGTGTCCAAAATTGTCACTTTATTTCCTATCTTGGAATAAATTTGGTTGAGTAGAGCAGTGTGTGTCTGCAGGGCTCAGCAGAGGTGCTCTGTGCTGCTTGGGACAGGAGGAGTGAGTGTTTCCTGCTCTGGAGGGAAGGCGAGGGGCAGAGCAGCGCCTGGCACTCAGAAAACCCCGCTCAGCTGCCCTGGGAGTCGCTCCCCTCCGAGGTGCAGATAAGCTTGTTTGCCTCAAATCTCAGCTCTGGGAAGCAGAGGCTGCTGGCTCTGTGCTGGGAATGAGATTTGTTCACCTTTCTTATGACTGCAGCTCGCTGAGAGGGATTAATTGTGGTTCAAGGAACAGTAGTTTGATTTTGAGAAAGTCTCAGGCCTGTAAGCTTTCCTCTGTTTGTATTTCTTTCCAGTATTGGTTTCATTTGTCATGTGAATGACACATGACCTAATGAAAATCTTTCTAGGCTCCAGCAGTGTTCCTTGTAAGGAGCACCATGTGTTTGTAATGGCTGGCTATCTGCCCTGCAGGAGCAGCAAGGGAAGTGCTGAATTCCTGCTAGAAATTTTCCACTTGCTTCACTCATCAGTGCATCCAGTCTAACTTAAAGCCTGGGACAAAAGCAGGCATTTCCCATCTTTAGAGTTACCTGGCAACATCTGGCTCTTACAGGTGTGTAATCCTGGCTGAGGTGGTAGTTAGCAAGTCAGCTTTTGCTCCTTGTAGATGTAAACAGCCAAAGGCAGTTCTAATTCCCTCTACATTTAGGAAAGTTCTGGAATGTCAGAAGTACTTTAACTGCCTTTTGAGAAAGAGAAACTGCTCAGCAGTAACGCTGCCGTGCTGACAAAGCCACAGAGATGTTAACCAACTTCCTGAACATCTGATTTGTGGCTTGCACTGCTTTTCCAACTTGGACAAGCAGCACCCCAGGCCCCAGTTCAGGCTACTACAGCATTCTTGTAGATCTTAGCTGTTTGCTGCAAGCTGCACTGCTTCCTTTGTTGCTGGTGCAAGTCTCAGGAGTGTGAGATAATAGTTCCAACGTGCTGGTTTTGTTAAATCTCCTCAGATTTTGTGCTGGATCAGATTTTATTTTCGGTTCATACATCAGCTCTTTGGCGGGCGAGTGCTGGTCTGGCAGTGACTGTGCAGAGCAGGGAGGGACTGGGCTTTTCAACAGCTCTCAGTCTTTCTGGAGAAAATTGATTATCAGTACTAGCCCAGAGTGTGTTTCTGCTTGGAGGCCTTACTGACAGGGCTCAGAGCAAACCATGTGGGAACTTTGCTGGCTGGCTGTGCCACTAATGCAGTGACTGTGGGGAACCACCCAAATTTGAGCTGTGACTGAAAGGGTGATTGGGGGAGAGAGGAAGAGGGGTTTTTTTGTTTATATGAACTAAACTGGCTAAATTGGGTCGCCTTGAGGGAACAAGTAGCAGTTCTGACGTGTTGTATTTTTTATTTCAGTGCCACAATGGCAACTGCACCTTACAACTATTCCTACATCTTTAAGTACATCATTATTGGTAAGTAGCAGTGGGCTCACTCCTGTGTGTTCTGTGTGGGTACGTGAGCAGCCTGTGGCTGTTCCAGCACGTGCTTGTGCCACCTCTGTCCCACGGGTCACCACACTTCTCCACAGCTTTAGCATTTACTGCACCAGTTTGCATCATTAACCTCAAAGGTTTTAGAATTTATGTTGAAGGCACAAGTGCTGATTGGAAACCATTGCATGAGGCTCATAAACCTCTGTCAGGCTGTATTTTTGTGTTTAAATGTTGCTTTTAGCTGCAGCTTCCTTGGCTGCTTAGTCAGGGACTCTAAGGGATTGCATTTATCGCTGTCCTGGAAGAACTGGTCTTGCTGTTAATTGTTTAATTGTTAATGACCTTGTGTAGGTGTAAATGATCTGCAGTGTTTTGTGCAGGTTTGTAAGTCAGGCTGCTGTGACAGCCTCAGCCTCTGGGGAAGTTGGTTCTTAAAAGATCTTGCTGTGTCTCACTGCTGGCATTGTGCAAGAGGATCAGTGGAAATGAAGCAATTTGTTTGGTGGTTTTGATGTTCTTACCACAGTAAGACAGGAGCACACACCAAGTATATTTTACATTTCAGTTTCTTCAGCTGTACTTTTTATACCCTTGTGAAATACAGTTATAAATTCAGTAATACAAATTAACTTATTTCTTGAGTGTTCTGCTCTTGCTTGCAAGCTGTACCTGTAACCAAAGCTTTAGTGGCAAAGTTGATAAATCTGAGGATCTAGCCAGGGATAGAACACTGCCCATCTGACCTGAGAAATAAATGTCTCTGCAGCATTTGTTGTGTGGGAGGAAGAAAATGTGCTTGTTGCAACAATGATTTAACTATTCTTTCTGTAACAGGGGACATGGGTGTAGGAAAGTCCTGTTTGCTTCATCAATTCACAGAAAAGAAGTGTGAGTATTTCAGTTCATGATGTTTATTCTGACTGGCATTTTCATCCCTTCTCCCTGCCTGTTTCCATCATGCATGAGCTCGATTTGGTGTCTGTCTTACTCTGTATCAGTTGGGATTGTACTGGGTCACATTTTTGGTTTGACTTCAGCACATGCAGAAACAAATATCAATGTAGTTATGGCAAAACCTGCTCTAGCCAGTCCTGGGAGGACTGGATCTGATTTTACAGCTTTTCTGTGGATTTTGATATTCACAAAGAAAAATTTATTGTCGGAACTTTGCATGTTTTCAGTATTGGTGTAGCTCGATCACAAGCAGTTGGAGTTTTTAGTGCTGTTAAGGAGTTCAAAAGGGAAAAAAAAAAAACAAGAAGGAATTTATCTTTGAGTCCTTGTTTGCAGCCTTAAGCAGCCCTGCAGGACACTTGGGCTGCCCTGGGTGATGGTGCTTAGGCCTTGCAGCAGTCTCCGTCAGCTGAAACGTTTTCTCCTGATTGTTACCATCACTAATTAGGAATTAGTTAATCAGTTCATCCTCATGTGTGCTGCATTGGGGACTGCAGCAGCTGTTACCTCACTCTGTGAGTAAGTCTGGAGGTATTTCTCAGTGCAGGCATCACGTGCTGCTTGAGATGTGCTAACAAGTGGGTAGGAGCTGCAGTTAAAATACTTGTTTTCTGGTTGAAATAGGAATTTGTGACTGTTGTTTTTAATGAAAATGCCGTTTCAGCCAGTTATTTAAATGCCATTTTGCACATGGGCAGATTGTCCATGAGGAGAATGTTCTGTCAGCACCAAGCCAAAGCAGTACAGCCAAACTAACCTGCCAAACACCTCTGCTGTGAGCCTGCCCCTAACTCCAGGTAGCCTGAGTAGGTCCTCATCCTGTCTGTATTTTTCTTGCTCTCCCTCAAAGATGAGCTTATTAACATGAGTTTATCATAACTAGAAAGATGCCTCTTTGGATGTGATTTGGTGTGTTTGTAGCTGCTTATGAAACTGGTATTTTCTTTACAGTCATGCTATTGCCCTGTCTGAACCAACTTGGGTATTTGTTTTTGAAGATGTGACAGACATTTTAACTGTATCTTTCTCAGTAATTCCCTAAAAATTCTTTTCCTACTGCATTAAAATAGTTAACCTTCTGCAAGGATAGACTGGGAATCAGCTGGCTTGGTACCTTCTGATATGTATGGCCAAAGAGCAGCAAAGAAGGCAAGGAATTTTATAACTGTTTTTAAAACTAACAGCAGCTCAGGAAGCACAGCATTTTATTTCTGTTTAAGTGATGCAGTTTGGAAACTGTAACTTTAAAAATGCTTTTTTAGAGACTGAAAATCTAATAAAGATAACTGAAAACTTGTGGTAGTCATATTTTTGCAGCAAGGAAACCTTGTCTTAGATGCGATCTTTGCTCTTATTTTCTATGACAGTTATGGCAGACTGTCCCCACACAATTGGTGTTGAATTTGGCACAAGAATAATTGAAGTTAGTGGCCAAAAAATTAAACTACAGATCTGGGATACAGCAGGACAAGAGAGATTCAGGGCTGTCACACGAAGCTACTACAGAGGAGCAGCAGGAGCTCTCATGGTCTACGACATCACCAGGTAAGGGCAGCAGGGCTCTGGCTGTGCGTGCTGGGGTTGGGGTGCCCAGCCCTGTGAGCACTGAGGCTCTGTGTGTGTGTCTGGATGAGCAGCATCCTGCTGGTGATGCCTGCCACACCTTATCTAAATACCCCAGATAATAAATACCTGTGAGACACAGGCAACGCGAGCGGCTCTTCCTGGTGAATCTCGCTGCTGCTGAGCCCGAGGAGTTTGCATTTCAGGCTGTGCTGAAGCTGTGTTAAAGAAGTGGCTCAGAAGCTCTCTCCAGCAGGGGTGTTGCTGCTCTGGAGGCAGAGGCACAGTGCTGCCCTGCAGGGCTGTCCTCAGCCCAGAGTGCCGCAGGAACGTGGGGAGAGCCTGGCCTCAGCCTGACCTGAGCCTCTTCCCCAGCAGCCACCCTGCCTTCCTCCAGAGCTCACAGCTAAAGCTGCTGCTCCAGCAATGGTGCATCACGTGCAACCTGAAATACTTCTGCTTTCGCATGCTTCTCGTCCTCTCTGGGGCTGTTCTTGATATTCTTCAGGCACCTCTGTTTTTCCTGCATATGTAGGTGTATTTCCTGTTTGTGTAAAACATGACCTGCTGAAGGGCTGTTCTGCTGCGCTGTGTTCTGTAAGAGTGTTTGACAGGAAACCTTTAATGTGTTCTGTACAAAACAGCACCAGCCTTGTCTGTGTGCAGAGCTGTGTGCTAGCACTGGGAATTGGTCTGCCTTTCCTGGCAGCGTAACAGCTGCTCCAGGGCTTTAAAGTTGACTTGAATTTGTGGTCTGAGTCCACACTGCTGCTGCTTTGTCTGTCCTGAGGTGGGGAGAACAGCAGGGATGATGGGTGTTGCTGTGTTTGGATACTGACTGTGCTGTTGGTACCTAAATATTTTATAAAAGGCTAAAAGTGTCCTCTCTTGGTTCTTTGCAGAAGAAGTACGTATAATCACTTAAGCAGCTGGCTGACAGATGCAAGGAACCTCACCAATCCAAATACTGTAAGTTGGACTTCATTTAGCTTAAAAGCAAGATTACTTCTCCCTGAGCAAGCTGTGGGAGGCTCAGGCCAAAGCACTGCAGTGCTCTCTGCAAGAGCTGCTTGTGTTTTCTGCACTGCTCCTGCCCCACTTGCAAAGTGCAGTGATTCACTTCCCCACTGCAGCTGGAGCAAAAGGGCTTCATCTAAAAGTCTTTCTGTGCCACTCACCTTTCAGGGTCTGTTTGAAGCAGTTGGAGACAAAATTGGGATGAAATTTGGACCAACCTTGACTTGTGTTAGTCCTTGCCTTGTGTCAGTAAGGAGGTGAATGCTGTCCTCAGGCTGGAATGTAAAGTGGATCTCCAGCAAAAGCTGACTAGGTTTTGTGGAGGAGGATCCTTCTGGGTTTCTCTGTCCATACCACAGAACTGTTGTTATTCAGCCTGTTCCTGAATGCCTCTCAAATACTTTAGCACCAAACTGATGGGAAAACGCTAAAGATTGTCTGCATTAGGAGCTGATTAAACAAATACAAGAAGTGACTCAGGGTACAGCTCTCATGAGTAAAGAGCAACACCACTGCTTTTTAGGACCTCATCTCATGAGAACACCCTAAAACCTTGGAAAGTGACAGCTGGAGATGCTGTTCCTGCTTTCCCAGATGGGGAATGCTAGAGCAGAGTTCTCCTGAAGGAACATGGCTTCTGTAGATAATCTGCTCTGCACACTTCCCTTTGGTTTTTTAAAGAGTCTCATCAATAATGAAGGTGGCAGTGAAAAGGCTCCTAAGCTTTTTCCCAGACTAACTTTGTCTCTCCTGACCCAGGTGATAATCCTCATAGGAAACAAAGCAGACCTGGAAGCACAGAGGGATGTTACATATGAAGAAGCCAAACAATTTGCTGAAGAAAATGGTGTGTTTTCTTTTTCTCTTGAGCTGGTACTTTTCCTACAAGATAGTGATGTTAAAAGGAATCCTCAGCATTGATAGCTGCAGGCTTACACTTCCAGAGTCATGGAATTGTATGTACAAACACCTGCTGTGCCTCAGGCAGTCTGATAACTGCATAGGTCTAGAAATCAGCTTGTGTTGATGCCTTAACATAGTCACAAAAGCTTGTTTAATACTGAAAGTGTCGTGCATGTAATGGGAAAGTCGTGCTGTGTCTGACTTTGGGCTCTTGGAGGTGTGTTGTGCACTGACTGTTAAACCTCTGTCTCTGAACAGGTTTATTGTTCCTTGAAGCAAGTGCAAAAACGTAAGTGACTTTACTGTGGTAATGTTCAGATTGATCTGTTTGCTGTGGCTTGAACGTAACTTGGAACTGAGACCTTTCAGGCAGAGACTGGTTGAATTCAAATGAACTGATTTGGATTTCAGGCCTTATTTGAGTGTGGAATGTGTTCAGTGTGTGAAGGGCTCCTTCCCCCGGGTGTTCAGAGCCGCAGGGTTGGTCTGTAGGCAATGACCATTGACTGCAGCACTGCTGTGCCATGCCTGGGGAGCACATCTCCAGGGCCACCAGGAAATGTGGATCCCGCTGGCACCTGGCAGAACAGAACTTGGTTACAAAAAGAGGGGGTTTGATCCATGGTGGCTCTCTTGTCTTTAAGCCTCTGTCACAGCTGTCCTGTGCACGTGGCTCGATGCTGTGGCACATTTTCCTTATTCCTGCCTGCTCCTGGTTTGGGTGTAGCGGCCAGGGAGAGGGCATTGCCCTGTCCAGGGGCTGGGACGGTGCCCATCAGCTCAAGGCAGCTCCCTCCTGCAGCCCCAGTAACGCTTCCGCTCTCTTGCAGCGGAGAGAACGTGGAGGACGCGTTCCTGGAGGCTGCCAAGAAAATCTACCAGAACATCCAAGACGGAAGCCTAGACCTGAACGCGGCCGAGTCGGGCGTACAGCACAAACCGTCAGCCCCGCAGGGCGGGCGGCTAACGAGCGAACCCCAGCCCCAGAGAGAAGGCTGTGGCTGCTAGTGACCCCTCCGTGGCTCCTCCTGACCCCTCACCTCTGCTCTAGGGAGCGGTGCTTTTGACCGCTTCCCCGTCTTCTGTACATCTTACTGGGTTTAATTAAAACTCTGAGACAAGTTTAACACAGTACTAAACTGCTAAACAACTTTAGATGTAATCAGGTTATCAAAGGCAAGTAGAGTAATAAAACCTCTCCTGCATGGTAAATCTAGAAGTTTTTTTTTCCTTGATTGTCCTTGTGATAGTGTCACCGATACATAATTTAAACTGAGCACTGATGCTGGACTCCTGATTTTACACTTTTGCAGGGCTTTGTCTTGTATGGTTTATTTTATGGTTCTTTGGCCTTTCTTCCCCACCTCTAACTGTTCGAGCTGTCAGTAGTAAAGGATAAGTTTTTGCTGTGAAATGACTTCTGATGGTAGCGAGGGGCTCTGTAATGATGTGCTTTTGTTGGAAGAATTCCCTGTGGGACGTGCTGGGGTCGGGGTGGCGCAGGGAAGCGATCCGTTCATTCTTGTGCTCAATAGCTTTACGTCATTTTTTTTGCCACTTTTATCCTTTACCTTTGTTAACAGAACGTAAATATGTATAAAATTTGAAGGAACTGAGCTAACAGTTAAATACATCCTGTGTATATGATTTTAATGAAGAAAATGATGCCTGGCATTAGAGCAGTGTGTAAGCACCCCCCGTTTGTACAGTCTGAGCTCTCTGTGCCCCTGTGGCAGCACAGCCCAGCTGGGGCTGCTGGGTGGCACTCGCAGGGTCCCCAGGGTGCTGGGGACACAGACATTAACACTAGTGGGGTGTGGCTGTCACTCTGCACTGTGCAATGCTCCCCTCTGCACTCAGCAGTGCTCTCCTGCTTTTCTTTGGCATTCTCGGGCTTCAGCCGTGGCCGGGCTCTCGCACACCTCCCGCTTTTGTACCTGTAACTTTGGGACTGGGCAGAGGCTGAACTGGACACTTGGAACAACGTGTGCTCTCTAGGGATTTTTAACTACTCTTGTATTTTTTAACAGTGCTGTGTGAGGGTTTTTTTTTTTTTAAGGGTTTTGCTTCAAGCCTTCGAGTCTGTCCTTCCTGGGGTGCCAGATCCTGGCCTGTGTGTGAGGGGGTGTCACGTGGTGACTCTGCCTGTGAGGGTGTTGCTGCACTCGTAGGGTTTTACTGTGGCTCCTTGTGCAGCTTCACTTGGAAAACATCACAAGGTTTAAAAATGGAAGGGGGTAAGTGCTTAACCACAATCCAGTGTCCCACTTCAGGCTAACTGCAGTGTTTCAAATACAAAGTAGTCTGAAAATCCCTCTCTAGACACTAAAACTCTACAATGTTCAGACTTGTAAGTAACCAGTGGTACCAGAGTATTGTACAGTCAATGTTAAATAAAAGCCAAAACTGGAATGTGCAGACAATAGGATTTGGGTAACTCGTGTGCTGTCCCTTTGTTTGTCTGGTTAGTCCTTTTTTAACTCCTGTTCCTCAGTAGATGGGTATGTTCAAGATCTCCAGCTCCTGCATCCTGCTTAACCCAAGGCTGCACCAGGGTTTGCCCAGGGACCACGACCTGCTGCTGATGTGAAGTCAGTGTTGTAATGACTACAGCTTGTTGAGGTGCAATACCTGTACTCCCAGAGTAAGTTACAGTAGGTCTTATTGTTTCTGTCACAGAAAGGATCTGTTTGGACTGCTGTACTCCTCATTTGATGTAACAATGCTATTAATCTAAATATTTGTAAATAAAGTACCTGTATCTAGATAAACCTCCCTGCTGTGTGTTACTTGTTCTGGATCTCTGAGGGGGGAGAGCTCCTTGGAGTGCTGGGATTTGTGCTCAGCCTTCACCCTGGGCACAAACTTCACAGGGTTTCCCAGAGGACTCTGCCAGGGGTTTCCAGAGCTGCTCTCAGGGAAGCAGGGCTGGGTGCTGTTTGTTCCCAGTGAACTCTGACAATGGCTGCACAGAAAAATGTTACCTTTAATGAGGATGAGAAAGGGCGAGACTGAGACTGGTGCCAAAGCCCATCCCTGGGAAGGGGTGGGGAGGGCTGGGACAGTCCCTGCTCAGCCACTGGCCTGTGCCTTGTCCTGCTGCCTGAAGGATTCACAAATTGGCTTTTCCTCTGCTAAGCAGGGAGTAAGTTGATTGCAATTCTGTTAAGAAGCCATTGTCTGTATGCACTTGGTTCAGACTAGTGATGCAGCCAAGCCTCAGGAGAGGAAGAGGGACAAGGACAGCAATGCCAGTGTTGGACACATTCCTGCAAGGAGGAGCCCCAGCACTCAGCATTGTCACTGTTCAGGGCTGTGCCAGTATCAGTGTCCTGGAGAGCAGCTTTAAGGAAAAGAATCCGCAACCACCCCCAGATAAAAGCATCACTCACAAAAGTTTATTTTAAGGAAGTATGCAAAATAATTGTATTTTAAACCTCCATCCATTTGGCAACAGATTAGGCCTTGTAACAAGGTTTCTTTAAAGTAGAAACTGGCCACTATCTGAACACTTAAAATAGGAGGTTGGTTTGGGCATGTTTAAATACACATTTAAAATAATTTCTTTAAAAAATAAACCAACTTTATACATATATATAAACCTGTTGTCAGTTGTACAAAACTGTCACAGTACAGGCCTTGCAGCAGCTGTTTGTGAGTGGTGGCAAAGGCCTTTTCAGACAAGGCTCACCCAGTGAGGTAGAACACTTCAGAGGTGGCAGCTGAGGGCCATGGCCAAGCTGTGGATGTGCTTTGGGCTTTGCTTTTCAAGTGAAGCCACTTTTCAAGTAACATTTGTACCTTAAACCGTTACAAAAGAACCCTTTTGTACCCAGCTGTGCCAGAGTTCAGCCACGGGGCTGAACAGTTGAACCAGGAAAGTTCCTGAAAGCCCAGGTATGGCAACAATTTATGCAGCAGTAACTCCATGTCCCAGGAGAGCTCCCAGCAGCTCTCACCCAGACTCCTCTGCACAAGACACAAACCTAAAGCGGAAGGGACACCAGCCCCAGGAGTGCTGGCACTGGGAAGGGACAGCGTGGTGTGTGAAGCCACAGCTGCCCTGTGGTCCCTCAGCTTTTCAGCCACTTGTGTCTCTGGCCTGAAGCCACATCTCACCTCTGGCCTTCACCGAGAGACTCCCTGGGGGCTGGAACGCAGCACTGGCGATCCCAACACGCTTCCCGGGCTGCTGGGCACCTGTGAGAAACCCCCAAACCACTGTGAGCAAAGCCCAGCCTTTCCAAAGACACCAGTTAATGCCAGAGCAGGGCTAGGGTGTGATCACCACCTTGAGAAACCCTGCCCAGCCTCGCAGAGAGGCAGCACGTGCCTCTAACAACTCCCAGCGAGAGAAGAACCATGAAACCCCCCAAATCAGAATTCTGGTCCGCAGCAGAACATTACCTGAGCTTTTGTTATGTTCAGAGCCCCGTGAAGAGATCCCAGGCTGGGGCTGCTGGGCAGGAAGAGGGAATCTGAAGCAGTGCTGCTGACCAGGTCATCCAGCACCTGGAGCTGGCGTTGGAGGCTGTGCAGGCTCCCGGCCGTGCGCCGCTTCCCCTGCAGCAGCACCTCGGCCTGCTTGGCCAGGCAGCGCCGCAGCTGAGCCTGAAACACACGGGGGGCAACGGGGGGTTACACAGGGCTGGGCACACGGGGCCGGGCACAGCAGGCATTGGCAACACCCTGAAAAGTCAGCCCTAAAGGCTGGAAGGTTGAGCCTCACAGCACAAGCAGGGGGCAGCAGGTTTGGGAGTTATTTTTAAAATAAACTCAGTTTTGATGGCTGTGTTCTAACTGAGCCTGGACTCTAAGGTGAGGGTGGGTGGTGCTGAACTCCTCTGCCATGCTGCTGCTATACTGCAGGATGATATAAATGAGAGAAGCTTCTTGGAATACTCCAACATCCAATTAGCTGTCAATTAAAATTACTCATTTGCTACAGCCAGGCTGTTCCCACCCAAAGCTCCTCTCTCTGTCATTAGAGTGGATTTGCCCCAGCTGAAGGAGGATCCCCACTCCCCCAGGTTGTTTAGATCATGTTCTGAAGGGGCCCAGGGGATGGGAGGGGCACAGATGTGGCACCTTGAGCCGGTCCTCGTGCTGCTGCAGCTTCTCCCGGAGCGCCTCTCCCCGCCACTGCTCATCCTTGGGGGAAAAAAACCACATTCAGGCAGGGGGACCAACCCAGCACCACGAGCAGCTACTCATCCAAAACTTTACCAGTAAGAAGACTCTGGAAATATTGAACTTTTCTTCCAAGGAGAGGAGCTGTCTGTCGGCAGCAGGGAAGGGAGCAGTGTCTGAGTTATCACACTCACTCCTCCTCCCTTCAAATAATGCTTCCAAATCTTCCGCTGGGTCTGAAGAAGATGAGCGTGAAGATTTAAACCCCGTCCTAATTTCATTTTCAACCTCCAGGTTAAGCAAGGTTGCTGCACTCTCCATTTCCCTTTGTCTCTCTTCCAGGTCTTGGGTTTTAACCTGCAGCACAGAACAGTTGGGTTACAAACAGCAGGCCCGAGGGCTTTTCCTGGGTAACTGAACAAGGCTGGACGTGGAGCACTGCAGTCAGAAATCCCAAAGCCTCTGAGCTGCTGCAGCCCTGATTCCAGCTTTAACTCTGCCAGGGAAGCCCCTCAGGTGGGAACAGGTAACTCCAGTTACCAGGAGTTGCCACACTCTGACCTTGCAGGGCCTTCCCAAGTGCTTTCCAATTGCCAACAACATTCCTCTCTGTTTTTAAATGGCTTCAAAACAACTCATAAAGGGTTTATTGAAGGACTAGAAGGAGTCAGACAAGGTGAATCACTTTTTCATTTAAAGTGAATATCTAAAGAAGAAAAAGCTGGCCCAGGCTGGCACTGGCAGGTTGTTAAATGCCTGCTGAGTAGCTCTGAACACTGCTAACATTCAGTGATTTGCATAAGTTACAACTCTGGGTGTATTTTCAATTGTGGTAGAGGAGGAAGGTTCTGGAGCAGTGATTGTGGGTGATGAGCTCAGCCACAGCCCTGGCACTCTGCAAGCTGCCCCTTCCATTCTGCTCCTAGCAAAGGGCAAGGAGATGCCTTTTACTGGCAGCACCCAGTACAGAACATGAGCTAAGAGAAGCCAGCATTCCCTCAAGGCACAAACAGGAGGAATTCAGGGGCTGTGCAGCACTGGAAATGCCAGAGGTTGGTTGGCTCCAGTCTGGCCACAAAGTTGTTGCATTATTCTGCTGTTTAAAATAATCCAAACCCCCAAACTTTGTTCAGACAGTGAGGACTTACTTGCAGTTTGCTTTCAAGCTCCATCCTTTGCATTTTCTGTGCTTCTCTCAGACTCAAGATTTGTTTTTCTGCTTCTCTCCTCTCTGACACTATCTGACCTTGAAGCTGCTTTAGCTCAGACTTGGAGACCTCCAGTTCTTTCTGAAGACACTGTATTTCTCTGTCTTTTTGTTGTAACTGTAATTCTTTTTCTGAGAGCTGATGTTCTGTAATGAACATTTATGAACAAAAAATTCTGATTAGCAAAAGCTTATCTTGGTCCACTTTATACACAGCAGATATTTTCCAAACACCAAGAACCCAAGCAAGATGAACAAAAATACTTGTTGTGCCATTATGCCCAGCCAGCCCAGAGATGGTGGCAGTTCATTTGTGCAATGACTCTTACTGCTTTTTCTGATGGTTTCTTCAAGAGCTGCACACCGGGACTCCTCCTTTTCCAGCTTCCCAAGGCTCTCCTCTGCCAGCCTGACTTTAGCTATTGCCTGCTCCAGTTTCTTGTGTTGATCTGTTAGCTCCTTTTCCAGCAGGATTTTCTGATCCTTCACTTTAGCTGCACATTCTTCCAGTTTTTTCCCTTCACGCTCTGAGTTTTGCTTGAGGCGATGAAGAACCTGCCAGAAACCCCCACTGTGAGCTTGAACAAGCACCAACTCAGGGAGAACAAAAACCATCACTAAGAGACATTAGAGAAGTAAAACCAGCAGGAATTGGAAAGAGCTGCAGTCTAACAGTCCCTACTGACAAACAATGTTTGTCTTCTTGCCTCTCTCATTTTCAGAGCAGCTCCCTCAGTTTTTCTTGTGGGTAACACTTTGCTAAAACTCCTCACCCAACCCGAGCTAATTTGGCCAAACCAGTCTGTGCTTTTGGGATTATTTGTAAACATACACCTCAGACTTTTTGGTCTGAATTCTTTTTAAGGTTAGGAGGAAGTGAGGCAAGTCAGGGGGCTCGTTACCACTTCCTGCTCGGCAAGTTCTGTTTCCTTCTCCTCAATCTTTTTCTTGAGCTGCTGCAGTTGGCTCTCCCTCTTCTTGTGCCTCTCCTGGCATTCCTTACGTTTCCTTAAATACCCTCGGATCTCCTCCTTCAGGGCTGCCTGCTCTCTGAGCAGCTCCTCCTGCTGCCTGGAGTTGTTTTCCAAATCCTGCAATGGAAAACAAAAGCACGTGGCAGGAGGAGCTGGGAGAAGGAATCAGCCCCAAAGGTTTGGGTGTGAGAGCAGAGCTGGTCACGGGCACACTCAGGGCTCCTTCCACACAAACCGGCCCCAGAGTGAATTTACACAGAAGGAGCTACAGATAAAAGGCCAGAGGGTGCTGCTTGGTTGGTTGTTTTTAAATTCTCTTCTTCCTAAGAAACAATAAACCCACTCCACACTCAGCAGAGGAAGGCAATAAAGCAATCCCTGTTCTCAGCTCTGCAGGGCTCTGATGCTGAGCTGTGCCCACATGAACAGGTCAGGAGCAACAACAACCCCCACAGTGACCATAAGGACGTGTTTCACTAAAACCAACCTGTTCCACCAGGTGAAGCTGCTGCCTCGAGTCATTCAATTCTCCTTTCAGTGTTTCCAGCTCTTCCTTTTTCCCTAGAAAAGTATTTGGTGACAAGACATTTTCAATCAGCAGTTTGAAATACCAGTACACAGAAATTCTCTCTTCTCATGAGCAAAGAGTGAATAACCCAAACACAGTTTATGAAATGTCCATCTTTTCAACATGTTAAATTCTTTCTGCCTATGGACATCTGAGCATGCTGAATGTTTAACATAATACAGCTCAGTTACAGTGTGTCTTTTAACAGAATTTCTCTTAAAATGTACCACTGCTTAAACCCAAAAATTGATCTTTACCTTGAAGATCCTCCTGGACAGCAACAATCTCTGCATTCAGGGATTTCTTCTGCTTGTTCAGCAGCTCCACCTCCTGCTGCAGGTTCTTAACATCCAATTCCACTTTTTCCATGTTGGACTGTGCAGTTCAGATGCTTTCTTCAGCAGCAGCTAAGTCTCTGTAAAATATAAATCATATTCTTGGTTAGTTAGAAATCTTTGGTCAGGACTTAAAACATGTCAGTAAAACCCTCTGAGCCCAAGGGGATGGCACAGGCAGTCAGAGCAAGACAAATGTCCAGTTCCAAGATGGAACACTTTACTTTTTGTAACTTTTTGTAACATTTCTTATGGCAATGCCAGGATATAACAAACGCTGCTGATTCATCAACTCCACTGCTGAATATTTTTTAAATCTGCTGTAGAGAGGCTTAAAGTAAAACCTCCGCAGATAGCCTGTTCTGTATCATTGGACGCCTCAGAGTTGGAGCTCAATTTTTAATTATGACAAACATACATTCAAACACTTGCCCATCCCTTCTGATCTCTGCAGGAAAAAAGACATTCCCCCACCTTTTTGTTTGTGACAACTTCTTCTCCAAACTCCTGGAGTCCTCCTCCAGCTTGTCCTTCTCTCTGCTCAGAGCCTGGATGTTGCTTTGCAGAGCTCTCATCTGAGAGCCCAGCTGCTCGTTCTCCTCACGGTCCCTCCTGAGGAGCTGCTCCTGCCAATCCACCTCCCCTTGCTGACACTGAAATAATCTCTGAATGTTCTCCAGTTTTAACTTCTCCTGGCAAAAAACAGGCATGGTGAGCACCACGTTTGTATGGCTCAGGAGAGGAACAAGTATTGAAATCCTTAGCTGCAGCCAGAGTGACTGGAGTGCATTTAATGGAGGAAGGTGACAATGGAATGGTTCCAAGTACCTTGGGGACATTTTTAGTGCTAGAGATCATGCAGCTGAGTTTAACTCCCTTCCAGACTCATTGTTTAGAAGTGAGGATACAGAATCCAGATTTGAAAAAACTCTGGAAGCTCCTAAAGACCAGCATCCATCATTCTAAAGCTACAGAAGAGCTTCTGTGCTCCCTCTCTCTCACACACATCAAAAAATCCCATTATTTTAAAGGGCCTAAGCAGACTTAGGACTTTTCTGTGATAAGCTGAAATCAGATTAGAAACTGATTGATTTAAAAGCATCAGGACTCTGTTACCCAAGGCTTAAGAGAACCACAGATCCCCCAGTTTCTGCATCAGCCACAGGAACATTTCTTACCTCTAGAATGGCCACCTGGGTTTTCTCCAGCTCATTGACCTTCTGCTCATGTTGGAGTTTCAAACCTTCCAGTTCATTCTTCTCAAGCTCCAGCATTTCCAGCACATGTTTCAGTTCTAGTGAGGTGAAACAAAGAGCAGTTATTGGATTAGGATGGGGAGAACTAAAGAGCTCTGTGTGGTCCTTCCCAATCTGCACAAAACCCACCAAATCCCAGGACATACCCATCTTATGCTTGGTGATTTGCCCAAGTATTCCTTGAAGATTTTCCTCCTCCTTTCTAATATCCTTCTTTAGGACCAAAAGCTGTGCTCTTCTCTCATTCATCTGGACATCCAGTTCATTCCTCTCAGCACTAAGCTCTTCCAGAAGTACTTTTATTTCCTGTGACAATGTATCAGTTACAAGGAATGCCATTGTTTGCAATTTTAAATTATTTTTTCCTTTAAACCAAAGTTCTAAATATTAATAAAATTATTTAACAGTTTGTCACCAGTGTTCTGGTTTAACAAACAAAAAAACCCCAGAATATTTAAGTTAAGGTCTTGTTTGTTGACAATTTTAAGGAGTAACTCTGCAAAGATTTTGATCTCCAAATCTTACCACAACATTGTCATTCAAGTGAATAACAGGCCTTAAAACAAAACCAGAAAAGATACCCTCACAAAAGAAAATAAATCACAAACTATAATTAGCCCTGATATTTGGTTTTGCTTTCAGCAGGGAAGTACAGAATCCTCTCTGTGCAAATGGGGATGGGGACAGACTGGGGCAGCTGTGTTGTGTTTGACACACACTGATCACACTGATTTCCTTCAGCAGCTGCTCCTCAGCAACAGGAAGTCATTCACAGACTTATATTTAATGTAATTTAGCTCTCAAGGGACCAATTCTGTAAGAATTACTGGAACTGGGGAGTTCTTCTTTGTGCATCTGGACCAAGCTTTTAGTCACACAAAACCATAAAATTCCATGTTCTCTTTCTCAGTGGGTTTGGGGAGGGTACAAAAAGCAAAACTGATTTTGTGGAAACCTCCTGGAATGTTTGTAGGACTTCAAGCCTTTTGCTATAATGATTTGAAAACTCATTTGGGAAACTCACCCTTATCTGGCGAAGTTTTTCATGGGCTTCAGTCTCTCCATCCCGAAGAGCTTCTTTGAGGTCACCTTTCCTTTGGGAAATGCAGTCCTGAAGGCCACGGAGCTCTTCTGTTCTTTGAGTCACCTGCTGCTCCAGAAACAAGAGCTCTTGTTGCTGAGCAGAAATCTACAGTGGAGAGGTTTTACACAAGAATCAGTGCAAGCTTTTGTTTTTATAGCGAAACATGAAAAAAAAACAACACACGAAAAAGTGTATCAGAGAGACTGGGATCATAATTATGAGACAAAGGTAAATTCCAACAAAATGGATAGGCCAGGGTTAGTAGGCCAAGCCTCACCTGATCTTTCAATGTTTCCAGTTCAGTTTTCTTGCCCTGAACAAGGTTTTCTGCTTCTCTGATGATCTGGAGATGCTGGCCCTCGTTACCTTCTGCAAGTCGAAGATCTCCTTGGAGCTTCTGAAGACTGAGAGTGAGGATAAAAACAGGAGTCAGAAGAAGTGAGAATACCTTAGGCAGTGACTCACTGGAGGAGAACATGTTTAACTTAATAAAGTTCATGCTAAATTAAAAGTCCTCACCTTTCAGTGAGCATTTTTATCTTCTGGTTTAATGACTGCAACTCAGAGTCTTTCACAGCCACCATTTTGTTGATTTCCTTCAAAATGCCTTCTTGTTCCCTCTTCAGCTGCTCCAAATCCCTCGTATCTGTCTGTAATAACCTAGAAGAGCATTTATTCCTTTTCATATTAACATTTTAACAGCTCTCCCTCTCCAAAAGCAGTGTCTTGACACTGGAAAGACCCCAGTCCTGATCCTCACCCCATGTGACACAAACCCACGAGAGCACTCGGGGTACCTGAGCTGCTGAGCTGCTTTCACAACTTTGGTGGCTGTTTCCTGAGCCCTCTGCTCCAGCTCCTCTGCCTCCATTTCAGTGCAGGACAAATGATGTTTGGCACGGTTGTACTTCTGCAGAGTCTCTTTAGTCTAAAGCAAAATTTGAAGATTGAGACAGTACATTCCACCTTATGCTGCATTTGCTGTTTGAAGGTGAGCTCTTGGCTTGAATATTCCACCTCAGCCTTCTCCCTCTTTCTACCATGAACAACTTTTTCTCCTCTCTTGTCCAGAGCAGAAAACCTTCCTCCTCTTCAACAAGGACTAAACCGAGTTCTTTTAGCACAGCTTATTTCCCAACTTATTTTCATACAGAAGCATTTTAAGAGGCTCCAGGTTACCCATGTGAAAATAAACTGCCTAGACAAACAAAACAACACTCAAACCCTCCTGCCCTGAGGGTTTTGCCTTCACCCACCTTGCCCCGGGTGCTCTCGAGCTCCACCTGAGCCTCTGTGAGGAGTCTGTCTGCCTCTCTGAGCTCGGCCCTGCGTTTCAGGAGAGTCTTCTCTGCACATTCAATCTCCTCTGCAACATCCTCCTGCTGCTGCAGGGACTTCTCCAGCTGCAGCTCTGCAAGGAGGCTCTCGGGGTAGCCATCAATAAAGTCCCTGAAAGGTCAGGATGAGAAACATGGAATTGAAATACAAAGGTGCCAAAGATCTGGGAGCCTCTTGAAGTTCTAGAATTGGCAATGAGTCAAAAAGCTGACTTTTGCTGGGAAAAGGTTTAGGTATCTGCACAAGCTTCCTTTCCCACCTGCGTGCGCTCCGTTTCTGAGCCGCTCGCCGCAGCTCTGCCGCTTCACATTCCAGCTCTTCTCTCTCCTGCTCAACTTCCTCAACATTTCCATGCAATCTTTCCAGCTCCTTTTTGTACTTCTGCTCAGCTGCCTCTGAGCATTTCTCTTTGTATTTCTGAGACTTTAAATAGCACACGGTGTCTTCCAGCCTTGAGACTTCACTCTCCTGCACACAGGGAACACAACAACGCAATCAGGAGCTCGTTTCCAGCTGAGGCCTCCTGACACCCAGGAGCAGCTCCAGATGGCAAAGACTGCAACCAGATAGCCAGTCCCTTCCTAGCAGGGAGCTTTTCCTAACTCATTTGTTACTTCCCAAGGGTCCCAGCTGCAGCTCTGGCTCTTACCAGCTCCTGATGTCCAGGCACGTTGCAGTGGAGCACTCCCAGGGGAATGAGTGGCACTGTGAGGTTTGGAGGCAGAGGGCCATAAACCACCTGGGATCCCAGAGGAGGTGGGCCATGGATGATGGATCCAGGAGAAACTGGAGCTCCAGTGGCTGCTGCAGGAGGAGGGCCATAAACCCCCAGGCCCTGAGGTGCAGGGGCCCCATCTGGAAGGGCTGTGTAAATAACTGTGCCCGGGGGTGGGACAAAGGGAGAGGCTTCAGGGACAGGAGATCCTGCATTTCCTTCACCATCTTCTTTTGCTCTTCTGTCTTTAAAACAGACAAAACCAAACGTGTTATTTTTATTTTTTTTTTTCAGCAGAGACAGTCTTCAAATGCAAATTTTAAATTCTATGTAATTTACAAAAATGTAACAAATATTGCTTAAACAGAGTTATTCATCAGTAATAAACATTTATATTCACTCATGTTCATTAAAAAAAAACCTCCGTATGAACTCAAAGCAAGCCCATCTTTAGCCTACTCCTAAACATTCTGAGACTGACGCTGACTTACCTTTGGCAGAATTTGCTTTGTACAGCCTACTTCTGCCTGGTGAATAAACCCAACATCCTTGGCTGGGCAAGTCCTCCCTCCCACAGGGAGCAGCCTCTCTCCTGGCTGAGGATGTGCCCGAGCACCCCAAACACACCCCAGAGTCTTTGGTGCTGTGGGAAGCAGGAGTTGAAGCCTAAAAAAAAAAATACAGCATGTGTTAATTGAGAAATGACAAATCATGGCAAATAAAGGAGTTGTTGCAGACATTCTAATGATTTTTCAGAACAGGCCACACACCCTCTGCTGTCTCTCAGTTCTAAGCATGATTCTGCCTTTAAAGCTCTAAATATATTTAACAGTATTGGTTTTAAATTCAGACAAATATTCTTTTGAAAGAAATGTTTGACTGTAACATCCCCTTTTAACCCTCACCTAAATGGATTTTCAGTACTGCCCACTGAACAGTTCTCTCCCATGTTATGTACCCTGGCCTCCTACCAGCACAGTAAAGAGCTTTACCAGGGAACATTTATGTGTGTTTTATTTCAGCATTTCTCCTAAATGCCAGCCAATATTTGTTCTTAAATTTCTCCCAAACCCACTAAATTTATAAAGCATTTCCCCCATCCAAGGGCTTTCCACAAGGAGAACAATCCACAAGAGGATTTTTATTCCTGACCTGTGATGGTGGCAGGTAGTACCAGTATCCCCCTCTTTTCAGGGGCTCTGCTGTACTGCTGCTGTGATCATTCTGCTGGGAGAGCACATTTCTGAGGGCTGCAATTTCATCCTGTAAGGTCCCAATTTCATCTTTGTTACCTGGAAATTAAGCACACTTTTAGAGTCATCTAAGGCAAATAGTTAAATAGATACTGCATACAGCTTTTCCCTCAATGTTATCCAGTTAAACTGGAGCTATAGTTAAAAAAATTAATTGCTGAGGGAAACAAACTAAATGTTATCTACAGTCACAGATGTACACAGGAAGTTTGGTGGTTTCAGATTGTGGAAATACAAGTTCAGATCCAGGTAACTGCTGCTCCTTTTCCTTACACAGAGCTCTGACAATGTCCCGGAGCAGTTTAAATGGAATGCTCAGCACAGCTTTCTGAACAGCTGTAAAAAGTGCAAACTAATGAACATTGATACATATCCTGGGTAAACCTGTATAGAACGATATTCTCAACACTATTCTCCAGATCCTCAGTTCAAACAGTGAGAAATGAGGGAAAATAATCTTCTGCATGTCTGTCTATATGCAAAAAGTGGAGAGAAAAGAGAAATTACCTGTCCCATTATCCAGCAACCATTTCAAACGGTCAATCTCTGCTTTTTGCTGTTCCACAGCTTCACTTAACTTATTAATTTCAAGCTTCTGAGTGTTTGATGCAACAGCTTTCTCACCAGCTTTCTCCATTTCCTGCAGAACCTATTTGAAATAGAAGTTTAAACAAAAAAAAGCTTCCTCTCAGGGCCACAAAGCTGTTCTTCCCATCCCTTCACATGAGAGATGTTTGAGTGAACAGGTGATGGCTTTCCTTAAAACTCAGCTGCTCCAGGCAGTGAGGTTTTCAGTTTGTTCTTGGGCAGGTGTCAGGGGAGGGAAGACCACTGTGATTTGGGAAAACATGAGGGGAAAAGGGCAGGGCAAGACCCTCTAAATATAACATTTCCAGAAACTCACTGGTATTTTATCATATAACACAGAGCAAACAACCTACTTGCTCTTCCCTCTCCTTCAGGAGTTGTTGTAGCAATTCTATTTCTGCTTCTGCTTTGGCAAGAGCCTGGGAAGTACGAGCTGCCTCAGCACAGAACTCTTGGGCTTCCTCAAGCTCCTGAAATTGAGATTTTCATTTGAGCTGCAGTTTGCAGGAACATTTCTCAGGCTTGAGATGTGCTTTAGATACATGTAAAATATTGTTTCTCCTTTAACTTCACAGCATTGGTACAGAGATGTTATTATGTAGCCAAAAGTGCTTCCCAGCTTGAGAAAGAATTTCCAGTCCTTTGTTTTGATTTTCTGTCTTACAGAACAATTTATTATCTATTGTTTGCCTTTCAGTTAATAAGAGATTGATGATCTTCCCCCTCCCTTTCCCTCCCACAGCAGGAACCTGTCCATACCCAAATTTCCTCACTCATCTGCTGCATCTAAACCCTGCCCAAAGCAAGAGCTCCCTACGCAGCTCGGAACAATCTAGAAGAAAGCTCTGAAGCTCATTTGAAGGACACCAGCACTGCTCCCACTGCAATGGCATTAACAAGCAGTTAATTAATTCCTCATGCTGATTTACCTCAGCTCTCTCCTGGTTAATCCTGAGCACAGTCCCCTCCAGAGCTTTGAGCTGGTTTGCAGCCATGGAGAGCTCGGTGGCTGCCAGCTTGTCTGAGGTGATCACTGCTCTCTGCAGCTCCTTCAGCTCCTTATCCAGACTCAGCACTTGCATTTGTGCTCTGGCATCTTCTATTTTTTTCTGAAAACAGGAAAATAGACTTTTACAATGTACTTTCTTTCATTTCCCCCCCCACCCCATTTTGTATTATTTAGAAAAAAAAAATAAAGCGAGGATAAGCAGTAAAATTGAAGGAAAACAAAGATGTATATTTAACATTTGTGTTCCTACATGTGTTGTTTTAGCTTAGAAAGCAAAAAGTTTTTGTTTCTTCTTTCCTGAGGAATCAAACAGTGCATGGACCTGTCTTCACCCATTCTTACCCTTTTCTCTAGATTCTCCAGCTGAGCAAGAATAGCCTCTTTTTCTTCATCTGCCTCCTGGAGCTGCTGATCAGCCAGGCCCTGAATCTCTTCCATGCTCTTTATTTTTTCATGTAAACGTTGAATTTCATTCTCTAACTGATGGACCTTGTTCTTATTTTGCCTGTTTTCAGCTTTAACCTGTAAGTAAAAGAAGTTAGAATAAGTAGCCAGAATTTTTTTTCCAATCAAAAGCTATCAGGTTTTAACTATTTAATTAAATTCTGGGAAATGCAGTTACCAGCATAGATTGCATCAAAACAGAAAGGAAAGGTAACTACTGTGCCACTGTAACATTTTCAGAGTGTCTCAGTTATTTTATTAGAGATATGTATAATGATCCTTCAAGAAGGTTCAGAGCTGTATTTTTCTAGTGGCCATTAAAGCCTTTATTGCCTCTGAGACAGATCATTGACTAAATTCCAATTCACCAAATAATCAGGTAAGAATCAGGAAGACCATTAATGAAAAATCAAATCAGACTCCACTGTTACACAAAGGACAGAGTACAGCAAAGCTTCATCAAGTGAAACTTGACCCTTCAGCTGCAGGTTACATTTTTTAGACTAAGCTGAAATTGTCTCACTCTAGCTTTTGTTGTTTGATACATGCCTGTCTGTATTTCTCCTGGATTTCTTCCAGTTTTTCCTGCTGGGATACCATTTCTTCCTGCAACTGTCTCTGTCCAGCCCATGCTTTCTCTTTTTCCTTCTGTGCATCAGCAAAGATGTCACTGAATTCTTTCTGCAGACTTGCAAGGTTTTTCCCTACAGCTGAATTTGGATGCCTGAAAGAGAAACAATCCAGGTTCCAAGACAGAAAAGTGATTTTAAATTGTGATATCAGATACTGACATCATGAATGACAAATAGTGCAAGTTTGAGAAAGCTGTGTAATTCATCCAGGTTGCAAAAGCCCTCTGAGCTCATCAAATCCAGCCATTCCCCCAGGGCTGCCAAGGCCACAATTAACCCATGTCCCCAAGAGCCATTTAAATATTTTTTAAATCCTTCCAGTGCTGGTGACTCCACCACTGACCTGAGCAGCCTTTCCACTGCTTGGAAACCCTTTCAGTGAGGAAAATTTCCCAGATATCCAACCTGAACCTTCCCTGGCACAACTTGGGGCCATTTCCTCTTGTCCTGCCATTTCCACATGCTCAAATCTCACACTGTACTTTTATTTTACTCACTTCATCTCTCCAGCTCCTGTCTGAAGCTTTTGCCTCAGTTCATTTATACAAGCCATGACATCCTCAGGATGAATTAAATTACCAACTGCATGGTTTAGCTGATTCTGGAGATCTTGAAGCTGTTGTTTTAGGAAATTATTGTCTCCCTAAAAATAGACAAAAAAAAAATCCATACAAATGTAAGCAAACAAATCCACAAGTGATAAAAGCTAGAGTTTTTAATGCAACAAACACTTCACCTGCAATTGCTTGAACTGTAAAAGCAGCTTGTAATTTTGTTGTTCCTTCTCTTCTGCCAACTGTGCTTTGGTCTGAGCATCCTCTAACAGTTGTCTTTCCTTTTCAAGTTCATCTTGCAGGGCTGACAGCTCCCTCTACAAAACCACAAAATCTCCAGATTAATATCCCCACTCCCAATCCCAGCCTGTCACCCAAACACACCACAGATGTATTTCTTAAAACAGTAACAATATGACAGCACCTAAAAGAAATCCAACAAAACAACCCCAAGCCAACCATCTGGACCTGCTTCAAAGCAAAGTTCTGAATCCAGGCACACTGATACTGAGGGGACACACCTCAACCAGCAGTTGTTTGTGATACAACATTGGAGATGAGGTGTCCTGGGGTACCTAACACCTCTGACTGCACTAAAGCTCTCTTCTTACCTGGCTAAGTTGTTTCAGTCTTTCCAATTCTTCTTTTTGCTGCTTGGCCTCAGCATCTCTCTCTCTTAATTGAGCTTCCAGCTCAGCCTCGAGGGTGCTGACCTTCCCCTGAGCACCTTGAAGGGACTCATTTATCTCCCTCTGCTCCTGGAGGGAAGTCTCCAGCATTGCAATTTCCTGGAATTTAATACCCATTTTAGAAGGATGGACGTGGGAGAGCCAGAATTTAAGAGCACACTGCCCCCCTTTAACTCAGGAGCTCCACTGAGGGTGGATGGCACTTGTAGCTGAAAGGTGAGGTCAGTGGTGCCACTGAGTGTCCAAAATCTACACTCAGGGTAGAAAGGTGGAGCTGGAAGTGAAACAGCTTTGTCCCAGGAGTTCAGGTTTACACAACACTCACCAGCATTCCCAGACAGATCCAAGCTGCTGCCACACACCCCTGGCCAACATCACAGGTTTCACTGAGGACATTCCCCACAGTGTCACCTGCAAATCCATCTGCAGGGATGTCTGCAAGGTGAAACCTGAGCCATCTCCCACAAAACACAGATTTACTGCGTGTGTCTTGCAACTGGTTTTAAAGGCCAGATTCTATTCTTGAGGTGTGTGGCACATCATGTGACCATATCAAAAATTATCTTGTCCAAGGAATTGTTCCTCCCTAGTCCCAATCTGATCATCAGCTTACTTTTCCAAGTTTATTCTCAGATATCTCAACTTGGGAAAAGAGGTATTAAGCCTTACTTTTCTCATATTTTTTGCATCCATGGCAACCACTTCCAGGTTGTTTTTTTCCTCCTCCAGATCTGCCAATCTTCCCAGCAAAGATTCCTTCTCCTTCTGCAACTTCTTACACTCCTCATTGGCCTGTTTTGCCTGATTCTTCACACTTTGCAGGTACTCTTGTAAGCCAATGATAATACTTTCCAAATCCTTTTTCAGTGCTTCATTTGTTGCTATTTGACCTGCAGGAATGCAAAATGAATTCGAGGTAGTTAAGAAAACACACTTATTTACCAAACAAACCAAACTGCTTTCCTTCATCATTTCAAATGTTTGCATGTGGAGAAAGTAAAAACAATACCTAAAACTCAACCAGAAAATACTGGTTTTAAGGCTAGGATTCCCAATGTTACTGTGTTAACCTGGCCACTGGAAGAGTTCAGAGAAATTGCAGTTCTTTGTGCATTCCTGTCCCCCTTTCTCAACCAGATACAAGTGAGGTGAGCACACACAGTTTCCTTTTCCATCAGTTAAGAACAGTTTTTGAACACTTTTATACCCATGCTGTATTTCATTTGAGCAAAGCTAAACAAAACAATCCACAATTCAATTGTCACGTTGCCCTAAGTACAAGAAATACTTTAAGACAAAAATTCAAGTTTACCATCAGTGAGCTGCTGCTCCAAATCCTTGATTTCCTCAGTTTCCTTTGCAATCCTGGAGAGCATCTCATCCAGGCGAGTCTCCAGCTGCTGGCAGTGCTTGTTCATCATATCAAGGTGCTGTTCTTTACTTGCCTTTTGAGCTCTCATGTGAACCTGTCAAGTAACAGAAAGGTAAAACAGGGCACCAACACAGATTTAAAAAATCAAACTGGGATTTTGCCTCAGTTCTGCAGAGTCTCACTATCAGCAAGAAAAGCTGCAAGCTCAGCACATACTGTGCTGCTTTGGGTTTGTTACTTGTTGTTATTTTCCCTCAGCCCTGCCCCACAAAGGACACCAGATAAGCAGCAATCTGTGACTACCAGCATTGTCTGCAGGCTCCCCCCTGGCCAGGCTGAATAAAGCCTGCATTTAGAAATTAGTACTCATGGCTACTATCTCTCTTCCTGCCTTTGCGTTTTGTTCTACCACTTCCTCTCTCAGTCAAGAACAAACATGATTTCTCCCAGAACCTTTAATCCTGTCATCCTGCATTGCTCTCACAGCAGATGATGCTTTAGAACATGTCAGGTCAGCACTTGAAGGAAAATACTCTGAACAAACAGCAAGTCGAGCCAACTTTACAGTTACTAAGTAAATATTCCTAAGTAAATCTTGTTTTATTCAAATATTTCTAGGAGATACATCACACAGCTCACACAGACTTTGGCAAGGACTTCATGCATTTAGTATGAACTAACTGATTGTTTCAGCTGTTTACAAAAACTTGGTTATCAACAAAATAAAGTGTTATTTCTTGGCAGTGTGAAATGGCTCAGAAACAACCCAAACACCAGAAACCTGTGAAACTACAGAACCATACTGTCATGATTAATGGCATGTTTTTCTTACTACTCAAAAAAATAAATCGAGCTAGCAGTAGAAAATTTAAATGTGAGTTCTCAGAAAAAAGAACACTTACAAAGTTGCTTCCATAACAAAAGTAAAACCAAAGCTTTTTTGTATTTTTAAGGGATTAAACCGAGAGTTTACTTAAACATCCGTATCAGCACAGTTCAACTTGTCACCTTGCTAAACACAAACTGCCCTGCAGCTTTCAAAAGCGAAATTTCAACAAGGAAAACCCGAGCCGCTGCCGCCGAGCCATCTTGCTGCAGCTGCTGAATGGCACCAAAAATGCACTTTTAAAAAGAAACAAAAAACCACAAGTCCACGACCACTTACAGCTTTGCCTTTGTCTTTTCTTCCCGAGACAGCACTTGCAGAACGCCCCACCCCTGAGCGGGAATTCATTTGAATAAAGCACCGGGAGCTTCAGCACGGGCAGGAACCGAGCGGGGGCTCCGCGGGGCGGGGACCGGAGATGCAGCCCCGGCTCCGCTCGGGTCCCGATCCCGTTCCCAGCGCCGATCCCAGCCCCGATCCCGTTCCCAGCGCCGTTCCCGGCCGTTTGTCCCGTTCACCGCTTCCTGTGTTGTGATTCGAAGCGAGGGAAGGGCCGGGCTCGCTCCTGTCCCTGCCCCGGGCCCGGCCATTCCCCGCGAGCCTTCCAGGAACGCGCTCGGCCCTTCTGCAACCCAACAGCGGGGGAAACGAAGCTTAAAGCGAAGTTTAAAAATACAAAAGGAGCTTTTGAAAGAAGTGTTTGCGCCCCTCTGCTGGAAATGGAGCAAAGCATAAAAGTACTTTCATTTCTCACTTAGCATCCAGCGGGCCTGAAAAACCTTCATTTAGAGACGGCGGCTTTTAGAAAACACTATTAAAGATAATTCAGTTTCGTTTTAGTTTAATTTCTGTGTTTGCTATACCCGAGCACAGTTATTATTAACTATGAGTTATTATTAACTCAGAAAATGTCCTGCATCCCTGATGATCACAATGTTAGGTGGAAGCTCGAGCTCTCCTTGGCTCCCAGCCCTGGGAGATGTAACCTCTGAGCCTTTGCTGATTCTCTGAGGACTGACAGGACTGGAGGTGACAGCAGACAAAGGCCAGCAGACCCCACCAAACAGGCTGGATAAACACTGCCAGACACACATCTCTAAAAACCTTTAAGGCCAGACTCCACAGAAAGGTGAACGAGGGATTTCTCACACAGAAATTGTCTGCAAGGCTCTGCCCAGTGTGTTTGTGCAAAGCTTAAAGATTTCAGCACCTGCTGGGAAAATGAGCTGTTCAAGTGTTTTACCAAAGCTGGTTGGTTTGGTGGGATTTTTTAACTGTAAAGATTTTTTAACTTTCAAATTATAAGTTAATGACTTTGATAAACAGCAAAAGAATATATAACTCATGAAACAGGCACAAGTGAATGGTCACCTGTTAAAGCTGCCTTTAGTCCATCGCACAGTAAATAAAAAATTCAGATTCTGGTTTTACTTACATGCCTTGGATCCTCAGGATTTACAGAACCAAGAGAACTCTGCAAATCTTCAAGCTCTTCCTGTTTTTTTCCTATTTCTCTTTTCTGTTTCTCTATTTGTTTTTCCAGTTCTAAGGTTTCCTTGCGTAGCTTCTGCAGGATTTGTAACTTTTCACTCAATTGCTGTTCAATTGCTTCCTTGCTGGCCTGGGAGACCTGCAGACAGCATTAGGAGCTTGAGTGGTTGGAAATACACAGATGATCAAGAATATATTTAACATTTAAATAAAGAAGATCCTGGGCACTGATTTTCAGGCAAGTTTAAAAATTAAAAATAGCAATAATTGATTACAGTTAAAGAAGACGACGTTTTCGTTTAATGCTGATAAATTAATTCTTGCTGCCAATTCTGTAGCCACATTGCTTATCAGCAGCACAACTCAACCTACACAGCAGGTTCTTCCAAAGGGTTCTGGGAAAGGCAGCAATAAATCAGCAGCAACAAGTGGAACAGATGCCATTAACTGCACTACAGCTCTAACAGATGATTTATGAACAAGCTCTCTAAAACCAAGGAGATTTTTCTGATGCTTGACATACGGATTTATTTCTGTACAGTGACCTCTTTATAAGAATGGGGAGAAAAAGTTGTATTTTCTTATATCAACACTGCTTCAAACATCTTCTCTTGCTCTTTGTGGAAGAACTTACTTTTTTCTGAGCCAGAGCATCCTCCAGCTGTTGCAGTTCCCTTGTTACTTTCAGCACTTGTTGCTCTGCCTCTCCAATTTCACTTTGCAGTTCTTCTAATCTTCTTTGTGCTGCAGACAAAAGAAACCCAACAGAAAACCCACAGTCCCACAAACCACATTATAATATTGTGTATAACACTGATACACAGCAGTGTATGAACACAATAATCAGCACAGCATTAACACAGTGATAATCACAGCTCATACATTCTGGTTTCTCAGAAAGTATGTCCAAAGTTTGTTTAGCAAGTGTTACACAATTAAATTCATGCATCAAATATCAAATATTAAACCTCCCAAGAAGAGTGTTTTCTGAGTTATCTTAAAATAACAGCAGTAAGAAACTGTAGCAGTTTTGACACAAAAAATGCATCAATGCAGTGTTTAACAACCACAGCACTTCCAGCCTTTGACACACTCTATCCATATGTCAAGTATGTAACCACTGGAATAAACCACACTGAGACACATGTTTTTCCCTTTATTTGAGAAAAAATAATGTTTTACCTGAATTAATCTTTTCTTCCTTATCCTGCAGTATTTTATTTAGACTTTGGAGATGTGATTCCAGCTGGGGTTTCCTACAGGAGTCATCTTCCTCCTGTAGGATTTTCCCAATGTGCAGCTGCTGAGCTTTGTCAGAGATGTAGCCTTCCCTTATAAACATATTTCTTTTGTACCTGGCCTTGCCAATGTAGGGACTTTCACCTGGTACATTATCCAGTTCAACCTCCTGAAATGTTTAGAAGCAGAGTTTTTATCTCAGAACTATGGCTGCACTCAACTCCTAACACAGTTAGGAGTTAAAAAAAGGAAAATCAATTTGAAACTACAAGAACAAGAAGAAAATAACAGATTGAATTTAACATTTTTGGCCTTAAACATTGCCATTTTATAATGGAATTAAAACCAAACAAACCCAGCTGAGGTGTTTGTTGAAGATGTCTGGAGGAAATTTTCTTAGCATATTGAGTTTACTTAGATTATATTTAGTCCATTACATTGTTGCACTTAAGTTTTACTCAGACATAACTTACCTGTAGTCAATGATTACTGATCTTTACTTTTCTTATGGATTTCATTCTGGCATTTTTGTTTGCAACTATGACAAAAGTTGGGCCTTTAACAAAGCAGTTTCCTATTAGATTATAGGAAAACTAATAAGGTTTTTATTTTCCAAGTGTAAAAATCAGGGGAAACAGCAATAAAAAGATCTGTGATTTTAAAATTATTACCTCTGAGGGAAAATAATTTAAGGGCTCAAATTTTGCATCGATCTTGTAAAAGGCCAGCTCCTGCTCCAGCTCATACTGCTTCTGGCAAGCCCGGGTGAGCTCCACTGTCTTCTGCTTCAGCTAAGGAACCACAAAACCCAGTGAGTGCCATTCCCTGGAACTCCCTCATCACTGTCACACTCAGTGCAGCTCCACAGAGAGCCCTAAATGTGGGAACAAAGCTCACAGCACAGGCTGGGATCAAGAATATCACAAAGGGCAATTTTACAATGGTGACTAAGAGGAGACAAAAGCCCCACAATTAGTAGGATACAAATGATCACATGAAAGGCCTTTGAAGTTTATGTGCATCAAAGTGACAAGTTTATTTTTAAGCCTAATTTAGGATAAAACAATAATTTGGGTATTATCCTTTAGCACAATCTAGGCCAAAATCAAATATATTTACTGCTACTAGTGAGCATGAGGACATTAAAACTCATGTAAAATAACCAAAATATCTCAATTGTCAAGAGTACAAAGTCTATGTATCTTATTTTAGCTTAACCATGTGCTAGATTGGTTTTGAGGTTATTTTTAAGTAAAGGTCCATCATGTGATTTCTTTTTAAATCAACTTTTCACACTGAATACCTGAAGGAGAACATGCAGCACAATTCCAATAGAGAGTGGAAAGCAGGACTAATGGAGGAAAAGAAACAGAACAGGAATGGCTATAAGAAAGATTTCAAAACCTGATAAACGTCATGCAAATATTAACTCTGTTTCAGAGAAAAAGAAAAAAAAATAGCAAGAAAACTGTATTCCAATCCACAGTGAATATAAAGTCTCACTGGAACACTCCATAATAATGTTGCTACTTCAGGGAACGTGCAAATACATCCTAGAAATAAAACCAACCATGCAACCCAGGGGCACAGTGGGGCTACCTTGAGTGAGGAACAAAGGCTCTGCAGGAAGGGTACTGTGACAAACCCAGACACCAGCTAAAGGGAGACAGAAGTGAGCCAAGTTTGTCATCCAAAGGAGAAGAGTGGGTTCAAGCTGCAAAGTATTTACTGCTAAATCTCATTATTACTGCTGGTTAGTGTGTGTGTGTGTTCAGAGAAACAGCCATAGAAGTACCAGGTTTGAGAATCTGAAGGATGAAATTTTAGAGGATAAGTCTAACAGGATAAGATCCAAATATTGAGTTCCCATCAGGTCATTCACAACCCAGAACTCACAAGTCAACAGGACTTTGCTTGCATTTTATGGCTACCAGTGAAAGAGTCTCAAACATAAGACTTTAGGATGATGTGAATAAAATACAAGTACAGTGGTGGGCATTACCCAAGATAATAATCAAGGGCTATTACTGACATACAACTTGTGTGCACATCCTGTTTTTGTAAAAGTTGCAATTTTCTTCCTTATTGCAGCAGCACTTTAGAGCCTGACCAGTGCAGCATATTCAGAACTTTAGCAATTTAGCAGCTTAATCTTTCATCAATTGACAAAACTTAAAACAGAAATACATAAATAATTACTAGAAACAAAGAAATCACTATAAATCACAGGAGTGATACTGAGTGCTGCTTCCATATACTTACTTGTTCCACAGAAAGAATACTGAAGGTCAGTAATCACTCCCTAAACAGCTGGAAGTCTCTCAGTTTTAAAATTAAATCTTCAGTCATTTGAATGCTCACACTGACAGCTCTGTGTCCAAAGATTTCCTGAGTGCCAGGAATTATCTTACCAGCTCGTTTTTGGTGTCCAGGTCCCTCTGCAGCTCTTCAAAGCTTTGTCTCTGTTGCACAGCTTTTTCCCTCAGTGACTTGTTGAGCTCATCCTGATGCTGAAGTTGCTCAAGCACTTTGGACTGGTTAAGTTTCACATTCTCCATCTCCTTTCTTGTGTTTTCCAACTCTCTTTCTAATTTTTCTATCTCTTCTGAAAAACAAAATCAGAGAAACATTCCAATAGGAAAATATTTTCCTTCTAAACTTAAGTTTTGTGTAATTCACTTTAGATTTAACAGATTATTACCCAAATTAAACCTCTCCAGAGCTTCCTGCCTGTCGTGGTTTGCCACTGGCTGTCCATCCAGGTTTTCCAGTGCCCTCAGGTGGAATATGGTGTACAAGCAGTAGTGAGGCAGACTTGCAACTGGGTTTTCAGCAAGGAACAGAGAGGTCAGATCTTGCAGAGGCTTTAGTTTAGCTATATCGTGGAGCTAAATCAAAGAGAAACCAAACAATAATTAGACATCCTTCTGAGAAGAATTAAACCCCCAGGAGTGAATTTCTGGTTATGTAGAATGTTCTATGATGTTCTATATTAAAAGATTTATTTTAACCTTTCTGCTAAAGAATAATCTCTAAAAACCTACTAAAAGACACTAAAGTAATTTCTTAAAATCAAATTATTTCCTCTATAAAATATGGCACTGAAAAGAAAATAAATGCAATCAAGCTTTATCTTGGAAATTTCAAGATACCAAGGCCTGTGGATGTACAACCTCCCAAAAAGTTATGCTTTCCCAAACAGCATAATACTGTATCTTCAATACTTGCACAACAGGAGTTTCTCTAATAAATAACTTTATTAGGCTCCCAACTGCTGCAGACTTTGTGGAAAGGCACTCAGCAATTACCCAGAGAAAGTCAATCAGTGTAAATACCCCAGCTCACTTCATGGCAAGACTGAACAGTGTCTGTTTCTAGCTGTGATCACTTACTGAGGACACTTTATTCTGTTTCAAATTCAGGCTGCGCAGGGATCTCAGTTTCTTCCCTACCCACACAGGGATGTGCTCAATCTCATTCCCTGCCAGGTTCAGCTTCTGTAGGTTCTGCAAATGTTCTATGCCTTCAATTTTGCTGAAAATGAGAAGAAAAATGGAATTTGTTATGAACCACAGCAAATTTAAAGTGAAGCTGAGGCCTTATGGATAAACTACAATAAAATCTGTCACAATCAATTAACCAAGAGATCAGCAAAATCATTATTTACTGGCATGGACAATGAAATGAAATTACATCAGCTTACTTACAAGTACTAAATTAAGACCAAAAATCACAGCATGATTTTCTGTCATTGTCACAAACTCATTACTTGTCTTCATTTCAATATTAACACTATTTTAATGTGTGGTAACTCCACTTTAATAGGCAAAATTTGCTCTTTCTCTCCCGAGAACGTAATGGGACGAAGATGATTAGAATAAAGTTGCTTTGTCTGATTTTGTTTCCCTCCATAAAAAGGAAGGAACAACTGTAAACTGACAGCATGAAGAGCTCCATTTTTAGTGTTTTCATTAAAACTATTGAGGAAACCATGCTAGGTTGCAGTTTACTTGAGCATTTTTAATGAGTATGTTGAGAGAGGAAGTTGTGTGAATGCAACGTGCAGAAACCCCGGGTTTTACTCACTTCCCATTGTAAATGTCTTCACTGACATGGCAGCTGTGCTGCTGCAGTTTTATAACAGTAAAGGTCATAATTCATAGACAGAAAAATTAAAAGCAATTAAGAGTTTTGCTAATGTATGAACCATTATGCTTCAACACTTTTAAACAAATCACCAGCCTCTCAAAAGAGTTCAAAAGCAATTTAGGGAGTTTATGGCCTGCCTGATCAAGCCCATTCAACTTCCTCTCCTAAAAAGAAAACTTATTATATTATCTGTAATAGTCAACACTAAAAGTTTAATTAATTTTTAATGCACTTAATTGGGTAACTGCCCAATTCTTCTTCCTTGTGGTATCTGGAAAGTTGCACTTCTGGCTTGGTTTCCAAGGAAAACAAATGAAACCACAGCCATGGTACACTGACAGCACTTCACAGAAGTATTTATACTTCCAATACCTCAGGGCCTGTGCTTTTTAAAAAGACCTCAAAGCCTCTTAGTCTTGACATACAATTGGGAAACTCACCTCAAGTGTTCACTCCTGTGAGAGAACTCAGACAGGAAAGGAAAATCATCTTTATTGAGCCTGGGCTCTCCAAAGCCTGGGCTGTTTTCCCTTACCTGATTCTGTTGCCAGACAAGTTGAGCTCACGCAGCTTCAGCAGTTTATCCAACTTCTCAATCTTCTCTATTTGGTTGTTACTAAGGTTTAGCACCTCTAGTTTGGAGCACTTTTCCAAATTTTCTATGTACTAAAAAACAGAAAATCCCTTAGCATAGGGTTTGGGTTTTTTTTAAAAGAGAAAAGCAGCTTTCTATTAATCAAAAATACCAAGTATTCTGATATTTTAGTAATCACAGGTCATTGTGACATTCTAAAATCCCATTTTAGGTACAGTCTTCCACAGTGTTAGAAAGCTGGATTTTAAATTTACAGCCTTCATCTACATAAAAAGGAACATGTCATTAAAAAAACAAAATGAAACAAGAAAAACCCAAATCAACCAAAAACAGCACAAGCCAAAACCTAAAAAATTATATTAACTAATCTGTTTTAAACACCAATCTACCAAATCAATTCTTCTTCTTTTGCTGAAGTTTCCATTGCCTTTTTTTTTCACATAAGCTGGTTGCAAAACTAAGCTAACAGAATTAGACTGTGCTGTTCACACCCACTTAAAAATAAGCCTGTATCAAACAATAAATGGTAATTATTTTAAACTTAGTTTAATTTCCAGATATTTCCAATAACTTACTTTAAATTTCTTGTCCCCATCCTTTGGGGAAGAAAGATTCAGTGAGCTTATACATGCCAGATTTTGCTGTTTTGACAGAGTCTTTATAACAGATTCAGTTATGTACTTAATCCCTGGGCTAACAACATTTTCACCTGAAATTAAACAGAAAGGATTGATGATTTTTATATTTTGTTTTCTTTATACTGAATACTAGAAAAACACTGAAAATCATCCTCCCCCAGAAGCATTTACAGGAAGGAGTAAAAGTTTCATTATTCTCCCCAGCTTTCATTTCTCCCATTTCCACATTTGTGTTATTAAAAAAAAAAAATTAAAGCAAATTTTTCAGGCTTCTTTCCAACAGGTCATACATCTTTAATCACACAAGTCACAGAACACTGGCTTTTAATGCTTGTGATATGCATTTGGGTACCAGTTTTATTTACTATACAATACCTTTCTGAAATCTAAAAGCAGCCCCAACACTTTCTGCTGGAATGTCCAGTTGTCTGAGCCTCTGCTCCATGCTTTTGGGAGCAGCTGGAGGTGTCTGCTGGCCAAGACGTGGGGATGTGGCACCTGAACGGACAGGTGACATTGGCTGAGGTATCTGGAGTGCTGATGCCTGTGGTTTTCTACCTGAAGCTTTCCTTACAGAGCCTTTGTTCATTGCCAGAAATGCTGGGTATCACACGGCAAGACCTGGAAGAACTGAAACAATTATCAGCCTGCGTAGAAAGCTAAATCTTAAAGGTTTGTGTGACAACAAAGGTGCTACAGAAGCTGCCAAAACCACATCTCCAGTGGGTGCCAGCTTCCAGTTTTCCTGGCATTGGAAAGAATTTCACCTTTATACTCCCACCCTTCTAGAGCACAGCCCCAGGGACTGATGGAGCAGCTTTGTGCTTGCTGTTCATCTTCCTCCTGTCCTGCTGGCTGTGGTTTACACAAAGTCTGCCAGGTCTGGAGATACTCTCAGCTCAGGCTAATAGAGCTGGCAGAGACAGAAGCAGAGGATTGATCCCAACTGCTCCCAGAGCTTGAAATTACCCCCTCTGCAGTAAGAACAAATGCAAGCAGAAAAAGGGCAACTGAGAAAAAAAATTCAGGATCAGTCCAGCATTGGCATTCCCAGAGCTTTCCTTTCTGCAAACAAATTATCCTATGACTGCCTGGGAAATTCCAGAGAATGTCAACAGAAACTTCCCTCAGTGATGAACATATGTCCCCAGGGATAAGGGTAGGAAAAGTCTTGTACTCTGTGTGACAAATCTCTTGTAGTAACCATCTCCAAGGGACAGAGCTTTACTAACACCTCCACCCACTGAACAAGGAGCACATTTTAAGACATTCTTTAAGACAGGAAAGTCTTCTGTTAGGGGAACTTGGGGCTTTGTAAGTGATGACATTGTGCCTTGAGAGTATATTGTTCACTGAGATGGATTTTATTTTTCTCCGAAATTAGACCGGAAGTAAGAAGAAGGGAAGGGAAGGCAAGAATAAGGCCCACTGTTTTCTATCCATTACTTGGAAACACAATTCATACAGGAAAGCGAGACTGGAAGGCGCAGGAGAGGGAGAACGATGCTGGCGCGCTAACGAAAAGCCACAATGGGGCGTTCCTTCATGTTTCAAAGAGCGCAGCTCGTGGTTTTAACGCTGCTTCCTGACCACAGGCTGTGGTTTCGCAGTGACACCCCCGGAGGGCTGACCGGGGATCGGGGGCCCGTTTATTCCCAGTCCCCCCATCCCATCCCGGTTACCGCCGCGGGCCGATCCCGCCGCGGGCCGCCCCCTCAGGCCTCCGCTTTGATTACCTGCGTTGACATGGTAACGCCGTCTCACCGCTCGCCGCCGGGCACAGGCGGGCGGGGCGGCCTCGGAGCGCTGCCGAAGGATGCCGCCGCTTCTCAACGCACCTCTCCGCCGCCTCGTTCCCCTCACCGAGCGATCGCCGCCCGCGCCGCCGAGCCCCGGGTGCTGCGGCTCCTTTAAGGGCGCTCCCTGAGGGGCCGGCCCGCCGCCATTTTGTCCGGTCGGCGG
>VXBU01018664.1:526351-569389 GCA_013400315.1 Bombycilla garrulus | reverse complement strand
GAGGCTGAGGGGCGGAGCCTCGCACAAGCCCCGCCCCTCAGGGACTTTCCCGCCGTCGAGGCCCCGCCCCTCGCTCGCCATTTCCCGCCGCGTCCCCTCAGGGCGAGCCCCCGGGAATTTGTGGGAAATAAAGCCCAAATCACTACATAAACAATAAAACCTTGAGGGGTTTTGGTTTATTTAAAACCCGAGTCGCTGTATAAACAATAAAAGCTACTCTGCTGGTAGGAGTTTTTTCCTTATCTATACTCTATGTCAGGTTAGTATCTCACGGCACAATTATGTATGAATAGGCTTTATTGGAAATTCACAGTTTATTTACAATTGTAAACTCTGCGTGTCCGGTCTAAATCACGGTCATTTTCACAGAGGCGTGTAAATAAATCTCTTGTTAACATTTGGACTGTGTTAATTTAGCATCTGTGTAACTAAGTNAGGTGAGGCTGAGGGGCGGAGCCTCGCACAAGCCCCGCCCTCAATGAATTTCCCGCCGCCGAGGCCCCGCCCCTCCTCGCCATTTCCCGCCGCGTCCCCTCAGGGCGAGCCCCCGGGAATTTGTGGGAAATAAAGCCCAAATCACTACATAAACAATAAAACCTTGAGGGGTTTTGGTTTATTTAAAACCCGAGTCGCTGTATAAACAATAAAAGCTANGGTAGGAGTTTTTTCCTTATCTATACTCTATGTCAGGTTAGTATCTCACGGCACAATTATGTATGAATAGGCTTTATTGGAAATTCACAGTTTATTTACAATTGTAAACTCTGCGTGTCCGGTCTAAATCACGGTCATTTTCACAGAGGCGTGTAAATAAATCTCTTGTTAACATTTGGACTGTGTTAATTCAGCATCTGTGTAACTAAGTGTGAAATGCAGGGTTGAAAAACCAATAGGCTGTGTCTCTGAAAAATGTAGGGAAGAAGCATAATTAGCTTTTAAAAACACTATTTCAGAGTACTGTTAAACTTTTAAAGCATTTCCCAGCGTTTTTTCATTATGAAGGCATTTTCATTTACGTACCACCCCTATTGGTATTTAATAATACATATATTGACCACTCATTTTAATAATCCTAATTATCTTGCATTTTATAAGCATTTATTCTATTATTGCTTCCTTTCTAGGTCATTATATCTGGTGGGAAGCTGACCTCACTGTAATTTCATTTTATATTGATCAGAAACAGTTTTGTAAACTCTTTTCCCGTAAAGGTTGACTGTGATATTTGTTTAAACTTCAGCATTCTTGCACAACTTTGTTTAACTTTACATAAACCTATTTGTTGAGGTGCTATCCTAGATACCAGGCCTGCAAAGGTTTTGTCGCCAGTGGTTGTGGGGATTTTTTTGCAAATTTTTTCAAGCTTTTTTTTTGCAAATTGCTGTTTAATGTAGTACATGCTGTGCCCTAATATTTCCATATTGTAATTTTTATTTGTAATGGCAGTGGTCAGAAAGTTGGCATAATCTGGAATACAAATGACTAAATGAAATTTGTAAGGGAAAAGTTATTTCAAAACAGAAAAAAAAATAATGTTGGTCTAAACACATCCACATGTTGTTTGATATAACTCAAATGCTTTTTTGCTTCAGACAATAATTTAAAGTCACTTTGATATTAAAAAATTTACTAAGGACAAACTGAATCTATTTTTTTTTTAATTGGGGTTTTTGCTATCTCTGAAAATTATTTTATTATGCAGTTTTCAGAAGGAAAGTGAGGATTGCTCTGGACATATTAAAAACTAGAATCCTAAATTAAAAAAATACTAAGTTTAGGAGTCCTGGCTTCCTCAGGAGGCAGCAATAATGTTTTAGTAAAGAATGATCTGCCATTAATTATTAACTGTGAGTGAAATGTGTCAGTGGCATTTCTGCTCACCCACAGCAGAGGCTCTATAACCCACCCTCATTAACATCTATGGTTTGCTGTTGTCCCAGACACAATGACTATTTTAATTTATTTTATTGTTTTGCTATTTTCTGGAAGGACTTTTAGCCAAGAGAAAACGTAAGTAAAAGCAAATACGGAATTTACTGGATTGTTACTTGATTGTTGTCCTCTCTTTTGGGTAAATAAATCCAGAATTTAAGTAGAGCCAATACAAAGGGCACTATCCAAATAGGATTTTAATTAGTGTCTTACAATAACCTGATTATCCTGTTTGTTTTAATGCTGTGCACAAAACTGAATTACAAAGGGAAGTAAGAAATCTGAAAGAAATAAATTTCCATTACGCTGTTATTGTTTTATATTCCATGTACAGATATGTTCTCACAGCGCCAAAGATCTTCCGAGCTGGGGCCTCTGAGAAAGTTGTAGTCCAAGCTTTTGGTTATGAAAAGGAATTTTCAGTCAATATTGCCCTAAAAAGCTTCCCAGATAAGCTTGTTGTGTATTCGTCTGCTTGGATTTCCTTAACTCCAGCCAACAAATTCCAGGATGCTGCAACTTTAAGAGTAAGGAATAAAGACTTTTCTTACAGTCTTTTTATTATCACATTCAGTGATAAGTCTTAAAAAAAAAGATTACGGAAAGTTTTCAATTGTTTAAGCTGGGGAGGGAAGGCTAATGTCACAATTTTTGGTCTGAAATTAAAATTACACTGAATAAATCAGTGTAAAGGAACAACACTGAAGTTAAATATAGAATTAAACTATTTTAGAAATATTACCGTACTTGCATAACTTTAAAAATAGGGAGAATCAAATCAAAGTACTAAACACACCAGCAGCTTTGTTGTGGCCAGGACTCATCATGTGCATAAATGGAAATCTGATAATTTGTACTGTTGTCACCTCATTATTGGGCTTTGAACTTTGCTGCTCTAGTTCTGGGCATAAATAAAATGCAAAATTTCAGAATATCCATAGCTTAATACTCCAGACCGTCCTCTGTCATGTAAGCAAGAATAAATCCTTCTGAGTGCTGATATTTTCATTTAATGATACTCAACCACAAGGTGATAATTGCTTTTCTGATGCTCTTTGCATCAAAAAATACTATAGGAAAAAATACATGAAAAATATTTTAATAATCTTCAAAACCCATTATTTCATCTCCCCTAGGTTTTACCAACAGATTTACCAAGAACAGATAATTCAGACAAGTATTTGTATTTGGAAGCTGTTTCTCCACATTTTACAAGATTTAAAAAAATTCCTGTTTCCTATGAGAATGGATTTCTTTTTATTCATACTGACAAACCAGTTTATACTCCTGATCAGTCAGGTAAATAATGCTTATTTCTCTTGGCTGGTATTTAGTTTTTAATGTCTGCTGACTTTACCAAGGCTTTAGGATTTAAATGTTCTTTAAACTCTTGGTTGTGTTGCATTGCCATCAGCTGATATTTAATTTTTTTATAAGCAGAATAATACTTTGAATTATTTGATCATGCTGTAAAAGTTAATCACTTCTCCCTGCCCTCCTCACCCTGAATGACTAATTTGTGGCACAAAGAGTGAAAGATATTCCTGGGAATGTGTTAAAAATATCAGTGAATTTTTTGGTTATTTCGATTTTGAGATTTATTGCTGTAATTCCTGCAGTGAAAGTCAGAATTTACTCCCTGAATGAAGAACTGCAGCCAGCTCGGAGAGAGACTGTCCTAACTTTTGTGGTGAGTTGTAATTGAATTTAATGTTGGTATTTTGTAGCTCTAATAACAAATAAAGGTAGGTAGGTAGGTAGCTGGGAAATCAGTATTGCAATTAATGTTTAATAAACTCTCAGATGTTTTTGCAGGTAGCCNTGTAGCTCTAATAACAAATAAAGAGATCTAAAATTGTCTTTGCAAAGTTGGGTAGAGGTTTTCAAGTCCCAGATCTGAAGTTGTTCCAGAATAGAAAACAAAAACTACCTTTAGTATCTGGGAAAAGGATTTTTGAGGGAACTTTAGTAATATATGGGTTTTATTCTGTTTGTTTCATATAAGATATAAAAATAATCAGTATCTACTATATTGACAATTGGCTTGTTATTACAGTAATTTTTTTTTAGCCATTTTAAGCATAGCTTTTACTTGGTAGAACCAGAGTAAAGAATTTTATCAGAATTTCAGTCTGAGTTGTTTCTACAAATATTTGTGGTCTTATACTTTGAAACTCTTCAGAAAATTTTTTTATGGCCAGGCTGCCTCAGAAATGGCAGGATGAAAATTCCCCTTTTGATGAGAACAATCTGTAACTGCTCATTATTTCCTCTTACAATTTCAAGGACCCTGAAGGAGTAGAAGTGGATATTTTGGAAGAAAAAGATTTTACTGGAATAGTTTCTTTTCCCGACTTCAAGATTCCTCCTAATCCTAAGTAGATTTATTTAATATTTTTGGTGAATTATTAACATTATGATGCCTTTTTATAGTGGCTGTCATAGAGTGGTTTTGCATGGTGGGCATGACTTGAAACTTGGAGATTTCCAACATTTCACATGGGGTGGAATCATGATGTAAGTAGGGACCTTATGGCAGAATATTCTGCTTAAGGAACAGGGAGTGGCAGATTTTTCATGCTCAATTTAAAAAGAACATTAATGACAATTAAACCTTTCTATAGTAGAGATATAAGCAGTGACAAAGACCTGGGGATTTCATATTTCATATGTGTTTCATACAAATCACCAGCATTTTCCCAGGAGCAGCAGCATAAAAAAAAATTCTCTTCAGTTCTCCTTTTAGTCTTGAGAGGGTGCTGGAGCATTGCTGAGATGGCAGAAGGATGATAGCTGGGGCTTGAAAAACTGGTTTATAACTGATTTTATTTTCTGTTTGATTTCAGTGCTTTAAAATAAATGTCAAATAATTAGTGATGTATAAAATAATCTGCTCGAAGTAGGCATTGAACACCTGCAAAAATGTGGTGCAGAATTCTCCTCTCTAAGAAATTACTACCATTAAATATTATTAAGTAGCAATAATAGCTTTTGCCTTCATCGTAATTTTCATCTTAAAAACTGTTTGATTGTTGATGTCCCATAGGTATGGAATTTGGAAGATTAAAGCCAAGTACAAGAAGGATTTTGTGACCTCAGCCATGGCAAAGTTTGAAGTTAAGGAATATGGTAAGATGTGCCCATGCTCTGAACCTGCATTTTTAGTGTTTTCAAGAGCTCAAACCCCTTGAAGTGGTCATGATTGGCTGAGCCCCTGTGGCTTCATGGATAAAACCCCCCTAAGTGACCTTTTTTCCTGCTCAATTTGCAGCAATGCCAAGCTTTTCCATCACCATTGAGCCAGAGAGTAACTTCATTAGTTCTGATAAATTTGAGAACTTCAGGATTGTTGTGAAAGCTAGGTGAGGAAATTTGGCTTGGAATTCTGAATATTTTGTATCTCTTCTTCTTTTACCTGAGGAATGATTCTCCTGAATCTGGAATTTTCCTCTTTGCTTTCCTCAAGAAGCTCTTTCATCAAAATAATTTCTGCTGTGTAAGAGATCTAAGTGGCCCTTAAAATTCTCTCCAAGTGATTATTTTTCAACAGGAGTGTTTAAAATACACAGACATTTGTTTTCCATCTCTTTTCCAATTACTCTTTTTCAAAAACAAATGCTTTGTTGCAGCCATTAAAGTAATCTTAAAAGCATTTTTATTCTTTTATTCTCAGCTATTTTTCCAACAAAAAGCTTCCCAGTGCTGATGTTTTTCTACGTTTTGGAATAATTGAAGAAAGTGAGAAAAGAATGATGCCTGAGGCAATGCACGTCACAAGGGTAAGAAGCAGCAAGTCAAATTTGTGTAGAATTCACATGCCTAACTCAGGACTGATCCAATCCCACTGAAGTTTTTCCATTAAATTTGGTGAGAATGGGCCTCAGGTTGTAATTTGCATCCACAGCCCATCAGTGTGGACTTTCCCTGTGTAATGCTGTCATCAAGGACAGAGAAATGCACTTGGAAACGAAATTCAGAGGCAGCATCTGAGACAATGGCATTTCAATCTGGTGTAATTACTCTCTTGGCCAAACTGTGATTAAAATTTCTATGAAATAACTTCAATGCTATCTGTTGCAGAGTAGATGAAATCAGATGGAGACAAGCAGGTCAAAATGATATTCTGATTTATTCTGCTCTACGGAGTCTGCTGTACATTAATTTTCCCCTTTCCTCATTTACTGAAGATATCTCTATGTTATCCCCACCTCTTTGCAATATGTGCCACTGGTTGATTCATTTAAAATAGTTTTAGGGAATAAAGAATTCTTTATTAAAACAGCTCCACCTTTGATTTCCTCTGAAAACAGACAATGAACAGAAACACACTGAATCTGCATATAGTCTGTGTATTATTTCTAATTATTGACTATGAAGTGATGATTTCTATTTCATTTCCAGATAGAAAATGGAGTTGCTACAATCAATTTTAACAGCAAGAGAGCAGCAAGTTCGATAGGCTTTGACAGTCTGGAAGAACTGGATGGCTCCTATTTATATATTGTGGCATCAGTGTTGGAGTCTATGGGTAAGTTGTTCTTTAAATGAAATTTTTCTTAACACTTCTGCAAATGTGAACTAGAAAAGAAAATTGTAAGGCTAACTTTCCTAATATCAGACTTTCTTTAATAGTAATTTCTTCTTCCAAAAACTTGTAAGGAAGAACAGCCCTTTTGTCACTGTAAAAATGGTTAGGAATTAAACTCACTTTTGGCTGTTTCCTCCATGGGGTGCTGTGTTTTGTTAGGTGGCCTCAGTGGAGAGGTGGAGTTCTCTGGAGTCAAGTTTGCTGTCTCTCCTTACAAGCTGAGTTTGATTGCCACTCCTCTCTTTGTGAAGCCTGGACTTCCCTTCTTCATCAAGGTCAGTTCCCAGGAGCAGGGTGATTGCACATTGCAGCATTAACCCCATAATGCACAAGCTTTGTTATTTCCTCTCCCTAGCACTCTATGTCTGATAAACACACTTGAATTTCCATTGACTTGTACATTTTTTGACTCCTTGTTGTAGAGGCAGCTGAGCAGCTTGGAAGAGTCTTCCTGAAAAATGTCACCATTTCTTTGTCCTGATGAACAGGTGCAGGTGAAAGACACCATGGATGACTTTGTTGGAAATGTCCCTGTAGTTGTCACTGCGAAATCCCTTAGTGAGGAAGTGGATGAGACTCAGTTGATATCAGAGGGTTCAGAATCTGGGAGAAGAACAGCAAGCATCAGTGATGGAACTGCTTTGTTTGTTGTTAATATTCCATCAAACAGCAAAATGTTGGAGTTTCAAGTGAGTTAAATTGTTCCATCAAATTATTTCCTCAAGGGTGTAATTATTTCTTTGAGGGTAAAGTCTTGAGATGGTTTCTCTTTTATTAATCCCTCTGAACAATATAATGCAGAATGATTTTAGTATTGTCATTGCTTGTTTGCTTAGGTATAGTTCTGTACTCAGACTATTCAGGCACCTCATTATCTTTCCAGGTAAAAACTGCAGATCCACGTCTTTCAGATGAAAACCAAGCAAGTAAAACCTATGAAGCAAAAGCTTATTCATCCCTGAGTCGGAGTTATCTCTATATCGACTGGGCTTCAAACCACAAAACCCTGGAAGTGGGGGATGTAATAAGTATTAATGTATATCCACAAAGTCACTACATTGATAAAATACATCACTACAGCTATTTGGTGAGTAACAGATGTTTCTGCATAAAATATTGAATTGCAATTTAATGTGGATGGTCATGGATGAAAAACCTCAACAATCAAGAGCTATCCTCAGCGTAGAATATGTGCAGCTCAGACAAGTGCTTCCTTCCAGATACAATCTGTCAGCTTTATAGGAAAAAAGAACAGTCTCATGTTTAAATTTTATATTTATATAGTCTATTTTTTTAAAATTCTTATCTGACATTGACTGGGATAGAGGACAAGTACTGTTGGTCTCAAGAACTATTTCAGAAGGTGAAATGTAGATGAAGGAAAAGAAATGCAGAGACAGCACTTCTTTTTATTGGAAGACATAAATTCAAATAATTATTACATGTGAAAAAATAGACTGAGTATAAAATTTGACTTTTTTATTCTCCATCATTTTTTTAAACTATAGATCACATCAAAAGGGAAGACAGTGAGCTTTGGAACTCAGAAGAGGATTAAGGATTTGCAATATGAACATCTAACTTTCCAGATAACCCAAGAAATGGTTCCTTCAGCACGTCTCATTGTTTACTACATAGTCATGGGAGAAGGAGCTGCAGAGTTAGTGGCTGACTCAGTCTGGCTGAATGTGGAACAGAAATGTGGGAATAGCCTTGATGTGAGTAACAAAATAGGCACTGAAATCTGTGGGCGTGCATTCATTTTATGACCAGATTTTATCTTGGACTTACACAAGTTCTTTAACAGTTAAATTATTATAGTAAGTGTCTGCCAGCAGCTGGATTGATTTCAGAACAATGTGCTTTCAAAATTACCAATATTTGCTTTCAATTTATAGATTAAGCTGCAGTCAAGCAAAGAGACACTGAAACCAGCAGAGGTTGTATCACTCACCATGAGAACCCAGTCCAGTTCCTTTGTTGCTTTGTCCTCTCTTGACAAGGCCATCTATGGAGTCACAGGAAGAAGGAAGAGAGCAATGGAAAAGGTGAGGCAGCAGCCATAAAAGAAAATCAACTTGTTCTTTGTTTCACGTTCACATCAATAACTGATATGTGTCATGCACTCAGCCAGCCCGAAAATGGGCAGAAGAGCAGTTCAAGCCAGACTGAAAGTTGTTTCTTTAAAACAAGCAGTTCAAAATTGTTTTAAAAAATTAGTTTGCAGTCTTTTGAATTCCAGTAGAAGTAAATTGTGGTTTGAAAGGCAGATCTGAGCTGTCTCACCAGAACTCCACAGACCTGGCCAAAAATGGTGGCCAGTGTTGGAGAGCTGCTTGCTCAAGGACCATGGAGATACTGATCTCCTTTGTTTCACAAAGAGCCATTCCAGGCTGTGTTCTGGAGACATTCTGGCAGCATGGCTGGTGTGTTTGTCCTCAGATCCTGCTGCAGCTGGAGAAGAGTGACCTTGGCTGTGGGGCTGGGGGAGGACAGAACAACATCGCTGTGTTCAGGATGGCCGGGCTCACCTTCCTCACCAATGCAAATGCTGATGACTCAGAGGAAGCAGGTACATTCCTGTGGTCCAGGCGTGGGGCTGGGGATCTGCTGAAATGTTCCCTTGTCTTTCTCAGTAATTATCTTGGAGCTCAAGGGGATGCATATACTGATGATTTTTCAGGGAGGAAAACATCTTGTGGAACAGTTACTGTAATCGAAATGAAAATACTTCTATGTAATTAAAACAGCAAATATGAAAAAAGTTTCATGCATTTGGAATGTGATTTTGTGGAGTTATTTTTAAGAGGACAATGCTTTTACAAAAAAAAGCTCATGCTGTGTGTACTTTTTTATTTTTTTGGACAGGTGAACCTTGCAATGAAGTGTTAAGAACCAAACGGTCTGACTTCAAGGAAAAGATACTCAAAGAAGGTGTTAAAAATATTTCTGTGTATATCACTGTGAAAAAAAAACAACCCATCCATTTGAAAATAAAAACTTCATCTCAAGAAAGCGAATTATTTTATTTCAGTGGCCAAATACAAACATCCAGAAGCCCGGAAGTGTTGCATGTCTGGAGTAAAGGCTTATCCAGTCTCTGAGACCTGCAAGGAGAGAGCTCAGAGAATTCAGAGGAACCAAAGGTGCATTTCTGCATTCATAAATTGCTGTGAATTTGCCAACAAGCTGCGGCTGGAAGAGCCGAATAAACTCCTAATATTGGCCAGAATGCGTGAGTATGAGAGCCCTGGGTGTCCTGATCCAGCAGAGCAGGGGGGGTGGAGAGGTGATGGAATCTATTAACCCCTCCCTGGTACCTGTCAGGGTTATTCCAGATGGAATTGTACCAGTGTCCCAAGACTTTGGTTAGATATCCCTGAAGAGGGGTAGGAGAGCAGTTCTTTACTGTGTTCAGCTCTCTGTTCTGTTCACCCACGTTTAGAACAAGCAGAACAGCAATCACAGAATTAAGAGTAAACTTGAAGGCTAAATTTGAGTGCATTACCCAGGTCCAAGACAGCCAGTGGGTAACACCTCAGGAAAGATCTGTGGGAGTGTCAAATTCCTTATCTTCCATTATCTCCCTATAATTGCTTGTTAACAAGTCAGGATATTGGACAGGTATTCACAATGTAAATGGATGAGGTGGGATGAACAGAGATTTTTGACTGAGGGTATTTAGATAGATGCCTTTTTCTTGTGTCAGGGCTTTTTTATTTGTTGTATTTATGTTCTTCAGATTTTGAGGCTCTCTTGGAACTGGATGAGGCTCAAGTTCGTAGCTACTTCCCTGAAAGCTGGTTATGGGAAGTTCACCAAGTTTCTTCAAGGTACTGCATTTTTCAGATCACCTTTATAGAAAGGAACTGGTAAAACTGAAGTGAACTGGGTAACCTTAGGTGCACCAGTGTGCTGAAATGGAGTCTTACCCAAACAAACTGTTCCTGCCATGTTCCTTCCATGCTCTCTGTGCTGTGTGCTGCCCAGAGTGTTGAGCCCCTTTTCCTTTCACTATTTTTCAGCTAAAACCAAGTTTATTCAAACAAAAATCCAGAATTGCAGTTTTCTAGCTCAGAGCTTGCCTGAGTCTTTCTTAGGGTGTTGCTGGTGATGAGCTGTTGTGTTAACAGATGGTGATTGGTAATGAATAAATATAAAAAACCCTTTTAACACAGGTCCAAGACTCTGTCAGTCACCTTGCCTGATTCACTGACCACCTGGGAAGTACAAGGTGTTGGCATTTCAGATAAAGGTAGGTACTGCAGCCCAGCTAGTTTGGAGCTAAAGAATCAGGAAGCTTTGTGCACCCTCTCATTGAGTTTGACACTCATGTTCTAAAATATTCACTTTCTGGTTGATAGACAGGAAAAGAAAAGAAAAATATGTAATTTCATGTCATGTTGTGAGTGTCAGTGGCTGGGGAAACAAAGCCTGTCTTGTGTGTGACAGTGGCTCATAGAGAGTAAGAAGAAAAAAATATTGAGTGACTCTTCCCTAGACAACTTTAGGTTGTCCTGCTACCTGTAGCTTGGGGACTTGAGATTTTCCAAGAGATTTGGTAATCCAAGCAGAGAATTTCTTTGGGAAGAAGAAACCTGAAAACCTGGTATATCAGCTGGGGTGTGAGGAGTGGTGAGAGCAGCTTGGATCAGGAAGCAAAAACCTGGGAACTTTTAAAAAGCTTGGCCTGCTCAGAGTACACACTGCAATGTGCAAATAAATCATCACTAAAGTGTGTCAGGACCTTTTCAAATTTGTTTGTCAGAAGGATGAACGAGACACTCTGCTTTCATGTTTTTAATTCTCTCAGGCATTTGTGTTGCTGCACCTTTGGAAATCCAAGTTGTGAAGGATATCTTCCTGAGCATTTATGTTCCTTATTCCGTGGTACGAGGGGAGCAAATCGAGTTAAAAGGATCCGTTTATAACCATAAAGCCTCTGCAATTAAGGTAATTTGTGTTAATGAGTCCTGTGGAAGGATTGACATAATAAACTTAAAAAAGCATTTTTCCCTATGAGTATCCAGTATAAACATATCCTTGGATGAGATTTCTGCAGTGTTATGTAGTGCAAACAGAGAAGCAGCATTACAGTAACAGAATGCTCAGTACAGGATTTCAGCGGCTTTGATATTTCTCTGGTGTCGTACCTGCCGTGGAAATAAAACATTAAAACCTTTCCACCTTTCAGTTCTGTGTTAAAATAGCAGCTGGAAATGGAGTCTGTGTCTTTGGAGATTCTGCAAGTGCTGGGTCCAGGATGCAGAGCTGTAAACTCAAGAATTTGGGTGCTGGTTCTTCCTCAGAAGTGACATTCCGGATCCTCCCTTTGGAACTGGGTCTTCACACTGTCAATTTTACATTGCTGACCCCCAGGAACAGTGAAATTGTAGTTAAAACTTTACGTGTCATGGTAAGGAAAAAAAGATCAATGTTTTTTAGCATTTTTGAGTTTCAAATTGGATTCTATTGTGTCAATATAGAAGTTTTGCTTTATTTTAATATAAAACCCTGAGGTGGGTGCAGTGGAAAAATGAATGGCTGAGTATTTGAGAACATTCATTTTTAAACCTTGATTATAAGAACTGAAAGGTTATACGTATAAAAAAATAAATTAGAACTTTGTAAGCAAAGGAGAGAATACTTTATTCTAAGCTGTTTGGTTTGGATTTTCACTGAAACACAATTTTTTCCCTTTCCTAAGGTTTAATTTAAATATTTTATTACATTTTCTCAATAGCTGTGTGAGCTAGAAACTAAAATTCATGTGGAGCAGCTGGACAACAGTTAAGTCAAACTCAGCTGCAGAAAAGGAAGGCAAAAAGACTGTGGGTTTAACCTGTTGTTTCAGCTGATAAATTTGATTAAACAAAAATGTTTCCATTTTCTACTTCTTCCCTCATAATGATCCCAGCCAGAAGGCATTAAGAGAGAGCTCCATGCAGGTTTCACTTTGGATCCACAGGGTGTTTATGGTAAGAAAATTGATGATGTGTCTTTGTGTTATTTTTTCCTGCTCTTGATTCTTAATAATCAAGTTTTTCTTAATGTGAAAAAGTTGGAGTTTCTCCTTCCTGAGATTTTGTAAATATATCCTTTCCCAAGGATTTCCTGCCTTGGCTTAAGCAAACTTGGATTAATTTCTTAAAGGAATCTTTGGATGTATCTTTTAGTGTGATATGATTGTAAGCTTTCCTCAGCTTTATTAATGGGAATACAATATGTTCTCATTTAACTAAAGAAACCAAAAAGTTTAGGTCCAAATCAGATTTTTTTTTTGTAACAGAAGAAAGATAAAGAGTTTGCACCTGTTCCTTTTCAAAGCTTGACATTGTTTGCCTGTGCATTTGGGAATATTTCTGGTTTTCAAGTTTTGCTTGCTGAATTCTCAGTTGCAACCTTCAGTCCTTCAATCTGTCAAATACAGCTGAATCATCTGTTGATTTAGATTGTGCAGTCTTATTTTATATTTATATATATGTGCATCTTCAATTTCAGGTTCAATCAAGAGACGACAAGAATTTCGATACAGAGTCCCTCTAAATCTGGTTCCTAAAACACAAATTGACAGAAGTGTCAGTGTGAAAGGTAAATAGAAACCTCTAGTGCACTGCATATGTACTTTTCCTCCTTTTTTTGTATGAAATCCATCTGATTTATTCTTTTTCCTTTGAGAGAAAGCTTTGCAAGTCCCCTTTTAGTGTAGAAATTTAAACACTTCCTAAAGAATGGTTGCTCACGAGAGTCAGATTCTGCCCTTGGATTCGCTTTGTGACCTGCTGTTTCAATTTGGGGGTTTTTCCTTGCACAGGACGTCTCATGGGTGAGGTGATTGCCACAGTGCTGAACCCCAGGGGCCTGCAGATGCTGACCAGCCTGCCCAGGGGCAGTGCAGAGGCCGAGCTCATGAGCATTGCCCCGGTGTTTTACGTGTTCCACTACCTGGAGGAGTCGGACAATTGGCACATACTGGGTGCTGAGACCCTGAGGCACAGGACTCAGATGAGGAGGAAGATGAAAGAAGGTGGGAAAACCTGCTGCTCCTCTTGCTTCAGGGTTGCAGAGGTCCATAACCTTTGCTAAGTGAGAAGGGTGATATGTTGGAGGGAGCCAATCTAATTCTCATAAGGTTCCTTGTGCCTGATGTATCCCTCAGGAATTGTGAGCATCTCGTCATTCAGGAATGCTGACTCCTCCTACAGCATGTGGAAGAATGGGCAAGCTAGCACATGGTGAGCTGGAAGGGGTTTTGGGTTGGAAAAAGCCTCATTTCACTCCTTTGCTTTCGTATTTTCAGTAAGCACCAGGCAAGAGTGTGATGGTAGATTTAAGCAGTGCTTACAACTCTGAATAATATCTTTTCATTCCTTGCTTCCACTTGCCAAACCTTATTTTTGGGTCTATAATTCACACCATGACAACCAAGATGGCTTTGGGATGTAATGAGTTCATAGCCTGAAACACAGGAATTGATCCTGGCTTTAAATTATTTCAGTAATTACTGCCCATTTGTTAAGTTAAATTTAAAATTAATCTTCATTATCCCTTTGAACTGTGTAGGATACAGAATCCTGAACAGTGTAAATTTGTGTGTGCCCTCTGCAGTGTGGGAGTACCTGCCAATCTAAACAAACAGGATCTGTTTGCTTCCCCTGGCAGGTTGACAGCTTTTGCCTTAAGGATTCTTGGCCAAGTGAATCAATACATTGATCTTGATCAAATGTCTATTTGTGATTCCCTTCTGTGGCTGATTGACAACTGTCAGATGCCAGATGGGTCATTCAGTGAATTTTCAAACTACCGACCAGTGAAACTACAGGTATGAAACCCAAACATTTTCTGTGCTTAGGCAGTAAAAGCTGAAGATAAAGTGTTTTAGCAATGTAAGATATTTCAGGCTGTACTTCATCAAAACACCCACGCAAGACAACTTTTCTCTTTATTCTAAATTCATGTAAAGCCCAGCACAATCTTGCAAACCTTTCTGTTTTCCCACAAAAAGTGGGAAAAAAGCTGCTTGCCACTTCTTAATATTCAGAAAAAGAATGTTTAGGTTCATTTCACAATGTAATAGTCCTGGCTTGTGAATAGCTTCACATATTTTGGTTTCTTTTTTACAAATGAGCTCTTACCTTCCAAAGAGTCAATGTATTTTCAGGTTTATCTAAACTGATAGTTTTTACAGGAATTTCTATTTGTTTCCACCCCTAAACAGTGAGAAGTTCTATTTATTTAAATGATCTTTTATTTCTATTTCATTATTTTTATTATTTGATTTTTGTAGGGCACATTACCTCGAGAAGCTAAAGAAAAATCTTTGTATCTCACAGCATTTTCTATTATTGGAATTGACAAGGCTGTGAAAATATGTCCTACTCAGGTAAACATGGTTTTTATTTCTGCCAGTGGGCATGTTCTGGGCTTCTCTTTTCTTCCCTTTTCTTTAACATTTGTTTAAAAAAATCAAGAGGGTTTTTTTTTTCAGTTTCACAGATTTATTTGCTTGGTTAGTCTTTGTCTTTCAAAGTCAGCAAAAGAACAACACGGAATTTCTGGGATTTCTGTAGAAGACATTATATACCTGTATAGTCTTGATAGAGAAGATGTGTTTCTTTAGGGTCGGTCTGATGGGTGTGAGCTGTAACCTGGCCATGTTTTCAGAAAATCCACGATGCCAGGAGCAGAGCAGGGCAGTATTTGGTGCAGAATGTGCAGCAGTGCCAGAGCCCCTTCACCTTGGCCATCACCACCTACGCCTTGGCCCTGGTGGATCCCAACCAGAGCGCGGCACGCGCGGCGTTCTCTGACCTCAAGAAACAGGCCTTTGTCTCAGGTACTGCTCAGCCCTCACCTGCCCTGTGCCCCGTGCTGTCTGCACCACACCTGTGCTCATCACTTTGCAAACATCACATTTGTAGCACAGGCACACCTCACTTCCAGGGGTGGCTATTTTCCTGCCCACCGAAATGTCAATCAATCTCAAACCAGCACATTGGGGAAGAGGATTTCCATCGCTGTTAGGTGCAGGGGGAGTTCCTGCCCATCTCCTGGCCCTGGGTGGGCAGTGCCTCACCTGGCGTAGCAGAGCTGCTGCTGTGCTTGCATCTCCTCTTCTCCTCCTGCAGGTGCAGGTGACCTTCCCATCTACAGGTTCTGGAAAGATGCTTTCGAAACACAAGAGCAGCCAACCCCCAGCTCTGTCACTGCACAAATGGTTGAAACCACAGCCTATGCCTTGCTCACCACTTTGCTAAGAGGGGATGAAAACTATGCCAAGCCCATCATCAAATGGCTCTCTGAGGAACAGAGACATGGGGGAGGATTTTATTCAACTCAGGTGTGCTTTTACATATTTTGTCCTCATTTTTGTCCTCAAAGTCTGAAATATTTTTTCCCATCCCTGGACATTCAAGGCCAGGTTGGAATGGGCTTGGAGCAGCCTGGGGCAGTGGAAGGTGTCCCTGGAATGGGAGGGGCTTTAAACCATTCCATGGTTCTGTGATATCAACATTTTAAGAGGATAATACAGTGAAATGACCACACTGCCAACATCAGAGTCCTGTTTATGGGATTAGTATCAAGTGGCTCCACTGCCATGGTGTTCTTGGTCTCTGGGAAATCAGACTTCTCTTTGCTAATATAAACTGAAATTTTATAAATGGAATCTGTGGAGTTAATTCTTTATAATTGATTTCTGACAGGACACTATTAATGCCCTTGAGGCCTTGACTGAATATTCCCTTCTTGTCAAACGGCTGAATTTGGACATGGATGTTAAAGTATCCTACAAAAATGGTGGAACCCTAAACTTATTTAAACTGACAGAAGACAATTTTGTGGGAAGACCTGTGACAGTGAGTGAATAATACTGCTTTAAAAAGGGTAACCAGAATTCTTAGCATCTTGGTAGATAATTATCTGGGCTTTGAAATGGCTACTAAAGTAGCTTTTTCTTATAACAATCTGGTAATAATTTGGTATAGAAAATGTTCAAGAACTTTGTTTATCTATTGTATTTAATATATTTGAATATTCCATTAAATTTTTCTGCAGAATGTTATACATTTGAGATGTAAGCGAGACAAGCAGATCAGCTGACCTGAATTGTTGCTAATCTTTATTATTAATGTGTAACTTCTTGTTTCTCACCCAATCCTTTAGGCACCTTTGCAAGATGACCTGTATGTAAGCACTGGCAGCAGCACTGGTGTGGCTACAGTAAATGTAAGTGTGCAACTGGATTTTTTAAATGGTATTTCTCTTTTCTCAATATGGTGTGGTTTTGCTCATCAACTCCCCATTTCTTTCTGTGCTGATAATTTATTTGCTTTGCTTTGCTGGTATTTTTATATTACCAATAAACCAGACTTGTTTATGTTCTTCCCAGTGTGAGTTTTTACAGTTTTATGCCAGTTTTGAGGATTGTTTAATGCTGATTCTGTTTCATCTGATTTATTTGTGTGTGTGCAGGTGAGGACAGTGTATAACACCATTGGTACTTCTGAAGAATTCTGTAACTTTGAACTGAAGATTGATCCAAAGATAGATGATGGTAAAGGGTTAATATAATTTTAAATCTGGCTACTCAGGTCAGTGCAAGGGAGGGAGGGGAAAAAAAATCCAGGTTTTTTTATGAGTGTTTTTTGTTAAGAAAGAAAGAAAGAAATTCTGCCACTTTCTAAATGCAAAACTGGAAAAGAAATTGCTAAAAGCTTTTTTAGCCCTATTTAAAAGGTTTGCCTTTTTGTGAATAGAATTTATATTTAATTTATTTCTGTTAGGTTCATTTTTAGTCATTTATGGAAGAGTTTTTACAGGTGGGGGAGTGAGAAGAAAGAAATATTATGGAGTGTGGGAGGGATTACAATGAGTTCTACAAAGTACTGAGAGTTCTAGTCCAGTTGCAACAGGGGACGAACCAAATTCTGAGTTTAAATAATATAAACACACAATAAACTACATTAACCTAAAAGTTGGCATTTCACCTGAATTAGCAAAGACATAAATGGTACTTGTTTGTGGCTAGATAATAAATTCCTATAAAAACAGCCACCAAAAAATGTAAAGGATTATCTTCCAACTATGAAAATGCTTTGTGAGAGCTTTGGGCTGCTGCTTCTGGAGAGTTCTGAAATTCTCTGGCTCTCCTTGGTACCAACAGGTCGCAGAAGAGGAGATGGGAAATCCGTGGGGCGCCTGGAGGCTTGTGCAAAGTAAGTGCAGCTGAGGGCTTGTTTATTAGTAATTCCACCAGCTCTCCTGATCTTTCCTTTCTGTTTCCTCACTGTTATGTACATGTGTAAATAGAATTCGAGCCAAAGGTCTTGATCTCTGTGGGAAGGAGTCTGCAAGTTATATTTGGGTTCTCCTGGAACATAAGCATTAAAAGCTTCTTCGTGCCTGATATTGGCATAAGTCTGAATTGATCCATCTGGGCTATTTTGCTTCATTGTGAGTTTACTGTGGCCTAAATGTTGGCAGAATTTTGCTCAGGTTTCTCTGGATCACATTCAAATATGTCTCTTTCATTTCAGTTATAATTAACTAATTCTGGCTTTAATCTAACTCAGGTACAGGCCCAGTGCGAGGGAGCCCCACTCGGGGTCTGCTCATGCCGTGATGGACATAGGGCTGGTCAGTGGGGTGGATGCCAATCCAGAGGATTTATCTACTGCAAGTATTCAAAAATGGCTTTTCTCTTCCTGCCTTTATATGACAGAGCTGTAATATTTACTGTTCTTCATCTTTTTCTGTTCCCTGCAGCTTGCCAGTGGAGTTGATCAGCTGATAGCAGATTATGAGATAAAAGACGGGCATGTTCTCCTGCAGATAGACTCTGTATGTTACCCCTTTCCTGACTGTAAGCACTGCTTTTACTCTTTGCAATCATTCTGCCTCCTTTCGAGCTCCTTCACCCACGTGTCTCTCACACAGGTGCCAGCTCACAAGTTCCTGTGTGTTGGCTTCAGGATCGGTGAGCTTTTCCAGGTTGGAATGCTGAACCCTGCCACCTTCACTGTGTATGAATATCATGCACCAGGTATGTGGCCAAGCTCTTCACATCCTTGCTTGCCTTTTAGCTCTGTATTCCTCCCAAAGAATTACATTTTTCCGTCTTTAACAGAGTTTTTACTCCATTTTATTTGAAGCTCAGGTGGCTTTTGAGTCGCCAAGTTTCAGTGTTGACATCTTGGACTTTGATTTTCTACATGTATTTGTTATTTCTTTCTGGGTCTTCTAGATAAAAGATGCACCATACTTTATAACCCCTATGGAAATGAAAAGCTGGTGAGATTGTGTGAAGGAGATGAATGCAAGTGCATGGAAGGTGAGCTTTATTTGAAGAAGTTTTTTCATTTTACTTGGTGGGAAAATGCTGTGTAGTGCTTTGAAGAAAACCATACTGAACGTAAGAAAAAAAGTCCTCATAAAAACACAACTGGTTCCCCTCCAAATTTTACATTAAAAAAGAAATTGAAAATGTGATCGTGGAAGTCTGACTGGGTTAATTCTGGTGTTTGAGGGCGTTATTTTGTATTTAAAATATTCACTGTTGCAGCATGCAATCCCACAGTTAATGATCCCATGCAGGATGATGGAAACCCATGTTTTCTTTGCTGACATTCTCTTACTCTGCCTTTCCCTTTCTCCTCATAGCTGAGTGTGGTCAAGTCCAGGAGAGACTCGACCTGTCAGTAACTGAGAGCAGGAGAGAAGCTGCCTGCCAGAGGGACACTGCTTATGGTAATGGGCTTTCACTGCCTCCTTCCCTGCTCTCAAATGTTGCTTTGCTCTGTCTGCTGCTGCTGCAGAACATCTTGTTCAAATTAGAGCTGTAGCAATCAGAAATTCAGTGTGGTTGCCAGTGGCATGGAGTAACGTAGAGAAATGTAATGTAAAGAGAAATGTAGGGAAAGGTGAGTTCTAGGCACAGCTTGCTCAGATCAGGTGTGGCTAGCACTTCCCAGTGCTCTCTGCCCCATAACCATTGTATTCCCAGAAATCAGTGCTGGAAAGGGACATGAAATTCTCCTTCTGAGCATCTCAAAGACATTCAGGATGCGTGGCAGGAACAAGGAGTAACCAGGTTCTGCTTTGTGTCGTTGTGCAGTTTATAAAGTGAACATCTTATCTCGCAGTGAGGAAGGGTTTTTTGTGAAGTATTCTGCAAATCTTCTGGACCTCTATAAAAGGGGTGAGTGTTCCATGTTTCTGCTCCTGGGGGAAGGGAGTTGGGATGTTCTTGTGCTCACTGTCTTACCTGTTGCTCGTAGGGCCTTTGGAACTGAAGCTGATGTTCACTCCTTTTTCCTCTGAGTTTAAGCATCCCATATTTCCTTAAAATTACTATCATATAAAATTATTTAATGTGCACAAGGCTTATTTGCCATTCAGATTTAATTGAAAAATCTTTTACAAGAGACATGTTTTATATAATCAAATTTTCCTGTTATAGAACAGTGGCAAAGAGATCCCCTGGCTGTGCAGTACTGTAGAACATTTTAGTGTTTTCTAATTAATATGTGAATTACTGGAAATTATTTTTGTGTAATTTTCCAATTCCTGCTTTTGTTTTTTGGTTTGGTTTTGGTTTTTTTTACTTCAGGGCAGGCCTTTGCTCAAAAAAATAGTGAAATTACCTTTGTTAAAAAGAAGACCTGCACAGATGTTGACTTGAGCCCAGGAGAGCAGTATTTGATCATGGGAAAAGAAGCCTTAAAGATAAGCATTGGTTACAGTTTCAAGTAAGTCATTTACCACCAAGATATGCCGAGATTTAATCTTAAAGTGTTTGTATGTAATAATTCCTGTGAGCTACAGAACTGATTTAATTTTGAAAGCATTCAACCAACAGTCACACAATGTGTTATCAGATGTGCCCACTTAAAGCAGGATTGTGAACACAGAGCAGGCACTTCCATATCATAATTTTTTTTTCTATTTGACATTTTCCTTCCCAAATTTAGCAGCAAATGATAATTTTCTGTTGTGTTCTTAGATTCCAGTACCCTTTGGACTCCAGCACTTGGATTGAGTGGTGGCCTTCAAATACAGCCTGTACATCCTGTCAGGAGTTTCTGAACACAATGGATGATTTTGCTGAAGATCTCCTCATCAGTGGCTGTTAATTCACTTGGACAGTTTTTAAATTAAAAATCCAGATCAGATCTCGTTGAAAACAAGAAAAATCCTCACCTATTTATTAATTCCTTTTGAGCTGAACATTCATTAATAGTTACCGTGAAAAATTTTCTTGGCATGTATTTTGTAGCAATGTTATTACAGCAGAGTAATGTTCAAATATGATTTTTAGGCTTGGATGAGAGAATAACACAGAATGGTGCAAAGACATTTGAAGTCAAAAGAAATGGATTGACTGAAAAAACAAACATGAAAAGCACTGTCTTGTCATTAAACCCAAGTCTTGTCAGAACATAAATACATGCAGCCTTGTAAGATCTCTGTGAAAGAACTTTATTCCTTAGCTTTTCCTTTTGTACTCTTTTTTTGAATTCCTGCATTTCCATTCTTGACAGTAACTGATGCTGGTTTTATGCTCTGCTTTCTAGTTAAAAAAAAAACAAACAAAATTCTTCAATCATATGTGTGCTTTTCATTATTTGTGTTTTAAGACACAGTCAACTGAATCAACATCTCCTGTAACTTAGGTGGATTAAAACAAATGTTACTTTGCATTTGATGACTGAATTTGAGAGTTAAAAATCTTGCCTTGCCTCCAGGAAAGTGACAGATGAAAGGCCAATTTTCCTGCTCACAGCTCCTGGCACAAATCACCTTGGTTCCCAGTAAAACTGAGAAGAGAGTTTGATACAAAGCACAGTTGCACACATTTTTATTTGTATTGAAGAGTTGCCCAAAAGCATCACGTCCAAGAACTTTAAAATTACTGTTTTCCCTCTCTCTTAGGAATATCTCGATCCAGAACATTTAAGACGTGGAAAGAAGATAGTCAGGGATGATGCAATTTATAATTTTGGCTCTGTGAGTATTTGCCTTTTTTTTTTATCCTCCAAACTTTCTAAGAAGCACAAGAAGCTCACACTGGGTCCAGTAATAACTGGATATAAATTCAATCTGCAGGGAGAAGTACACGGAAATGCTCAGTGGGGCTGTCTAGACAGGCCACCTGTAAACATTTCTGCTTCTGAACTGTGTTTTGTGAGACCTAATTATCTCTTTAAATGACAAGGAGCATGTCTTGTTTCACAAGTGACTTGTGACATTTAAGTTCTATTGATTTTTAGTGAGCCAGACTGCAAAAAAGGCTGCTGAAGACCAGTTATTTAAAAATAACACATAAAAATGCTGCCCTTAAATATCAAATTGCAGTCACTAGTTTAAAAAAAGGAAAGTCTTTAATCTTGTTATCTCCGTTTCTATTCAGAATTAACTCCAGTGTGTATTAAATCCAGTGTATCACCGAGATCAGTAAAATACTTCAAATACATGTGTTTAAATGGGAACATTTGTACAGGTATTTAGCCATGTGTAGGATGGAGGTGTGTACAGACACCGGTGTCAGGAAGATTTACCTTCCCCACGTGGCATGGCTTGACTTTCACAGCAAAGCCATGTGAGGAAAGGTGCATCTGTGCCTTCATCTCCTTCCACATGCAAATTATGTTGGCAGATTTCCACAGGGCCTCCTCAGCAGGATGAAAGAAGATGGAAATGACAAAGGAGTGATTCTAGAGCTCAGTGCCACACCAACCTTAGTGCCTCATGGTCAGAGAGTTCTGAGGCACTAAACAACCCCCAAGATTAATCCCAGCAAACATGGAAATTCTTGGAATAATCACTGCTTAGGTGACTCATCTGTATTATGAAATGGAAATTATTTCAAAGCACATTCTGTCCTTCCAAGCTTGCTGTGGATTCTGGACACCGGAGCGGTGCTCTCCTCTCTGAATTGTACACTGTGTTTTTCTGTTCCTTGCTTGTTTATGTCTGTGATGTGCAAGTCTCCAAATGTTCCAGCCTTTGAATCCCCAGCCAACAGCTGTAGTGCTTCCAGAAAAGCTTGCATTTCCCTGCCCCACTGCTGCAGTGTTCCCAAAGGCCAGGCAGAGTGAGGTGGCTGCTCTGCCTCCATGCCAAGGGAGTTTGTCCCCACTTTTCCAAGAAAATGAAGGCCTGACCTTGCCTGCACAGATAATCTCTGCAAGCAGGGCTCTCTCAGGGCAATTAAAGAAGTTTGGGCATTGTACTTTTATTCCTTTTTCATGTATTTCCCTTTGAATAAGGAAACTCAGCAGATGCCATTCAAATGTGATTCTCCCTGGATTCTCTTGGCAGACCTGAGCTGGTTGAATTCCAGAGATTATAACAAATCTAAGGGTTAATGCTGTGTTATCCCTTAGCTCTTTTAAAACCATCTATTTCTGTACATTTCCATTTGTGTTTCACTGGTTTTTAGACAGCTAAGCATCACAAAATGAGCTAATTTGTCTTTTCATTGCAACCAGAAATTAATCTCAATGACCCAAGCTGGTGAATGACTTGAATAGCCCAAATTCCACCCTGTTATGCAGAGTGACACTGAAACTCACACTTTGGTCTGGGCTGAAAGCTGCTGGGCTGTGCCAAAGAGCTGTGACTAATTTAGGGAGAGAGCCAAAGGGTGCCTTTCTCTGGCCATTGTTCCCCAAAACAGGGAAGAAGTGGTTTTGTGTGTGGAATCTTTCAGGACATGCCACAAGCATGTTCTGAATCTTTCAGGATATGCCCTAAGCCCTCTTACTCAGCCAAGTGCTCTGTCAAAAATGGTGTGGAATTAGGAACACCCAACAATTTTAGGGGAGGAATGGTAAATCCCTATTGCAGGGTAATATTATTATTTCTGAATAACTCCATAGTGACTGTCATAATTCTCTCCTGGCTGACCCCAACACATATATTAAACACCAGGTGGAAGAGAAGAATGCTCCCAGGAGTTAGGAGGGTGCAAGTCCAAGTTACCACATAATTTTTATTTTGTTAGGATGCTCCACTCTCAGATTAAATTATTTGGAATGGGGGAAATACTCACTTCATCAGAGTGAGTTTGTTCAGTGCATCTGGGCAATGCAAAGCCAGAATATCACACCAAAATTCTTTTCTGTATTTGCACAGCAGTGTGGATGTTCAGTGTAGGGACAGCCTCTCTTCTGAACAAACAGGTGGAGCGATACAAAATCCTTGAATAAAATCCTTAGTAAGATTCCTTTCAAGTTCAAAACTCTTTTAATGAACAATATGAAACATTTCCACAAATAAAGAGTTGTGGAATCAGCTGGCAGGGGTCTGTGGATCCATTAGAGAAGGTGTGTGCAAGAGACGAGGGAACACAGAGTAAGGAAATCCATTTTTTTTTCTTTTTAATTTTAAAAATTCACTGTTTGGGAGCTGCCAATTTGGTGTCCATCCATGGTGGGTTGTCTCACTTGCCCCTACCTACAGAGGCCTATTTCAGTCTGTGTAAATGTTAATGTTTAGACATGTCTCCCAGCAAAATGTGTTCTTAATCTCCTGCTGAATTCTTACATCAGAACACACAGAAATTTAGCATGGCTGTCAGTGTTTTTCCAGTAAAACACCCACCTTATAGGAGTTACATATGCTTTCAATTTTTAGGATATTTAATAATGTTTTCATCTCTAATTAAGAGAAATATCTGGGTTTGGCTCATTCGTTCTCCTGGGAACCAAAAGTTTGGTTTTGCCAATTGCTGGATCATTACAGAATTCCAGTCCTTGTGTTAAATTTTGCTTTTCAAGTTCTGAATGAACTTGGAATTTGGATTCATGTTTAAGCAGCAACCGATTTCCTGGAAAATACTAAACTGGATTAAACACCACAACTCTCATAAAAAGAACATTCAAGTGCAGAAAACAATAGCAGCGAAATCCCGAGTAAAGCTCTCTCTATTCAACCCTTTCTTTTCTATCCCAGGAAATATTTGTTGCACACAGGGGGTTATTTATAAAATGGTTATATTTACCCACATTCAGAGCTAGAAGTCACGAAATGCAGATTATTCTAAGGTGCTGTGGCTCAGACTGTAGTTCCTTTGCTTATTTGCTACTCGACAGCTAAAAGGGACAATTTCTTTTACAAGCAAAGTAAACAAAAACTTCTATTTGACACGCTTTGAATCAGCTGAGATATTAAACCCCCAAAATTGGGATTTACAGTGGAAAATCTATTTTCTCTTAGGGCAGCAGCCCCACTGGTGCCAGTTTAAAGGACTCCAGAGCACGCAGAGGTTCAGAGCTGGGTTTAATGCTCTGAGGCTGGTTCAGGGAACCCTGACAAGGACTTGAATTGTTGAATTTGGCTTTACAAGAGGAGCCCCAACAGCACATTCTTTCCACTGGCACTTCCGTGTTCCCTGGGGTTTGTTCCATGAGGAGCTCATCCTCAGCTAAAAGAAATCGCTGAAATTATTTTGGAGGGGCTGCACTTGACATCTACATCTGCAGATACAGGATTTCTTCAATTGCAGCACGAAAAACCCGATGGGAAAATTGCTTTGCAAAGAGGAAATTATGTCAGGAACACCTCAGCCATCCCCTGTGCAGGAGATGCACGCTGCACTGTGCCAGTTTGTAGCTGCTGAAAGGTGGTTTGCAATTTATAGACATAAACTGAGGTGCTGGTGACAGGCTGGGCCTAAATGGCAGCTGTGACTGAAGTCATTCCTTTACTGCATGGCTGAGTTGTCTGTCTCTGCCAGGGTCTGATTAGCCAGGTTTCCTTCATTATTTATAAAAAGCAATGTGCCATAAAAATGTCATTTTCACTGCCTAAATCATAAAATTTTCCATTAAAACCTTCTGGTCTAATGTCCTAGAGAATATGCATGCCCAGGCTCTGACAGGGAGGTAGAAATGGGAATTCATTTCCAGCAGTAGTGAATTCCAGCAGTTTGGAGTCACCAATCTATGTAATATTTAAGAGTGGGCTTTTTTCTAAGCTTCTGTTCTGGCCAGGAATCTCAGAAACGAGGTAGGATCAAAAGCTTCCTATGGAACCATGAGGGATCAAATTAATCCGTGACACAATTGAGCAGGATTCCATGGATTTAAACCAGAAACTGGGGGTTGTATCTAAACCTACCTGAGCTCCTGGGTATCCCTGTGCTGATCCTGCCAATCCCCTGCCCAGTTCTGAACTGGGATTAATCCCAACTCAGAAACACTTCCCAGGGGACTCGCTGGCCTTTGAAACGAGATATTCATTATAAGAACAACTCTTGGATGTGACTTTAGAGAACCAGATTTAGGAAATGCTGGATTTCCTTCCAGTCCATGTCTTGCCCCAATAGGAGCCCCAAGCTTTGCACACAATTCCTGCTGCCCTTCAAAGCCAGGCTGTGCTTTAGTTTCTTCCAGGCTTCCCCTGTTCCTGACCCTGATGAGAGAATTCCCTGCGTGCCTCCTTCGCTGGCTTTTAGGGTTTGAATCACAAAAATCAGTTTGTGATTCAGATGTTGGACATGGAGCTACAAGTTTTGTTTCCTTGGCCGGGTTCCAAGGGTGCTGCTGGGAACATGTCTGGGATTTTGGGCTTTTGGAGTCCACTGCCAGCAGGTTTGGCTTCACGAGAGGGCTCTTCTTATTCAGGAGCTTAAACCCTTACCTGGTTCTCCTGTTCAGAATGTAGGCCTGTTACTCTTTTACCTGCTTTCCCCACTTCCAACTGTGATTTTTCATTCAGGCTCCACCTAGGCTTAACATTTATTTTGCTTTCTCCTTGAGAATCCTCCTTAAAAACATCTTGGTTTGTGAACACTCAGGAGTTTTCCTTCTTACTGTAGCAGTGTTTTGGTGAGGGCTTTGTTTTTCCTTTACAACACCTTTAAAGATGATTTTGTTTTCCCCTTGTGAAACCTCAGATAACACTTGGAACTTCTGCTTTCCCTGGGTGTGTTGCCCATAAAATACAGGTACAAATAGACATGTCAGTGGTGGTGTGGAAATTACTCAGGATTATGAATCACACTGAAAAATACTATTGGAAAGCTGAGCCTGATGCTGTTAGTCATTCTGCAATAGCAAAGGGAATTATGGGCTCAGTGGAAGAGAGATGCAAGTTAGTGCAGAGTTAGTCTCTTTCTGCTTCTGACATGTGGAAAACATCTTCTAAACATCCTTTTTTTTTTTTTCACTATTATTAGCAAAATGAGCAGCTTCTGAAAGGGTTAAAGGAGATTTGCCATAACCTTCACTTTCCCCTCAGTTCTTGTCATTTATGAGAATTAATGAAGACATTAAATAAATCTGATGTTTCCTTTTTCTGTTTCCACTAATTAGTCCCAGTCAATCAATAGAATAGCCACATTTTCCCAGCTGGTTTCGAGTCAAAAGATACTGAATCTGAACTTGTTTTTTCATGTCACATCCAGAGCTTTGGAAGAGTGTTTTGGCAGGCTTCCCTGTGGGCGCAGCTCCCATTCCCAGAGTTCTCTCCAAAGCATTAAGAATGGAAATAAGCAGCTCAGAATTTTCCAGTTTAGCTCAGGCTCTGTGTACGTTAAGAGAAACAGAAGCACAACCACAAGCACAGCAAAACCCTTCATGTGGCCAGAGAGCTGAGCTTCAGCTGGGGAAACTGGCACGGACTGGTCTGGGCTTACACACTGCAGCCCACGTTTGTGCTGCTGGGGAGGGACAGGGACTGAGGCACGGGACCACCAGGAAGCTTCTCCATGTGCAGAGGATCTGCCCTAAACTCAGAGGTAGCCTCAGAAATCTCTCACTGAGTTCCTCTGAAATGCTCTTGCTTGTTGGAAACCATCAAGGCCACTGTAATAGAAACACTTTCATTTTCTCTCCTGCTTTTCAGGGTGATTCCTTAGCTTGGCTTGTGGAAACTGCTTAAGTGAGTGAAATAAGCCACACACAAAAAAAAAATATATATATATATATCTAAAGTGTCTATTTTTGGGTGCTTTTCTCCTCTCAAATGCTGAAGAGGTGCTCCAGAGCATCTATTCTTTGGAGGAAGAAATTCCTAGGATAATACTGTCTTACAGAGAATATGGTCTGGGAAAAATCCTGAGGCAGAGCAGGGATAAGGAAAATAAAATTGATTCCTGATGTCTCTTTGAGGGTTACAGTCCAGCTCTTATGAAACTTAGTGGGAAAGTTGCCTGCTCCTGTAATGAGAGCTGGGCTTGTTGTCGGGGTCTCACCATAACAAAGCTGGTAGTAGGCACAGACAGATAAAACTGAAATGTGTAAAAAGATTTTATTAGAGACCAGGGATTGAATTGTGGCGAAGCTGTTGAGTTTGCTGAGGATAACAATAATCAGATTTGATGATTCTTCTTTTTCTAATTTGTAATTGATGGCCTCACAAACGCTCTGTTCCATTCAGAAAATGTGGTGGTGTGGAAGTTACAGAGCTCCTTCATATCAGAGCTCTGAGCAGGCAGGAATCTTGACTTGAGGCACTGAGCTCCAGTTCCTAGAAGTACTGAATCTCATGGGCACTGGATTTGCTTTTACTAGCAATTTTCTCTTCCTGTGTTTTACCCATTTTTCAGGTTTTCCTAGAACATGTACACATTTCCAGCTAATTCATATTAATTGAAAATCACATTTTCATAGAATGAGACATCCCTAACTTGAACATCTCTCTGAAATGCAATTCTCCTTTTGACTACAGTCTTTAAACCCAGAGCATCTGAGCCTAAATTCCATTTTCAATGTCCTATGAATTTTGTATGATTAAAAGTCTCGAGACCCTGGCTTATTTTTAAAAGGTGATACTAAATATGTTAATGTATTCCCTTATGCACTTTTTCCCTAGGATATGAAATGATCATTCCCCTTAAATAGTAACACAGTGCCCTGCAATGCTAAGCACTGCAGGAATGGCTCTACACTAAAGTTAAGCTTTAAATTTTAATCTGTCTCTGAGCCACATCCTGTTTTCAGTTAACTGATCTCATATGGGGGAAATTTACCACAGGAAATATCTCTAGCTTGGAAAGTACCAAAACCTTATCTTTAGTTTCTTTGTGTAATTCAGCACCTTTGGAGACAGAGGTGTAACAGAACCACAGAGACTTTCAAGAAGTCTCAAAGCAAGAGAAAAGGAGTGAGTTAAGGGCACAGGTGGAGCTGCCACTTTATCCCTAAACCTGACCCTGAGGTGTCACTGATCATTCTAAAATTAACATCTTACGCCTCTTCATATCCCCAAAGTTTAAAAAAAAAAACACATGCAGAAATCTTTCCGTTTCTGAAAGAGATTTTAACTCACATCCTGGCAGAAACTGCGTGGGCCAAATTAACTTAGTGTGAATTTTAAGAACCCAAATGAGAGCAAATAGGTCAGGCCAAGGCCGAGCTGGGGCTGTATCACACTTTGCTCACAGCTTTGAGTTAATACCCAGTCCTGGTGGCTCTGAACTGCAGGTCTGCATCACATCAGCACCTACAGAAGTGCTGTAGATCAGCACAGAGAGGAGGGAGGTGGAACTGAGGTGTCGTGTCTGCCTGTGCACACCCAGCATGGGAAGGTGCCAGACTTGGGGCAGATGCTGCTGAACAGTGAACCCCTCAGCAGCCCCCACACACCCACAGGTACCTGCAGCTGGTGGCTCCTGTCAGGGCAGAACCAACAGCCAGGGAAGCACCCAGAGAAACACCTCTGCTTTTTATTTTTAATTCTGAGCAGGGCCTCACCCCCAGGGATATTCCCCACAAGGAAGACTGAACAGATTTGCATGAACAACTCTTTTTCTGACTGAATCCTCTGTCAGAACTAGAGAGGGTGGCAGCGAAGTGAGCTGTGTGAAGAGGACCTTCTGCTGATAATGAAACTTTGCTTTGCAGAATCTTTGCTGCACTCTAAGAAGGCTTTGCAGGAACTCCTGTGTTCCCTGCTGTGCTACCCCCGAGCTGCGCTGGAGGGTGAGGCACGGGGGGCTTCCCCGGCGAGGTTTCCCGGAGGCTCCGGAGGGACTGGAGGCTCCCGTCCCGGATCTGGAGCAGGGGCTGCCCCAGCGCCCAGGGCCGTGTGGGGGATGCTGCCGCTGCGGCCGCGCTCTGGGCGGCCAGGACTTTCTGTCTGAGTCCCCGGCCACCATGGCAGACCCAGCAGCGCTCCGCTTTCAGGAAGCAGCCGCCAGATTCTCCATTTCAGCCGGCCCGGGGGGAATCCGCTCCGCGGGGCCTTTCCTCGGCCGATTCCCCGTGCCCGCGGCCCGGGACAGCGCCGGTGCCCCGAGCAGGGCGAGCCCCGCTCCCGCCGGCCCCGGGGCGCGGCTCGGGCTCCCCGCTCCTCCCGGCCGGAGCGAGGCAGCATCGCCGAGATCTAACCCAGCCGCCCGGCCGCAGCACCCGCGGGGAGCGGGGCCCGGCCCGCTCAGGTACGGCAGAGGCGGGGATGCGGGGAGGGATGGAGGGAGCGGGAGGGATGGAGGGAGCGGGGAGCGATGGAGGGGAGCGGCGGGGACGGGAGGAGGGATGGAGGGGAGCGGGCCCCGCTCACACGGGCCCGTGCCCGCAGCTCGCCCCGGCAGCGGCCGGAGGGCAGCGGGGGATGCCCGGGGGGGCCGCCGCTCTCCGCCCCCGGGATGCGCGCAGGGACCCCGGTCCCGGGGCGCTCCGTGCGGGGCTGCAGTGTCCGTGCCAGAGGAGCCGGGGCCGGGCCGGAGGGCGGGGGGAGCCGTGCCTGGCTCGGCTGCCCCTTACCCCCGGCACCCACCCGCGGTACCTTCCGTTCCATCCCCTTGCTGTTAGCGGGTTTCGCTCGGGGCTCCGGCGGTCACTGCGGAGCTCCCGCTCGGGTGCCTGCAGAGGGCACGGGAACTGGCTGAGCCAGGCCATGGGAACGCTGCTGGTTCCCAGACTGAGCCCCGAGCCCAGGGTGTGCCCTGCCCACCTCCCGGCGCTCACACCGCCCACCCGGCCTGCCCACGGCAGCCTGCCTTCATCTATTTTCAGATTTCTTAGTCAGCGTGGCTGTTGGTAATACTGAGATAGGTTGTGGTGTGTCAGAACTGTTATGGGAATTTTTTTTTTTTTAATTATAATCAAACTGCACCAGTTCCCTGGGTGAAAACCTTCCTTGGACTTTCCAAGAAGCACCAGAATCAGTTTCGGCTGCATTTCCAAAAATATCCTACTGGACAGCTCTCATTAAGTGAGCCAGACTGAATGTGCAGGACACCTTGGCACAGGTGGCTCCAGGTGTGCCTGGTCAGAGCACAGCACTAAGGGCTTGTGGAATTGGGATTTCCTTTGCCATTTCACCACAAATTTTATGACTTCTGGAAAGTCACTGTCAACACACCAGCTGCTCAGTTCCTGTGTCTCTGAAGTGAAATCACAAATTTTGGCTGCTGAGAGTTGAATGTGGTTGGGGATTTACTCTGTGTGAACGAGGACTCTGTGTGACAGGGACTCATGGGACTGTAGCTCATCTTTCTACAAGCTAAAAACTCTTCAAAGAAACCCCCACCACCCCCTTTTTAGGACAGTGTCTATTTTAGTGTCGTGTTTGAGGGATTTTTTAAAGGTGCACAGTAATTTCCTGCTGGTGCCTGGTCAAACCCTGCTGTGACATTTGGTCACGGCTGTCAGTGCAGCCCCAGCCGAGCACAGTGAGGTTACTGCTCAAATTTGGGGCTGCTTGAGGGCTTTGGTGCATCCTTGCACACCTGGTGAGAGGTTGAGCACCTGGATTTTATCTTCTCTCGGACAGCACTCGCTTCAGATGGCTGAGAACACCCCCAGGAGCCTGCAGGACACCTCGGGCTCTTCCCCCGGTGAAAACGAGTTTCCCTTCGGATACCCCACCAGCATTTGTGAGGACGTGCCTGGGCAGAAATTCCTGTGCAGCAACTGCAACAACATCCTGAAGAAAGCCCTGCAGACGCTGTGTGGGCACAGGTACTGCCAGGCCTGCCTCACCTGGATCGTGAGGTACGTGCTGGGCTGTGCCAGGGGCACTGCCAGGGCAGAATTCCCATTTCTGGGAGCTGGGCTGTGCCAGGGGCACTGCCAGGGCAGAATTCCCATTTCTGGGAGTTGGGCTGTGCCAGGGGCACTGCCAGGGCAGAATTCCCATTTCTGGGAGCTGGGCTGTGCCAGGGGCACTGCCAGGGCAGAATTCCCATTCCCAGAGCTGGGCTGTGCCAGGGGCACTGCCAGGGCAGAATTCCCATTCCCAGAGCTGGGCTGTGCCAGGGGCACTGCCAGGGCAGAATTCCCATTTCTGGGAGCTGGGCTGTGCCAAGGGCACTGCCAGCCTTGCAGAATTCCCATTCCCAGAGCTGGGCTGTGCCAGGGGCACTGCCAGCCTTGCAGAATTCCCATTCCCAGAGCTGGGCTGTGCCCCTGAGCTCAGGGACAGATCTGAGCAGGATTTTCCATGGTGGACTGCAGGTACTCCCTGCCTCCTCCTTGTTTCCACCATGGAAGTCTTTGGGGCCTGACAGAGTTTTTCTGTCTGTGACATAATAATTCTTAATGTGAATTCTTGGCATAATAATTAACCTTGAAGAGTCCAAGGCTGATTTAATCCTTCCATGGCACTTTCCAGCCCTTTGATAAGGGGTGTCGTGGGGTTTTAGAGAATATAATGTCATATATGTCTGTGTCTGTCTGGGCAAAATGGGCGTTTCTGTGTTTTTAAAGACTTTAGTTTTCACATTCTCTTTGCTACTTGGAGTTTTTGAATCCTTCATGGGATAAATCGCTTTCCATCTTTATTCCTATTTATAGTTCAGGCTGCCCTTATTTTACTGAAGTACAAATAAGATTAATGGGCATAGTCTTGGTCTTGAAGAACAGAAGAGCAAAACTTTTTTGACATCAGTGTGTTCAAGAATTGGCCCTCTGATGAGCAAGGACTATGGATTCTGGGTGGAAATCACAATTTTCATGGTTTTATTTGTGTCAGTACCTGTACAAGGACCTAAACTGCAGTGCACCCATGGATCACTATTTAATTTTTATTTCTTTTTACCAGAAACAATAAAAATGCAATTTGCCAGAAATGTAAAGAGGAAGATCCCAACACTTTAGGTGAGGAAAGCCTGTTGGCAGAAGAAAGGGTAAGTTGTAGTTCACAGATCATTAATTTATCATGAACCATTCTCTGTAGTCATCATTGGACTGGAGTTCAGAAGGGAATAATATAAAATTCAATAGCAGCTGATAGTTACACGTTTTAACTTAGGCTTTAATAACTTGGATTTCCCAGAGTTTTCGATTTTAAAAAGTGTAATGGCAGCCTCAGGACTTTCCAAATCCAGGTTCTGCAATGTAAAATCCCAAACTCTTCCATATGATTAACTTTTTATTGTCTGAAAGTAACTGGTGCTTTCCTACTTGTAATAATACGTCTTAACTGTTGCTTATTATCCTCCGGAAGTATTTTGATGGATTTTCCAACCTCATGGCTTCTTGTAGCCTTCAGACATGAAGCTGAACGTAATAATTGATACAAACTATGCCCTGGCAAATGTTTCATCTGTAATTTAATGGTGCAGATCTCTTCTTGTGTGATTTTCCAGGCAAATTGCTGTGCTGTTCCATACCCCAAATAAAACCTGGGCCACAAGGCCCAGTCCCAGCCTGTGTTTTTTCCTCCTCTGTGATTACATGCAAGGATATCACCAGACACATAATTTATCTAAATTTTTTAGGGGGAAATGAAAACAAACTGGCAGCTGACAGTGGCATAAAAGCCAAAGTTTAGTAAGCAGCAAAATAATGGATCTGCTGCTAATGCTGAACTTGGTAACATCTCAGACAAAAAAAAAAAAAAAAAATCCCCAATTATGCAATTAATTTCCCAATAAGAGATTTCCTGCACAAATAGGTGCAGCTGGACTCTGCTGGCTTTGTTTGTTGTGTCAGTTTTTGTGCCTGACCCCACCCGGGGCTGCCCGCAATTCCTGCTGGGTGTGCCTGCCCAGGGAGAGAGGAGGATCTGCCCCTGTAAATCATTCCCAACAAATGCTGCGTGGATTTTCAGCAGCTTTGAGATGTGGGCGTTGTTTGTAAACACTTTCCTGCCCCTGTTTGTAAAGCTTTCCCCTCCCAGTCCTTGCTCTGTGTTATTTCATGTGAAATTTGCAGTTCTTGCACTGTACTTACCTCCAGACTTCCAAAAAATTATTTTAACACTACCAGGGCTTCTCCTTGTGACAGGATACCTATTTTAGTGCAAGATATAACATTAAAGAGCGCAGTATTTCATAATTACAGAAGAATTGTACAATTCCTCATGTTTAAATAACACAAAAATCTACGTAGTGCGAAGAGCAAACCTCTCTCCCATCTGGTTCATTTTTTTTTTTTTAGCACACAGTGCTGCTAAATGGAAACAGCCCAAATCTGAGCAGTGCTCTCAGGGCAGAGACTCTCAAGTCCTCTCTGCAGCACGTTTGGGAGGTGTTAATGACCCCGATAATGAAATGCATTCATTAAGGGACCCCACAGTCAGGGTTCTGTCAGCGCATTCCCTGCATGTGAAATATCTCAGGCTCCTGTGAAAAGAAATGTAAAATAAGAGCTGTAGTTGGCTTATTTTCAGTAAATTATTACCGTGTCAAATAGATTATTTTTGAGTGCTAAGAAATAAATTGTTTAATAATTATTTGGGCTTCTACTACATTAATATTGACTTGCCACGTCACAGGGTCTTATGCAACACAGTAAATTTTTTAAAAATTAAAGCTTTGTCAAGGTGTGGATTTCTGCCACCCTATTCCTATTCCAAGGATGCATCCAAAAGTACTTTCTCACCAATGGTTTTTTTTTCCTTACTTTGTTTTCTTTCCAGGCTTTTGGTGATGCTGCCATTAATAAAGAGATTTCTGAGCTCAGAGTCCACTGTGTGACCCTTGGCTGCAGCTGGTCTGGTATCATGAAAGATTTTGAAGTATGTTTAAAGAGAGTTTATTCAGATTGATATGGAATGGGGACAGAGAGGCAATGAAACCAGGATATCAGCTGAAATGCCTCAGTTCAAATATTTTAATGGGCAAGATTTGTGAATCTGCCATGCAGATTTGAGTAATGAATACAAGGGAGAAAGCTTGGACCAGGATGATGTTTTTAAACAAAAGTCCAAGGAGAGACTGTTTAAGGGAGATATCATGTTTGAATTTACCAAATGTTGTTTGGTTTTGGTTCTGAGGGTTTTTTTTAAATTAATAATTAACAAAAAAAGAAAAAAGCCCTCATAAAGCTGGTGAATTTTTCACCAATAATCTCAGTAACTTTGTGTGGTGGGACTTTACCCAAGCTTAGAAGAAATGCAGCTCAGAGCCCTGGGCTGCCAGAACAGAAATATTCATAGATAAATATGAACCAGCGCTGTACATGTTGCTTTATAACTTCCTACTTCCAGGAGCATCAGAGTTTATGTGAATATGCTCTGATCCCTTGTCACACTGGCTGTGGGCACGTGGTGATGAGAAGGAAGCTGGCAGATCACTTGGAAAATGGATGCGTCAAAAACGTGACCGTGTGCCAGCAGTGCCAGTGCAGCCTGGCCAGCTCTGAATACCAGGTAAGAGCATTTCTCTCTCAAATAAAAGCTTTGTATTGATGTTTTCAATGACCTGGGATGCCATTTTCCCATCCTGATTTTGTTGCACTCAGGGAATATTGAATTTTCCTGAATTTGACCATTTTTCCACATGAGTGTTGGAGGGAAAAATGGATGTGGCGATCTGCTGGTGATGTGACAAAGCACCCACGTGCTCCCCTGGGCTTGGGCAGCCCAGGTTTCAGCTCCTGGCTCAAAATGTGTCCTGGTGTGAGGTGAGAGAAAACCAGAAAAGCACAGACAGCAGCAGGGAAGGGATCTTGAAAGTGGATGAGGTTTATTCAAACTAAAACTACCCACAAACGTGTAGGGCAGGATTCTGCCAGCTATTATTTCTGTAAGATCTGATCAGGTTTAAATCTACAAATTATCAGTCGTGTCCACAGACCAGGAAGATCTCATTCTGAATCTGCCTCAAATATCTCAGTGCCCGTTCAAACATATTTGCTTTATATATTTTTTTATGTTATTTGCTCAAAACAATGAATATTTTTCCCTCCAAATGATTTTGAGGGAATAATTGCCAGCCTTGCAGTTGGGCACGGCGATTAAAGACCCACATGACAGGAGGGCTGTGAATATTTCAGAGATGTGAGTAATTCTGGGTGGCTCTGTGTGCCCAAAGTGACACAAATCAGTGCCTTTCCAAACACTGGAAAGATTTAGAGATTTAGAGAGATTTATGAGGGATTTATAAGGGATTACGAGTCCTCCTAGGGTGAGAACCAGGTGCTCTGCTAAAATCTGCTCCTGGGGAAGCTTCTGCTTGTGCTCTTCATCCTTTTCTAACGCGCAGAGGGAGGAGAAGCTGGAGCCAGGCGCATCTTCCCGGTGCTAAACCCAGCCTTTCCAGAGCTGTGAACACCAGAAGGTGGCAACACTAAATCCCTGCCAGCCTTCCCTGGGTGCTGGAGGGGGAAACCTGAGCTCGGTGCGATCCCCGAGCATCCTCCCCTGCTCGGGAGTCTCTGGAACCGCAGCTCCAGAGCTCTTTTCCTCCCTCTCACTCCCCTCAGCCGCCACCTCAGTCATATTTTGGTTGGGAAACCTTGGCAACCGAGCAGGGGGTTGGCCTTGAGGTGTGGCTTTTTCTCTGCCTCCTTTAGTAGGTGTAGAATTCTGGTTACATGATCTGCTTTAATAAATTTGCACCGAGTTCAGAATTATTTGTGGGTATTCCGTGTGTCCACAATCCTCTGGGACAAAATAGTAAATTTTGGGCGCTGCTCTTGCTTTCTTTGTCTTATTTATTCAGTTTTAGATCTTGTGGGGTTTTTTTGTATTTCTCTATTTTTAAATAAACTTCTCTCCTCTGAAGGAGAGTGCCTCTCCCCCTCAAGGAACTGGTGATCTGAAGGAGTAAAAGAGCAGAAATGAATAAGATCACTGGTGAGATAGAGTGTTAAAAAATGAGTTAGAGAGTGAGAAAAACCCGTGGCTGCATTTCTGAGAATTGAAAGGGAAACCTCAGAACTGGTATGCAAAGGAGTTTGTGAAGATTAAAGCCACCCCCTCAGAAGAGTGAGGAGGGAAAGCTGCCAGTTGCTGTGTTAAATACAGATATTACAGAACCCGTGACAGAGGCATCACTTCACCCTCCCTGCAGGCAGGAATGGAGGGAAGCCTCCTGTGAGTGCTGGTGCACTTTGTGTGAGCACATCAGGATGGAGAATTTGGATTCCAGCCTCCAAAATGTTCATTAGCAGGAAGCAAGGAGGGTCTGCACATTGAGCAAAGTGTATGGAGTCAATGCAAAGAGAGTTTATATTTGAATTATATTTGAATTTGAATTTATATTGGAGTTTCCTGTGCTGTAACCTGTTTATGTTCATACATATATATATATATATGTATATATTTGAATTTCCTGTTCTGCTGGTCATTGTTGCTTCCTGTTCTGTAACGCCCTGCTTGTCACTGCATATATGAGTGCACATGTTTGTGTGTGTGCACATAACTTTAGTTTGAACCTGGCAACACCTGCACATTGCCAATCTTGTATCCAGCACCCCAGGGTGACCTTTAATTCAATAATTAAATAAGGTACTGAACTTTTTCCTTCTCGTTTTAATGACAGGAGCACTCCTGTGAAGGCAGTTCATGCAAGGAACAAAAACCTGTGCAAACAGAAACAGCGTCAAAGGAAAAGGTGGGTGAAAGATGAGTGAGTGCAAAGAGCTTTATTTCAATTAATAAAATTATCATTTGTTCATTTAGATTCATCTTCAGATCCAGCAGTTGTATCTGGCAGCCCTTTTCATCCCAGCAAAGCCCTGCTGACTGCCTTCTCTTCCCTGCTCCCACAGTTACCTCCACTAAATTATCTTCTCAATTAGTCTTGTAAAATGGGCAAATATTTGTTTCCTCTCATACCTTGAGTGAGAGCCACATGACCAGGAGTGTGCTGCACAGCAGCATTTACAGCATCTTCTTTATGAGCTTATTAATTGGTTCATTAAATTGTGTTCCGTCCTTCTGGGATCTGTGGGATGCACGCCTCACTGCCAGGCTGTGTGCAGGAAACTTGCAATCAGCCACACTCTTCATTGATTTGCCATCAATTTTCAAAGCTGGTTGGGCCCTGGAAGCTGTGGAATTGCCTTGACTTGAATTAATCTGATTTATGTCTCTGGGCTTGTGGTTTAGGTGTTTGTAGGGAAATAAAACAATTCCCTTCAATTGGTTTTGATTATTTCCTCTGCATTTTTTTTTTTCAACAGAGCCACTCTACATCCTCAGCCAGCAAGGATGAGTGTTGTTTTTCTGAAGTTGGCTGTGCATTTAGGGTGAGTGAAACAGATCCCTTGAGGAATGTTCCCCCTTGGGTTGGACATTCCCTTCAGGGAAGTGTCTCTTCAAACACAATCAGCACTTCTGGTGCCAGATGATGGAGCTGCACCTGCACCTTGCAGTTTTTCCATCTCCCAGGGAGCTGAAGGGCTGCTGGGTTGGCCCCAGGCCGATTGTGGTGCTGAGGGAAGGTGCAGTGACAGCGCTGTCTCTTCCAGGGAAGCAAAGAGAAGATGAAGGAGCACGAAAAATCCGCAGTGGGGGCCCACATGCTGCTCCTGCTGCAGCACATGAGGCAGCTGCAGGGAACCTTGTGCTGCTCTGCCAGAGCTGCCCAGGCCTTCACCCCACAGCCAGAGCTGAGCTTGAAGAGTGCAGGAAAAAGCATCTCTGGCCTGCAGATCCCAGCAGGGCTGGAATTCAGCAGGGATCCCGAGGTGGATTGTTTCCCTGGATCTTCTGCTCCTGAAGATGAGTCCGTCCTGCAGCAGCTCGTGAGGGAGAAGGTGATTTCTGAGCTGGAAGATAAGCTGCACGTGTTTGAGAACATTGTGGCGGTGCTCAACAAGGAGGTGGAGAGCTCTAATTTGGAAATCCTGGCCTTCAGGAGACAGAGTGAACTAGACCAGAACATAATCCGGGGCCTTGAACTGAAGGTAAAAAATTACAGCAAGCATTGTCTGGGTGCTTGTTCTACAGACAGCAAATACTGACACACGTCAGGCAGCGCTGGGGCAAGGATCAGAGCAGGAATTTGAACTTTGAAGGGTTCACTTCTGGACACATATTCAGAACCCTTTTGCTGTTTGGTTCATTTTCAGACGTGAATCTCTAATATTTGTTCTCAAAATCCATGTTTAGGTAATGAGATATTCCTGAGAGTTTTGAGTGTTAGAATTTGCCGTGATCAGACTGTGAGCAAGCAGGAGAGCTGTTTAATTGCCTGATCCTCTCACAGCAGCATTTTGCCTGGAGGCCCAAACAACATCTCCGTGTGTGTTTTGACATATTGCTGTCACTTAGAAAGGAATCAAAGCAGAGCTCCCAGAACATGAGGACTCCAGAAGGATTCAGCCACCCCTGCAGCACAGCCTGCAGCAGGGGGTGGGACTGAGGACTGTTTTTTCTCCCTAGATTGCAGAGTTGCACCGGTGCCTGATGCAGAAGGACGCGGGCCTGAGCAGCCTGCACAAGAGCCTGCTGTTCTCTGAGCAAGCCTCCTACGATGGGATCTTCCTCTGGAAAATCACTGAGGTTGGCAGGAAGCTCCAGGACTCTGTGACCGGCAGGACAGTCAGTCTGTACTCCCCAGGTAAAGCACAAGATGGAGATGTGCGTCCACAAACCCCAGTCCTTCAGAATCCCCCCCACTTCCCCAGGACTCTGCCTCTTCCTGCTCGTGCCAGCAGGAGGATCTTTAAAACAGCTCCTTAACCCAAGTTGCTGTTTGTGCAGAGATCTGTAATCCAGGGCACTGGGATGTGCTTTTCCAGAGGGTTTGGGCTCTCATCCTGCACTCTGCCCTCCACCACAGCTGCTTGCAGTGGCTCCATCCCTCCCAGCCCTCAGCTCGGTGCCTGCTGGCACCACGCGGCTCCAGCTGCAGCTCTTTCCCATGTGGGAAGTAATTGGATTAGGTAAAATACTCTTGTGTGGCTAATAACAGGTAATTTTCACTAAGGTTTGAGGCACTAAAAGGATTCCAGCCCCTGGGTTTTCATTGCTTGCAGTCTCCAGGGGGTTTGTTTTGTCTGTTCTTTCTGTGAGAGCAGACATCGTCACGCGTTGCCTTTTTCCATATGCCAGAACACACATTATGCCTTTTCTTACCCCAAAACCAGCTTTACTAATGAAGAATTCTGATTTTCAGCTTTCTACACTGCAAAATATGGCTACAAGGTGTGTCTGAGGGTGTACCTGAACGGGGATGGGACAGGGAAAGGAACCCACATGTCCCTGTTCTTCGTTGTCATGAAAGGAGACTACGACGCTTTGCTCCCGTGGCCTTTCAGGCACAAGGTAAGAAGTGAAACCTTTCCACATCTGATCCCAGCCAAAGGTCAGCACAAGGTGACTCTTCCTCTGGAGTTTTGTGGAAGTTGAGTGCTTTTCCACGTCCCTTTCCAAAGGTGAGGAGCTATCCTGCAGTCCTGGGTAATAATTTGTCTCTGACCGGAGTCCCTTGCAGGGAAAGCTGCTCCTGCTGATATTCCAAACTTTGCCAGGCAGGATTTTCAGACACAGGATGTGGTGTTTGGAATATTCCAGCCTGTGTCCACCTGGGCTAAAGCCAGACACATCTCCTGGCTCTTGCTAAACACAGATAATAGCAATTTAGGAGGGAATTATGGTTTGCTGCCTGAAGGCATCAGAGGGGTGAGGTGAGAGTTCCACTGCAAAGGTGCCACAGGTGTCTGATGTGATCCTGATCTAATTTTTTCCCCTAAGTGTGATCTGATAATGGCAGCAATGGTTAAAAGCAGTGAAATTGCGGCAGGGCCTGACCTCTGCTCTAGCACTTGTCTTTGTGGGGTAATCATTCTGTAAGCCTTTCCTATAAACAGTTTTACTGCCAGTTAGCAGCCAAAAAATAGAAATCAAAGTTCCCAATCCTCATTGTATTAAAAGATTATTACAGTTATTTCATATTTCAAGCTATAGGACAGTAGGTTAATAAAAAGAGTAATGAGGTGGGGAGATTCTATACTGATATTTAGGTTATGCCTTTTATATATTTGTGCACAGGCAACAGAGCTGTTTCTTCTGATTCCAAACCACAATAACAGAATAAATGTAATGGCTGTAACCAAACCCAGGAGCTGTTTGAGTTGTCAGGAGAGACAGAGGAAAAAAGCCTTTGGACTGTGCAATTCTCTACCGAGGAATAATTGTTTACTCGATTTAATTTAATTTTGCTTCATGGGTAGCAAAGTTTCAGAAACTTCGTCTGGGAGTTCACACGAACTGACCTTGCAGGTTGGAAACATTCATTACAGTTTGTATTTAATTATCTGTGGAGCATCCAGCTGCTTTTGCAGCACTTCTGTCCCTGCTCGGTTTGTTTTTCATTCCAGTAGCTCCTCATTGCCACGCTCTGTTTTCCAGGTGACATTTATGTTGCTTGACCAAAATAACAGGGAGCACGTCATCGATGCCTTTCGCCCAGACCTGACTTCTGCTTCCTTCCAGAGGCCAGTGAATGACATGAACGTGGCCAGTGGCTGCCCCATGTTCATGCCCCTGTCCAAGCTGCAGTCCCCCAAACACGCCTACGTGAAAGAGGACACGCTTTTCCTCAAGTGCATCATAGAAACAAATTAGCAAATCCTGAAATAAGGGTGGCTGGGGAAGCCACCTGCTGAATGCCAACAGATTAGGAGAGAAAACCCATCAGTCTGAGACCTCATGTTAGTTTGTGTGCCCACAGAATCCCCAGAGCCCAAGCCTGGCCCCCTGAAGCCGCTGCCACCGGGGCAGCAGCTGCTGGATTGGGATTATTTCACCAAAACTGCGGGTTCTCGTGGTTGAGGTGCTGCTGGCTGTCGCTCCTCAGGCAGGGGCGGCTCTGGGGAGGCTGAGCTGTCCCGGTCAGAGCAGCTCCTCTCCCCGGAGCTGTGGAGCCCCTGGCAGCCCCAGGGCTTTGGCAGCTCCCCAGCAGGAGCCAGGGCGGGTTCCTCCCCCTGAGGCCCGGATCGGGTGTCTCTGTGCTTCCCCATGACCTTGGAAACCGAGAGTTTGCAGTCCCTTCCCCGGGGGATTTATTTCTTGCTGTTCATTCCAGACCTCTATTTATGTGCTCTGGAAGGAGATATTGATTTGCAGCAGCAGACAGGGACCAGGTTGTGCTGTGTTTGGGGGAATTACCTCTAGGATTTGCAGAGGAGCCTTTAGGCTTTCCCACTGTGGGCACAGAGCTCTGGGAAGGCCGGAGCTCTGCCCCAGGCAGGGTATGTTCCCTCAGTGATCTGGTTTAGTGTCCAGTCACTTCCTGAACCTTCCTGACTTATTTGAAATTATTGGGGTTTTTTTTTTGGTTTTTTGGTTTTTTTTTTGGTTTTTTTTTTTGTTTTTTTGCTTGTGTGCACACATGTTTAAGTTTTTTTGCACGCTAAAATACAAGTAACTGCTAGAAATGGTTTTATTCTTTCTGGATTTTCTAATAGAGGTAAGGAATGGATATTTTTTGGGACTCTCTGGATGTGTGCAAAATCTCTCACTTCTGTCTTGGCAACAGCCTCTAAAATAATTAGTTGTGATAAAGCATCACATTTCAAAAACACCCGCCCCATAAACAAATATTTATCAAAGCTTGTTTGGGAAGGAACTGGATATTCTGTGTGTCATCTCTATTCCATCTTTCAAACGTTCTTTCAGGGACAGAAAGTGATTTTCCCAGCAATGTGCCAGCTCCTGTCACCACACTGGAGTAATTTACCTAAATATGTTGTGCTTTGCCTGTCTGCATCACTTTGACAAGCACTGTATTTATTACAATCATTCATATTTTGTTATTAGTTTATTTATTTCCTAAATAAAGCTCACCAGCGTAAGAAAGGCTTGGTGTTATTTTTGCTGTCAGATAGGGAATTGAGCAGCTTGGAGATGTGATGATGGGAGTTTGTTATAGAAACAGCTGAGCTGTGCTACACTTCCCTTCCTAATTTTTTCCTTTCCTTCTTTCTGGGGAAAGGAAAGTCCTTTTGGAGCTTCTTCTCTCAGGAGCTGCAGAAATGCCCAGAACACCTCTGGACATTTCCCTCAAACCTGCCCAGGCTCTGCAACAGAGCCCACAGAGAGAGCTCAGTTAAAAAAAATACGGATATGGATCAAATCCATGCTAAATAAACAAACGGACACAGAACTCGATGCCCAGCGCTCCTCCTTTCAAAGGCACAGCAGAAAGCAGCCAAATCTCAGTGGGATCTGCTCTGATTGTCACTGCAGCCACCCCTTGCACCCTGATTTTCACCTCCCAGACCTTCAGCAGCAAAAGCATCTTCATGAGGAAGTGGCTGACACTGAAAGGGGTTGGAATTGGGGCGATATCAAAAGTTCTCTGATCCAGCAAATCATTTCTGTGTGACCTCTTTCTTTTTCTTTTTTCTTTTTTTTTTTTTTTTTTGCTGGTTCCAATCAAACGGTGC
>VXBU01018664.1:506537-523114 GCA_013400315.1 Bombycilla garrulus | reverse complement strand
GGGAGCGGAGGGGAGCGCGGGGGCCGCGGGAGACCCGGGGCGCGGAGCGGAGCTGCTCCCACGCGGGGACCGGCGAGCGCCGCTGCCGGGACGGGTCGCGGGTGGCGAGCGCCGGGCTTTGCCGTGAGCGGGACGGTTCTGCCCGTCGCGGGGCTCTCGGGGAGCGGGAGAGTCCTCAGGGACGGCCGGGGCCGGGCGGAGGGCGCGATCCGCGGCGCCGGGACACGCGTGGTGCCATGTGGCCACACGTGCGGCCGCGACGAGAGCGCCCAGGGGAGAGAAGTCCCTTTCGAGTCGTTTCCGTGGGGTGGTTCGGGATCGCGGCTCTGCCGTGGGTGGTTTCCTCGCCTCCTGCACCCCAAACCTCGTGGCGGTGACATTTGGCCGCCCGGGTTCGCTCGCTGTGGGTGGTGCTGGCACGTCCCGACTCCTGCAGCAGTCCCGGTGGTTTGGGAGCCTGCAAAACTGCGCGGAAATTGTGATTTAAAAATCACGGTAAATTTAAAACTTTTATTCCTCATGTGCCCCTTCCCAAAGCAGAGCCATGCGGACCTGTGGCGTGTCCCGGTGCCGCGGGAGCCCGTCGGGGGTTAATTCCCTCTTGTTCACCAGCGGCAGAGATTTTGGCCGCTCCCAGGATTTCGTGGAAGGGAACCGTCTCATCGGCTCAGTTCTGCAGCAGCCTGAGCCCCTGCTGGCGGGGCTGAACCGGCTCCAGCCTCGGTCCTCCCGGGCACCAGGCTCAGGGATGCCGTGCCCGGGTGACAGCGCGTGTGTCCCCTGCAGGCTGCGCTGATGGAGACCCCCGAGCTGAGCCCCCTGATCCGGGATGTGTACGCGGCCGCGGGTCGGGTCCAGCCGGCGGCGGGCGCGGCGCGGAGGGGCAGCGGCTGCCGGGAGCTGATGGTCCGGCTGAGCGAGGGGCAGTACGTGCTGTGCCGCTGGACAGACGGGCTCTACTACCTCGGCAAGATCAAGAGGGTAACGCGGGCCCCCCAGGGCAGCGGGGGAGCCCCAAGTGGAGCCGGTGCCGTTCCCTGGCTCAGCTCCCGGCTCAGGGGGTGCTGGGTCTGCGGCCAGCAGGGCGTTCTGGGTTGCCATCCTGCCCCCGGTGCGCCCGATCCTGACTGCGCGCAGCCCCGAGAGACGGGATCAGGCTCCGGGGAAATCGGGGAAGTGCTGGGAACGGGAGGTGACCCGTTCTTCCCGCTCCCTTCTGGCAGGTGAGCGGCTCCAAGCAGAGCTGCCTCGTCACGTTCGAGGATAACTCCAAGTACTGGGTGCTCTGGAAGGACATCCAGCATGGTGAGTGTGGCCCCAGCTTCCCTTTCCCGCTGCCGCGCTGCCGGACCCGTCCCAGCAGCACGGGCACGTGGCTGTGCCACCTCTGTCACCCTGGTCCCGCAGCCGGCGTCCCGGGGGAGGAGCCCAAGTGCAGCATCTGCCTGGGGAAGAAGTCGGGCCCCAGGAACGAAATCCTCATCTGCGGGAAGTGCGGGCTGGGTGAGTGCGGCCGTCCCAGCCCGGGCTCCGCCGTGCCCACCCGGGCCGGGGTGGGGCCGCCCCGCGGCGCTGATGCCGAGCCCTCCCGCAGGTTATCACCAGCAGTGCCACATCCCGGTGGCGAGCGGCGGCGAGGGCCCGCTGGGGACGCCGTGGTTCTGCCGCCGCTGCATTTTCGCCCTGGCCGTGCGGGTGAGTGGGGCCGCCCCGGGCTCTGAGAGCAGCAGGACGCGGTCCCCGCGGGGCTGCGCCGACCCCGTCCCCGTCTGTCCCACAGAAAGGGGGGGCCCTGAAGAAAGGAGCCATCGCCAGGACGCTGCAGGCCGTGAAGATGGTGCTGTCCTACAACCCCGAGCTGCTGGAGTGGGACTCCCCGCACCGCACCAACCAGCAGCAGTGCTACTGCTACTGCGGGGGGCCCGGAGAGTAAGACCCGGCCTGGGAGCCAGGCTCGGTTTTGTGGGGAAAAGAAAGACAGGATCGGGATGTTTGATCCCAGGCTTGCAGGGCACTGCCTGGGGCACTGGCTCTGCTCCCCACGCTGCCACTTGGGTCTCTGCTCGCTCCCATTTGCACCAGAAGCACCAGATAGGGACACCAGACAGGGACACCAGACAGGGACACTCTCTGTCCCCCTGGCTGGCGGGTCCGTGTCTGGGAGGGGCTGGGGCTGCCACACGCTGCCCTCACTGTCACCTTGTGGTGTCCCTGCCCAGGTGGTACCTGAAGATGCTGCAGTGCTACCGCTGCCGGCAGTGGTTCCACGAAGCCTGCACCCAGTGCCTCAGCGACCCCATGATGTTCGGGGACAGGTACGACCCTTCTGGGCCTGTCCGGGGTGGCTCCCCAGCGGGGACTCGTGGGCACATCCCAGCTGATCTGTCTGACAGCCACACGGACCAGCTGGCCCTGTCCCACAGAGCCCCACTCCTCCCAGCCTCGCTGGCACTGTCCCACCCCTGGGCCCTGCACGGCTCTAGGATGATCCTCACTGCCAGCGTTTTCCCTGATCTTTTCCAGGTTCTACGTGTTTTTCTGCTCTGTTTGCAACCAGGGACCAGAGTACATCAAGCGCCTGCCTCTGAGATGGTGAGGAATGGGCTCTGCCTCCTTTGGGATGTGCCCAGGTGGCTCTGGATACCGGGCTGGCTGATCCCTGGGAGTGTTCAAGACAGGCTGGACGGGGCTTGGAGCGACCTGCTTTAGTGGAAGGTGTCCCTGCCCATGGCAGGCGGCAGGACTGGATGGTTTTTAAGCCCCCTTCCAACACAGACCATTCTAGGGTTGTGTGTTTGAGTTTCCCCCCAGCTGCTGCAGTTTCCCACGTCTCCCCAAAGCTCAAGGGACGCTGTCCTGGCTGTGGCATGCGCTGGGGTGCAACTCTGGGCTGGGCTGCTTCCCCTGTGAAGTGTGGGAAGGTCCAGTGGTGCGGGTGGGAGCACCTGGGAGCTGCAGTGGCACTGGCAGAGCGGGGCGTGGTGGTGGCACCGTCCTGCCAGGGCTGCTGACCCCGCGCCCCTCTTTGCTGCAGGGTGGACATCGTCCATCTCGCCCTCTACAACCTGGGTGTGCAGAGCAAGAAGAAGTACTTTGACTTCGAGGAGATCTTGGCCTTCGTGAACCACCACTGGGACCCTCTGCAGCTTGGGAAGGTACAGACACACGCTGGGCTGGGGAGCAGCCAGGGCAGTGAGCAGTGTGAGCAACCCCAGCTTGTGCAGCGCTCAGCACGGCAGCTCCTGCTCCAGAGGAGCTCAATCCCCTTCCTGTGCGCTGGGATTTGCTTTACCCGGGTGGCTCTGGCCAGGCCTTGGCTCCCTCTCTCCCTCCCTCCCTCCCTCCCCGACCTCGGGCAGGAGCCGAAAGCCGAAAGGAGTTCGGGTTCCCCCGTCTGTTTGGATTTTGCATAACCACAGCGGGCACTGAGCCCTGCCCGCCCCTGTCCCGCAGCTCACGGGCACCCCGATCTCCGAGCGCGGCCCGCACCTCCTCAACGCCCTCAACAGCTACAAAAGCAGGTGAGTCCGGTCAGGGACGGCCCGGGACGGCCCTCGGGATTCTCCCGTGCCAGCCCGCCTGAGCCCCGCTCCCTCCCCGCCGCCGCCCAGGTTTCTGTGCGGGAAGGAGATCAAGAAGAAGAAATGCATCTTCCGCCTGCGGATCCGCGTCCCCCCGAACCCCCCCAGCAAGGTGCTGCCCGACAAAGCCCCCGGCGAGGCGGAGAGCGGCTCCTGCGAGCTGAAGAAGAGGGGGAAGAGCAAATACGCCCATAAGGACGGGTGAGTGGCCCCGGTGCCCCGCACACCCCGCGGCAGCAGCGGCCCCGCCGCCCGCGCCCCCTCACGCCCTGTTTGCAGCCTCCTGCCGCGGCAGCAGAAGCGGCGAGCGCGGCGCAAGAGGGCCAAGTTCCTGCTGGAGGATGCCATTCCCAGCGTGAGTCCTTCGCCCCCTCCTGCAGCAGCAGCCCCGGGACAGCTCCTGTCCCTCGCTCTGGGGACTGTCGCATGCCCAGCCCGTTTCCCAGGGCAGAGGGTGCCCTGTGTGGGCACCCCTGTGCTGGGCAGTGAGCTTGTTTTTGTGACAGAGTGACTTCACCTCGGCCTGGAGCACCAACCACCACCTGGCCAGCATCTTCGACTTCACGCTGGACGAGATCCAGAGCCTGAAAAGGTTTGTGCAGCCAGGCCGGGGGTGCTGCTTGTGCCAGGCTGGGGGCGATGCTGTGTCCCAGCCTGTGCCATCCCACCCTATCCCGTCCACAGTGCCAGCTCAGCACAGACGTTCCTATCGGACCTGGACTCCACAGATGCCACCAGCACCTCAGGCTCGGCCACCACGAGCCTCTCCTACGAGTCCAGGTGAGGACTGTGCCCCTCGTGCCCTTGTGGAGAGGTCCAGATGGCATGACCAGGGGGGTGGGGATCTGTGTCTCCCTTCTCCATGTCCCACGCTGGGGAATTTCCCTCCCTGTGTCCCCAAACGGGCTGGGGGTCACACAGCGGCACTCGCTGTGTGCGCAGGACCGGCGCCGTCGGTGCTTACAGGGCTCTCCCACATTCCCGGTGTGTTCCCAGCGCATTTTGGGGGGGTCACGTTGTGGGTGCTGCCCTCACTCCTGCCCCGTGCCCTCCCCGCAGCCGCAGGACCGTGGGCAGCCGCAAGCGCAAGCTGGCAGTGCCAGCCTACGGCTCGGGGGCCAAGAGGAGAGGGGGCGAGCTGGGCGGGCGCCCGGCCGGGGCCACCCCCGAGGGCAGCGAGGCTGCGGCCGGCCCCGACCGCCCCGACGACGGCATCGACAGCCACACCTTCGAGAGCATCAGCGAGGACGACTCCTCGCTGTCCCACCTCAAATCCTCCATCAGCAGCTACTTCGGCGCCGCGGGCCGGCTGGTGTGCGGCGAGAAGTACCAGGTGCTGGCACGGCGGGTGACGCTGGAGGGGAAGGTGCAGTACCTGGTGGAGTGGGAAGGCACCACCCCCTACTGAGCCCCGCCGGCCCCGAGAGCTCTCCCCGAGCCGGAGCGGAGCAGATCTGGCTGCTGGGGAAGCCCGTGAGGCGCAGGAGAGGCGCCGGTCGCTCCCCCCGGCAATCGCAGCGGGTGGAGGCAGCGCCCGGGCCGGCAGCGCTGCCCAGGAATGAAACCCGAAGCCCTGACATTCTGTTTTTTTTAAACGTTAACAATTTTTAGCTCCTTGGCTGTGTTCATGCAGAGCGTGGCCCAGCCGTGCCCTCCTGATGGAGCCGGGGGTGGGCAGAGCACTGGGAGGGTCGGGCCCTTCCAGAAGGGTGTCCCTGGCACAGCTGGAGCGGCTGTTTGGGGACACCCCGCTCACACAGAGGGGCCCGGGCCCGTGCCTGGCACAGCCGGGCTCACCCCGCCGTCCCACCGTGACTGAGCAGCCTCCAGGGGCTCCTGCTGCCAAAACACAAACCCCTCCTCACCCCTGGGCTCTCACGGCTCCTCCCTGTGCCCAGGGGAAACTGGGGACAGCTCTTGGGCTTTTCCACCTCATCCTGAATCCATTCATCAAAGGAATGTGGTTTGTTTTACATGAGAGGAAAATGCCCCCAAGCAGCCCACGTGCGGCTGTTGCAGCCATGGGGCAGATGTGCTCTCACCTCACAACCTGGACTGCGTGCGGTGCTGCACCAGCTTCGTTTCCCTGTTCTGACAATCATGATCTCGGAAGAGATCGTCCAAAAAATCCTCCTTTGCCTTAAAACCACCGTGGGCACTTCAGACTGGAGCCCAAGGCCTTTGTTTCTACAGGAACCTTCATCCCAAATGCACCAAACCAGCAGACAAACCAAAAAAGGCTGAAGAGGACAGCGGGGACAGGGGGAGGGTCTGTACTGGGGTCCCTGTGGCCATCCCCAGGCCCGTCCCGTGGCCTCCTGGCTGTGCCTCTCTCGTGGTGGTGATGTTTGTGAGCCCTGGGCTTGATTTGTCTGAGGCAGAGAAGGAGCAGCCCCCTCTTTTAACAAAGCAATACTGTTGGCCTTTTAAAAAAGATTCCCATATCAGAGAGATGTGTTGGATTTTTTCCCTTAGAGAGAGAGGGATATTTTTAATGTTGTCCTCGTCTCTCCCCCACCCCGTGGGATATGGGATGGAGGGTGGGCCGTGCTGGGCTGGGGGGTCCTGTCCCTCAGGAGACCCTGTCCTGTCCTACCTGTGCCTGTGGGATCTCAGCTCATCTGCAGCAGAGTGTCCCTGTCCTTTTGGGAGAGGCGCTGCCAGGTCCCCCAGTCCCAGCAGGGAGGGGTCCAGCAGCTGGAGAGCTCCGTGTCCTGCCTTAGCTTTGTCCTCAAAGGATCACCTCAAACATTTCCCTTTCTCAGTGCCTACGGAGCCCCTCCAAGGGGCCGCCAAGAGCTGAGCAGGGTTACGCCTGTGGGATGTGCCAGTGGACATCACACTCGTGGGAGCACCCACAGGATGTGGCCCCGGCTCCTCTCTGCTCCCTCTCTGCTCCCTCTCCTCCTCTCCTGGCTTCTTGCAGAGATTTGAATGTGGAGCCTTTAAAAGTATTTTTGTTGCAGAGTATATTTTGCATTCGCTGTGATAGAGACTATAACAACTCTGTGCACCTTCTGATTTCCGAGTTCAGGTTGCTGCTTGTAAGCAACTCCTGTTATACCCAAGTTGTAATTAATGTGTCTGATGTACAATTAAAAAGTGGGTTTTTTTCAAGGTCACTGTGTTTTTGTAGTGAGGATTATTGAGTTGGGATGCCCAGTGCCCAGCACAGGTAGCTGGTGCTGCTGGGCTGTGTTCTGTGCCAGGTGAGGTGTGCAATCCCAGGACAGCCCTTTCCTCCTGTGTTGGAACCCAGGGGGTTCCTGTGGCATCTCAGAATGATCCAAACCCTGGTCAGGAGGCTTTTCAGCCTTGCCAGAGGTGTCAGAGAACCTGGATTGATACTGGGAATGCCTGTGGCTTTGATTTTTATCCATGAGACAAATTACTAACTTATAAGAAGAATTGCAAGTCACCAGAGTTTAAAGAGTAGAATAGTAATAATTATAGGTGAAAAGGGAAAGATTTGGACCCATGTCCAGGGGGGTTTGAGATTCTGGACAGGGGGGTCTGGGAGNGACCTCGGCAGGGCAGAGAAATCTACTTTTGATAAGGAACTGATAAACTGCCTTGAGAACAGGAACTAAGGACTCCAGAGTGCTTCTTCGGCTCAGACAGCGGATGAGAAAAGGACTTTTTTGTACACTGCTGGAGAACCCGGGACAGGGAAGTCTCCGGCACCATCCACAGCTTTCGGTGCTTCCCCTGCTCAGCCCGAGGAGGGGAGCGTTCACAGCCCGTGGCCGCAAACCCGAGCGGATAAAAGCTGCGGCCCCCCAGAAAGGAGCTGCACTTCGCGCCCCTCAGTCCCGCGGGACGGTCTCCCCGATCCATCTGAGGTACAGAGGGTTTCCCTGGTCGATGGGCAGGCTGATGATCTCGGGGATTTCAAAGGGATGGATGGATCTAAAGTGGAAACAGGCGCGGGGGAGGAGCGGAGTCAGCGCCAGGCGCTCCCGGCCGCGCCCTCCCGCGCTTCAAAGCACCCGCAGCTGCTTTCTGCCACCTGGGAATTTCGCTTTGACTTTGGGGTTTACCGCAGACTGCCGGGGGCCTGGCCCAAAGCTGAGTGTGCTCCCCCCTCGGGAAATGCAGGAAATCCTGTCAGGAGGCTGCCAGGGAACAACCTGCGTGAGGAGGAGAACCCCCCTCGAATCCAGCTCGAGGGCTGGGTGAAGCTCAGCGGTTGATATTTCTGCCACCTTCTCCTTTTCGCTGATGCCATCTCGGGGTTTTTCTGCCTTGTAAGATACAGCAGGAGAATTTTACCCTCTCCTGGGCGGGACGGGCCTCAAGGAACTCCCAAAGCTGGAGCGGGAGGTGACAGCCTACCTTGGATGGGACACTCAGCGTTCCTGTGGAGCCAGAGCCTCACCTGACGTAGTTGGACAATTCCCCTATTTTGGACGTCCGTGTTTTCACCAGCTGTGGAGAGTAAAAAACCAAAACAAACCCCAAGGGAGATGTGAAGGGGTGGAGGGATCCTGATGTGCTGTTCCACTGCCCCAAACCAGCAGGGGCAGGGGTGTGACAGCAGCTGTTCCCTGGGGGATGTCCCCAAACCCAGCAGGTTGGTGCCACCCTCCCCAAACCTCCCTGCAGCCCCTTTCAGCTGGGGCTGTTGGCAACGGGGATTTTTGTGTTGTAGGCATTGATGATTTTGATTTTTGTGATGAAGGGAACGCTCGCTTACCAGCAGTATTTCAGTGGATTCTTCCAGTTCCCCTTTCCAGAAATACCTGGATTTAAAAGAAAAGCAGCATCAGCAAATCCAGGGTTACTTTCCCTGCTTGGTCCTTTTTGCACTTTTAGCCATTTCTTTATAAAGTGCCTCAAGAAGCATCGCTGGCCCCAAAACTGCTGAGCACATGGGTGACCACCCCAGATTTATGGACCAGAGCCTCCTCCAGAGGATTTTTCCAGGAGGACTGGCGGGACAGATTTTCTGGGACTGGGGTGTCCTGCGGTGGTGGCCCTGCTCTGAGCAGTGACTGGGGCACAGTGCCTGCGGGGCTGTGGCTGGGAGGCCGAGCTTTCTTCCTCTCTTTCCCTGCAGGAGAGGAGCTGCACTTCTCATGAGTCAGATATGACCTTTCCAAACATTTCCGCTGCCAGGAGCCCGTCCTGATCTCATCTGCCTGCTGGGCTCCTGCGGGAGGGAGGGAGGAGGGAGGAGGGCACGGAGCAGAACCCGGCTGGAGCTGCCAGGGCTGCGCCCCGAGCTCTGCTCTGGCTGCTGGGGTTTGTAGGAAACGATGGATAAGGGCAAGAAGGGCAGGGCTGGGTTTGCCCTCAGGTGGGATGGGGGGTGCGCTGTGGGGAGCCCCTCCTGAGGGAAGCTGTGGTGGGATCTGCTCCTCGCTCCTCCCGGGGTGTTCCTGTGAGGAAAAGCTGCTCTTGAGCTCCTCTAACAAGTGCAGTCCCTTTGCATGGACAGCTGAGGACACCCGCAGAGCAGGGCTGGGCCTGTTCCAGGGTCAAACCCGCTGTGCTTCCTGCCTGAAAAAGCTGCTTGATTTTGTAAAGGCCTTTTCTGGTCCCAATCTTGGCTGCTTTTTGGAGCCTCGAATAGCAGGCACCGTGTCCTCAGGACCATAAACCCTGAATTGCTGGATGTCTAAATGCATGCCAAGAAACCAATACATTTGGTTATAAAATTAAATGTTTAAAAGTTTAAATTGGGATCATTCAATAAATGAATGATCCCCTTGGGCAGTGGGAGCTCTCCTCAATGACCTGTCCCCACAATCAACAACAAACACACCCAGCAGCCTTCTGGAAACAGAGGCCTGTGTCCATCCCCTCCTTCCCTTCCTGCAGAGCCCAGGTTTGCCTCCTCATTTTGGGAATGTCCAGATTTGCCCCCTCCTTTTGGGAATACCCAGGTTTGCCTCCTCATTTTGGGGATATCCAGGTTTGTCTCCTCATTTTGGGGATATCCAGATTTGCCTCCTCCTTTTGGGAATATCCAGGTTTGCCTCCTCATTTTGGGAATACCCAGATTTGCCTCCTCATTTTGGGGATACCCAGATTTGCCTCCTCATTTTGGGAATATCCAGGTTTGCCTCCTCATTTTGGGAATACCCAGATTTGCCTCCTCATTTTGGGGATACCCAGATTTGCCTCCTCCTTTGGGAATACCCAGGTTTGCCTCCTCCTTTTGGGAATACCCAGCCCAACTCACAAGGCCGAGCTCCTGGGCAGGATGCTCACGTAGGCAGCCAGTTTCTTATCCATGATGGCCCTGAGGGAGACAGGAGGGGAGTCAGTGCCAGCCCAGCTCAGTGCTCACCCCCAGCCTTGGGGACGTTCCCTTGTGGTGCCCAGGACTGCCAGCAGCAGCTTTGACACGGAGATGTGGGATTTTGGGTTACTCATTACCCTGAGAAAACAGAGGCAGAGGTGAACTTTGGCTGGAGACTCCTCGGATCAGGCCCTCCTGGCAGGGCTCTGGGACCCTCCCCGTGCTCAGGAGGGAGTTTGTGTGTTGCTCCTGGCCTGGAGAGCCCTGCCCAGTGCCAGCCCTGTGCCCCTCTGGCTGTGGGGTCACCAGGGCAGGGACTGCACCGTGGGACTGCAAGAACCCGGCCTGGACAGGAGGGGGTTTGTCTGTCGCTGTCCAGCTGTGCCCCTTCCTCCCAGAGCAGCCTAAATGTGCATCTGGTTAAATTAGCAACATCAAGGCTTTTCAACCCAAAATGTCCTGGAAATCCGAAGCCCAAATAAATTCCTTCCCTCAGGCTGCCTCTGTTAGGTTTGATACTGCAGGGCTGCTCAGGGCTGCCCGCAGCAGTGACACTTCAGGGATTACAGAGCCCTGAGGCAATCTCAGGGAGGATTTCCAGAAGGAAAGGGGCAAATGTTGTGTTTTGTGAGCAGAGCAGTGTGTGGGTCCTTCAGGCAGGGCACCGGCGACTCCACCTTTGGTTTTCTTTAACGCTGGCCTGCGGGGCCCATGGCTGGAGAGGAAAAGCACCCCAGGAGGCTCAGGGTTTGCTCCCCCCATGTGCAGGCAGTTCCAGGCATTTAGTGCTCGTGGAGCATCTTGAGCTAATCTTTAGACCAACAAAGTGCAGCAGCACGAGCAGAGCCGCCCCTGCTGTGCCTGTCATGTCACACATGGCACGAATCAGTTTGGATTTGCTGCCTGCAACTTGCAAGTCCCTTCAGCGCAGGAACCTTTTGGTTTTGGTGCTCTGCCCCAATAAATGGAGATCCTGACTGAGATCCTGAACTTTGTCCCAGCAAGCTGAGCAGCAACAAGAGGCCACCAGGGGAACAGAGAGCATGGTAAGGAGCTGAATGTGATCTGTGGAAAATGTGTGAATAATGCATGATAGCTTTGGGTTGGGCACTTAACTGTGTGTTTCTTTGTCTGCGCCTCACAATAGGCCCTAAAGTGAGACAGATTAAATATTAATAAGCAGAAAAGCAAAGAAAATGATAAGCACAAATCTAAGGCAGCATTGGGGGCTGGTGGGGTGCTGGGCAAGTTGGGTCAGCTCCTCCCAGGACAGGCAAGGTGGTCTTGAGATGCTGAATTCTACCTGCAGCTCTTCTGCCTTCCCAAACCTTGAGCCCCTTTTCCTTAAACCAATGAAAATTTCCTTTATTTCCTTGCAGACTGATCCATCTGAGCGAGTGCAAAGGAAGAATAAACACAACAGCACAGGAAAAAGGAGTGGGGGAAAATGAGTGTAGAAGCCTTGTGTCATCCCCTGCAACCAGGGCCCATTGCTCCAACTCCAGAACAAAGGAATAATTACTCCAGCAGTAAAACCACAACCAAAGTACACATATCTCAGCGAGGGGGAGTGATTTATCTCCTCTCCCTTCTTTCCGAGATGAGGAACAAAGAGTGGAAAGCATTTGCAAAGCTGCTAAGATGAGGCATTTTCAGCAACTGAGGCTCTTTTCACCAGGTACAGTTGCTCTTTTTTTTTTTTTTTTAGGAGACATCGAGCAGTGCAGACATAATTCTATTTGAATTTCTTAATACAGTTGCAGTATTTAAGGTGACACAAACTCCCTTTCAGAAGCCTGCCTGTTCCTGAGCATGTTTGGGAGCACTTTGCTGGAGATGGAGGGGTTTTGGCAGCAGCAGGGCAGCAGGAAAACAGCGCAGGAGGTGTTGCAGGAAACTTCACGGTCCATCATAAACACTTCCCCAGTCAACATGGGTTCAGTTCTTTGAACAGACCATCCATTGAGTCAGGGACTGACAGATGTGTGAAAAAAAGCTCTGCATGCAAAATATCACACAAAGTGTCTCATGTATTAAATTAGAAGAAGGAAGAAATGGAGGAAGAGCCCTCATTCCCTGAAGTTTGCCTGGTGAGCAGAGCGGTACCTCACAAGTGTTTGTTGTGCACCCCTTCCGTGCTTCCTTTATTTTCAGGTCAGAGCACTGTGCTTTGTCCCTCTCTGTAAATATCCCTCCTGGAATTGTGTTGTCTGGGTTGTTCTAGAGAGGAGTAAAGGCTGTGGCAGATCAGAAAACATCAGGCTGGAACATCTTAACCCATCTGAGGATCCAGAAATTCAGGGTCATGGAAATGGGACTTGAAGATGCAAGGCAGTGAGATAAATTGAGGATTGCTTGCTGTTACCGTTGACTTCAGAGCAAAGGGAAGAGAGCAGCTCTTGGCACGGGGGTTGTGATACAGATTTGGGGGAAAGGAGCCTTGACTGTGGAATCACAGAATCCCAGAATGGTTTGGGTTGGAAGGGACCTTAAATCTCATGTCCCTCCACTCCTGCCATGGGCAGGGACACCTTCCACTATCCCAGGGTGCTCCGAGCCCTGTCCAACCTTGGACACTCCCAGAACTCCAGACTGCCCAGAGCTGCACACTGAACCAGCACAAATCCGAAAAACAAAAAAGCTAAAACTTAAGATATCAAGGGACGGGGCAGCCACAGCTTCTCTGTGCCAGGGCCTCACGCCCCTGGAAATGCAAACTACAGGGGGAGAAGGAAACATTCAGCTTTATTGCAGCTTTGGAAGCCTGAAGCAGACGAGCAGGGGAGGTGTGCCCGTACCTGGCGATGTCCTTGGCGATCTGCTCGTTGAGGCAGTTGATGAAGGCGATGGAATGTGTCCCTGGGATGTAGCTGCCAGTGAGAGCAGAGTGCAGGTGCACAGCCAGGCCCCAGAGCAGGGGGTACACGAGCAGAAGCAGCGTCAGCACCTCGGAGAGAACACCATGGGTGACGGCAGGTGAGATACTGCGCTTTGGAAACAGCTGTCACGCTGTCCGTGACTCCAGGGACGTTCCCAGGCTTCTCCCAACGTTGCAGGAACCCGTGAAGTGAAATTAAGGTGAGAACCTGCTCCTAGGGGGATCCATTCCCCTCCAGGAGGGTCAATCTCGTGCTCAGGGCAGGAGAGGGGCAGTTTCTATCAGCCCAGGTCCTGGCTGTGGGTGGTGACCCCCAGACTAACGGGGGTTACAGACCTCACCACCCAACCACAGCAGCCAGGCCTGGTTTCCTGAGGAGGAATAAGGAGGTAAGACGTGGAATGTCTCGGTTTCTAGTGCAAAAAAGAGGAAGAAGGGAACGGCTCCCACACCCAGCACAGCTCTGATGCTCAGGACACACGTGTAGCCGTCCTTCAGCCGTGTGCCAGGGGTGAGTGAGTCCATCCCTCTGGGAAACGGGGGGACAGGAGCTTCTGTCTCCCTGGGATGTGGGAAGAGAAGAGCAGGATATCAGCCCTTGGGCCATGGGGAGCAGATTCGGTGCCAGGACCTGGGGAATTTCCATCCTGCCCTGCCAGCTCATTCCCCTCTGCCACAGCTCCGCGCAGCCCACCCACAGCACGCTCCAGCCTCACAGCCCGACTTCAAGGCGGGTTTTAAATTCATCTCATCTTAATTATCTGCTGCCAAAAGCACGATGGATCAGGATCCTGTGGGGCACAGAAACCTCAGTGTACGCAGCCCAGGCTGCACAAACACCGGGCTCTGCCCGTGGCCTCGCACAGCAGCAGCAACAAGTGGGGTTTGCTGGGCAGGAGCTGCTGTTTGTGCTCACATGCCATCAACAGCCTCCCAAAAACCTATCGTTATCCCAGCAGGGATGCTGTGGGAATGGGGAGGTTAATTTGGAGTGCTGAGGAGCAGCTGAAGGACGGTGCCGTTCCGGGCTGCAGCGCCTTCCCTTTGTCTTTTGTTTTTGATATAAACAGCATCTGGCCCTGATTCAGCTATAGTGATTAAAAAATGCTTAGAAGACTAAGAATATATTCCTTTTCCCCCCTTATTTCCACCCTCCTTTGTCATCTGAAAAACCTGCCATTACAGCACTAATGGAGAAATCTCTCTCTATATTTATTTTTTTTTTAAATTGAATTAAAAATCTCTCTTGTCACCACAAAGCCAGGAGCTCTTTCCCATCTGGAAAATGAATGATGTGCTGTATTGCTTGTCTCCTCTTTCCCAAACCATTTGAGGAAATATTCTTTCCTACCACAAGACTTCTCATCATAATTTTTAGAGCTCCTTCTGTGCTCTTTTTTTTCCCACTAAGCCATTTAACAAATATTATACAACAAATCCCAGAAGCTACTCATTGAGTTACGAGCCAAACAGAGATGTGCTGCTGTACCTATTTTTCTAGATTAAAATGTAATCATGCTCCTTGCTCAGGAAAAAAACAAACAAACATCCAACCTGTTCAGCCTGCTGATCATTAATCTCCTTGTAAGATGTACGTGCATGTGATGAGGAAATCCCCAGGATCACTCGTGATTAAATATTAGCACAAACATGAACACTATCTTGGTTTTTTTTCCTGGTGTTTCTTCCCTTTGGTTTTATAAAAAGGAAGATTTTGCCCCTTTTTATTTTCCCCCAGAATAATTGTATTTGCCAAGGGATGGTGCAAAAGGGGAGTGAAATGTCAGGATTCCAGCCTGATAAACCAATTAAACTCATGATTGTCAAAATGCTGAAGTGAACAAAATAGAAAACATTCCTGTGAGGATTTGACAACTTCACTGAAAAGCACTGGGCAGCAAAATGCCAGTTTAGTGCAGAGAGACTCAGATTTCTGCAACACTTCTTTTAGCTTTGTGAACTAAAAACTCCTTCGGGTTTAGAATCACCATTTTAGGACTTTTTGCCTAGTTTTGATGAGATTCCATTAAAATAACCCAACTGAACGACACCACAACTTGTGTGATGCTGAGTGTAAAAATGGAAGTGAAAACTTGAAACTCTGCTTTTCTCCCAGCAGGTACAGGGAGTCCAGCCCTCCTGCACGATGGTTTGGGGGAGAAGTTTGCCAACAAAGGTACAGACAGCTATTTCCATGGCATGGGTTGGTGTCTGTTGTATTCTTCAGGGAGTGTCCCATGTCCTGCATCCCCATCCCAGCCTTGTGTCCATCCCATCTCTGTGTCCATCCCATCTCTGTGTCCATCCCATCTCTGTGTCCATCCCATCTCTGTGTCCATCCCATTTCTGTGTCCATCCAGCCCTGTGTTCATCCCCATCTCATCCCCGTGTCCATCCCATCCCATCCCCGTGTCCATCCTGGTGTCCATCCCCATCCTGGTGTCCATCCCCATCCTGGTGTCCATCCCCATCCTGGTGTCCATCCCATCTCCATGTCCATCCAGCCCTGTGTTCATCCCCATCCCCATCCCGGTGTCCATCCCATCCTNGTGTCCATCCCCATCCCTCTGTCCATCCCATCCCCGTGTCCATCCCCGTCCCCGTGTCCATCCCATCCCGGTGTCCATCCCAGCCCCTGGCCCGCACTCACCAGCAGCACGGTGCCGGTGCCGCGGCCGGGCCGGGGGCAGCCCTGGGCGGCGGGGGGCAGAGGGCAGCGCTGGCTCAGCCCCTCCATGGCCGGCGGCCCCTCCACCTGCTCTGCCCGAGCCGGGAGCGCCGCCTGGACAATGGAACTGACTCCTCCTCCTCCCTTCTCCTCCCTCCTCCTCCTCCTCCTCCTCCCTCCTCCTCCTCGCCCGCTGTGGGACAGGGGACAGCGCGGTGTCCCCACCCAGCCTCCGCACCTGCCTGACCTGCGGGGCTGAGGGGACAAATATCGGGGATCGGCACCCCAAAAGGGGGGGAAGACACCCGAGTGCTGGTATCGAGCTGCCCGCACCAGCATCTGCTGGCATTTCCAGGCTCGCCCTCCAGTGCAAGCCCAGGAACCCTCCCAGTGCCGTCCCCGCTGCTCTGGGACGTGCTGATGGCATTTACCACCTCTGCTTTGATTTCCCTGTCTATAAAACTGTTATTTTCTCCGATTTCTTTGGATAGAAACCACCGGGCAGTGCTGAGTCCTGGGGACGCGGGGCAGAGGAGCCGAGCGCTGTTTCTGTCTCACGCTGTCACCTTATTGTCCCCCGTGTAACTTTTTGCTGTCCCCCTGTCTGTTCCCCTAAGCGTCCGGGAGAATTCCTTCCTTGCCAGCCTGAGGAACACCTGAACCCGCCTGTGTGTTACACCTTTATTTAGGGGATGTAATCGTCCGCAGAGATGGAAACACAAAGTTGTACAAGTTATCTGATGTTAACAAAAGGTGAGAAAACTCAGTTTGAAGACTGGAGAGGGTGGCACGTTCTCCGCAGCCCAGGGGCTGCTCCGGGCGAACACCGGGGTGGGAGCGGCTCTTTCCGCTCCCTCGGGAGCAGCACTTTCCTCCTCCCGAGCCGTTTGGCCCAGTTTTCCCAAAAATCGGCGATGTCGGGCACCAAACTCCGCCCCTCCCTCAGGGGAGCGAGACCTGCCACACCAGCGAGACCACGCCCCTTACAGACCACGCCCCTCCCTCACCGGACCCTCACGCCCCTCATTATTGGGCCACGCCCCTTCATTTACCGGGACCACGCCCTCATTTACCGGGACCACGCCCCTTCTATTATCGGGACCACGCCCCTCTATTTATGAAACCACGCCCCTTCATTACTGGGGCCACTCCCCCTCCGGTGGGCGGAGCCGAGGCGGGCGTGGCGCGCAGCCATTTTGTTTC
>VXBU01018664.1:490264-506215 GCA_013400315.1 Bombycilla garrulus | reverse complement strand
CGCGAGTTCTCGCGAGACTGGCGGGAGATGGCGGAGGCGGCGGGGGCCAAGATGGCTGAGGCGGCGGCGGAGCTGCTGGAGCGGGCGGCGCGGCGGGACGCGGAACTGGAGGAGCTGCGGGCCCTGCGGGTCGCCCTGCAGGCCGTGCCGCCCGCCGCCCTCCGCGCCCGCCTCGGCGAGCACCACCTGGGGGCGCTTTTCGGCCTCCTCGCCGTCAATGACCGGTGAGCTGCGGCGCGGTGCCGCGGGCCTGAGCGGCCCCGCCGCCGTTCTCCCGGAGCCGGGGGTTCCTGCCGCCTCCCCGGCTCGTTCCCTGCCCTCTTTCGGGCCGGGAGGTGGCACAGCGCTGTCCCGCTCCTCAAGGGCTCGGTTTTCTCTCCGTGCCGCCCAGGGAACAGGTGTCCGCGTGTGTTTCCATCCTGGAGAGGCTCCTGCAGGCGCTGGACCCCCTGTACGTGATCCAGAACCTCAGGGAGGAGCTGCAGAAGGGCCTTTTCCACCCCGATGACTCTGTGAAGATCCTCACCATGTCCCAGGTACCGCGTTTCCTCAGGAGGAGGGGACAGAGCTCTGGGTTAGTCCCCGTCTGCGCTTTCCAGTTCGTGATAAAAGCAGGAATTGTGTCCTCGTGCCGTTCGGGATAATTCCCGTGCAGAGTGTGTGTAATGCGTTATGATATGGCAGTAATCGTGTCCAAAACCGTGCCCTGACAAAAGCAGCTTGTGAATAAAACTTTTGCCACGTGTCCTCGTTAAAGCTTTCCAGACCAGCACTGCCAGCAGGGGATGTAAGAATTAAAAGCAGCAACATTTTGATATTCATTTTGATATATATTTAATACCTTAAACTTTTGTGGAAACACCAAACAGGCTGTGGGAGCTGAACGCTTGTTACGTTAATTTAAAAGAGAAGGATTGTGGCATGTTGTGGTTTGGGATGGATTTGTAGAAATTCAGCTGAGAGCAGCTCCTCAGTTATCCAGTGAAATTTTGATCAAAAAAAACCTCAAAAATTTGAGATTCTGGCTTTCTGTGTGGCTGTCCCAGTGCTGGAGTATCCTTACAGTGGTAAAAAAAAAATGGTTTCAATTTTATTTTCTGTATCTTTGATCAGGTTGGGAGGATTGTTGAAGACCCAGCTGCTGTCACAGAAATTCTCCACAGCCCCGAGCTGCTGCGGCAGATCATCAGCTGCATTGGTGGGGAGAAAATAGCAGTGGCCAAAGAGGTAAACGTGCTTTTAGTGTCCCATTCTGAGCAAGCTGAGGCAGCTGGGTGACAGCAATAATGAGCTCTCACCAGTGAAAATTGAAAATAATTAAAATTAAGTGTACAGCTGTAGTTACGAAGTTAATAACGTCGCGACTGAAGCCGATCACTGGGATTTTCTTCTTGGCGTGGTTTGGCTCCTTGTGAGTAATCAGCTCCTGTTTTTGCTTGCAGGCCATTAAATCTCTGTCCAGAATAGCCCAGAGCCAGGAGGGGCTGGAGGCTCTGTTTGGGAGCAGTTTGTTGGGGGACCTGAGGAATGTCATGGCCACCAGCGACGTGGTTCGGTACAGAGTCTATGAGGTGGGGAATTCTCTGCTGCTCCTGACTCTCAGCCTGGGTTTTGTGGCTTTTAATTTATTGTTTCTCACTGCTTTCCACGCTTTTCTTCGTGTCTGTGTTTTAGCTGAACTAGGAAGGAGTTGGGGGATTACAGCAGTGTGGGCTCTCATGGTGTCAGCACTTCTCTTTCCCATTTTTTTGGTATAAAAGTGTGAATTCCTGTTTTCTAACTTGTGGTGCCTAAGGCATTGGAAGGGCTACGCAGAATTATTAAAGACACCAGGAAGTGGGTTTTTTTTCTCTGAAAATAAAATTGTTAACTGTAGCCTCTTAAGGATGTGAAGTGCTGCTGAAGGTTTTGGAGAGATGCCAGCTGTCAGTGTCGAGGTGTTTGGCAGAGGAGAAATAACACAATTGAGCCATTCTAGAGTTAATGGGGATAGCACAGGAAGAGCTGATTGTGAACAGAGATCCAGTGCTTGTGCTGGAAACTTGGAACTCCTTAGGAAGTTCCTTCAGGCAAACATTTGGGCTCATGATAAAAATGTGAATAATTCCATATTTAATATATGTAGGGTTAATTAGCACTGTAAGATGGATTTGGCTGTTGCTGTGAGTTATGATGATGTTTTTATAAACCATCCTTTTTGCTTTTATTTAGTTAATTGTGGAGATTTCATCAGTGTCAGCAGAGTCTCTGAATTACTGTGCAAACAGTGGCTTAATCCCTGAGTTAATTGGGGAGCTGACTGGAGAGGATGTGCTGGTCAGGTATGTTGCTTTGCCAAGGAAATTTCCACCATTGGCAAATCTGATAAATCCGTGTGTTTCTTGTAAAACCCTTTTGAGAAAAACACTGGGGAAAAACTTCTTAAACTGTCCTGAGTGTCAAATACTTTATACCTTAATCTGAGGACCAAGCTGGTGTGAAATTACCACGTTTGGCTGCAATAGAAACACTTTAATAGAAAGCTTTAAGTTCTGTCACAAATCTAAAGATCTGAATGAACTCAGAGGAGCTTGAACAGTTGGGGTATTGTTTTATTTCGCTAGGATTTTGCCTTATGGATGTGGTTTCTTTTTCTTAAGCACAGAGTGCTTCAAAATAAACTGAAATAAATTAAGATGACCTTGTGTGTTGCAGAGCCACGTGCATAGAGATGGTGACCTCGCTGGCCCACACGGCCCATGGGAGGCAGTACCTGGCTCAGCAGGGAGTCACTGACAAAATCTCCAACATCATCCTGGGGGCAGAGTCAGATCCCTTCTCCAGCTTCTACCTGCCAGGTGAGCACCTACTTTCCTTCTTTCCAGGGTTTGCTGCTTGCTTTGGTGAGGGGTTAAAGTGGCAGCACTGCTGAGCCTCTCTGTTGAAAGCTCCGGGGAAATTTAGGAATTAGATAAATATGTCAAATATTGGGAATTTAAAAAATGCTGAAGGATAGGCTGACACATGAAGAATTCCTCAGTAAGAGTGGTAAGATCTGGACAGGCTGTGCTGTAGAGTTTGTGTTATTGTAGCATTTTTTTTTTAGCAATACAAACATCATGAATTAAGCAACAGCCAAAATATTTGGCTTGTTGCTTAGTTCTGTCTTTATTTTGAGCTTTTTTACCAACACTATTGAGACTTAAAAACACATGTTTAGGAACAGATTAATCTCACTTTAATGTGCATTTAATTTTGCCATTGCTGAAGTTGCTGTTGTTCCACTCAATGCTTTTTTTGGTCTTGTTTTCTCAGGATTTGTTAAATTTTTTGGCAATCTGGCTGTTGTGGACAGTCCCCAGCAGATCTGTGAACGCTACCCCGTCTTCATGGAGAAAGTCTTTGAGATGGCAGAAAGTCAGGATCCAACCATGATTGGAGTGGCTGTGGACACACTGGGGATCCTGGGCTCAAATGTGGAAGGCAAACAAGTTTTGCAGAAAACTCGTTAGTATCTTTTTGTTCTTTGATAAAACTTTGTCATGATAAGAGTGAATTGGTTTGGGGTGATATAGACAGGGATTGAAAAATGTTTTCACTTATCTAACGAACATATTTATGATGTAGCTAATGGGTAACTGTATTCCTGTGGAGAGCTGGCTGAATTAATTAAAAGCACTTTGTTTTTGTTTTGAAAGGAAGCAGATTTCAAAATCTCTTAAGCAAAATAGGACACCAGGCCAAGAATGCCCCCACAGAGTTACGGCTCCGGTGCTTGGATGCAATTTCATCTCTGCTTTACTTGCCTGTAAGTTGGGGTTTGTCTTTGTTTTTCCTTTAAATCTCCAGGAATGAAATCACCACACACCTGAGGAATTGTGAGGAAACATTTTGCAGCCTCTAGGCTGGGCAGCAGTGGTGCTTTCAGTGTTCTGAGTCATTGATTTACTGTTTTGAAATTCCCTCATTTATTTGCCTAAAGGTTTGGGTTTGCTTGTAAGGAGCCAGGTGTTCTGAAATGTTAATAAAAGATGAATTCAAGACTCCATTGATGAGGGAATGAGAGTAAGCAGGTTCATATCCTTGTGCTCAGAGGGACAAACTGCTCCAGTCCCTGTGGGTTTTGGCACCAGGGATCTGGGTTAACAGTGTAGCTCTAAATGAGTGATTAAACCATTTGAACACAGCCTGAAAAACCTGAGAGCTTTTCATACTCCTAATGAAACTCTTTCATTTTTGTGATTTCTGTAGCCAGAGCAGCAGACAGAAGACCTTTTAAGAATGACTGAATCGTGGTTCACATCCTTGTCCAGCCAGCCCCTGGAGCTGTTCAGGAGCATCAGCACTCAGCCATTCCCTGATCTGCACTGCGGGGCTCTGCGGGTGTTCACTGTGAGTGCTTCTGCTTTTAAACATCAGCGAGTGACTTGTGCTGCCAGTCAGTCTCAGGTTTATTTATTTCTTCAAAGTGAATACCACAAACTTCTTGTTAAAGCCCAGAAGTGGTCAGAAAAAGGCCTTTTTCCTCATGCCCCACTTGGCTTCCTCATTTGCATAATGCAGCAGACACATCATGTCTGTAATGCTAATTTTCTCATAAATTGGAGAGAGGGGGGGAAAAAAGGCAAGAGCTGTGCTCTGAGGTGCTGCTTCTATACCAGAGGCACTGCTGTGATAATTCCCTCAAAACTTTGAAGATAAGCACTGAGCCCTACTTGTTCTCCAGTGTTAAACCCTGCTGCTTGATTTGAGTGGTAGTTTTGTATCTCATTTAATTTTTCCTGTTCCTTGTTCGTGTACCAAAAGCCCTACTGTGTAACTGCTTTTCTAGGGTTTTAAAATGTTTGTTTTAAAATGTTTGTTTTAAAATGTTTGTTTTAAAATGTTTCCTCCCCCTCTCACATCTTTTGTCTTCCCCTTCAGGCCATTGCTAATCAGCCGTGGGCCCAGAAGCTGATGCTGAACAGCCCAGGGTTTGTGGAGTACGTTGTGGACAGATCTGTGGAGCCTGACAAAGCTTCAAAGGATGCTAAATACGAACTGGTGAAGGCCCTGGTGAACTCCAAAACCATTGCAGAGATCTTTGGCAATCAGTACTACCTGAGGCTCAGGGCTTACCTGCACGAGGGCCCCTATTATGTTAAGGCAGTTTCTGCCACAGCTGTGGAAGGAGCAGAGTAATGTCCTTGGTGTGTCCCCCTCTTGCAGAACACAGTCCTAGCACAGGTGTTGAGGTACGAGGTGTAAAAACTCTCCACACTGGAGGTTGTTCTCTTTAAAGGAATCTGAAGATTTTTTGACTCTATTTGAAATGAGTCAGGAGAGCGAATTAAAGGCTGTTTGGTATTTCCCCCTAAAATGTCATGGCAGAAGTTCCCTGTGTGCTTCATGAGACAGGTAACCCAGGTGAGTGAGCACTTAGCAGCTGCTGACTGTTTTGTTTGGCAGAATTTATCAATGTTTGTTTAAATTGCTCTTGGGTTTGGAGTTTCTGTTGTGTTTTCTCAGTAGGTTACAGTTCAGTTAAAAAAAAAAACAAAACACCAAAACACCTCAAGGTTTGTAACCTCAGATGCTGCCATAATTTCTATTCTTTTTTAATTAATTTTTTACCTGCCAAAGTTGGCACTTGCATGGAGCACTCTTTGTTGTGTCAGAATCCTGTTGCTGAATAAGCCAGTGACACTCTCCACATGAGGGAGTATGGACTGGATTCTCTTGTTTTCAACCTGCTGGATGTGAGTCTTGCTGGAATAAATAATCCTAAATATTGTTTACATTTTCTGCTAAGGATTAAAAAAAAAAAAAGTTTTTAGCCCCTTTAAAAACAAATCAATGCACTCTGTAGGGATCAAACCCACCTGGGAGCTTTGTCTCCCTTGTTGGCTGTGCTGTGGGGTGGCAGCTCAGTTTAGTGGCTGGAGCACTACAAGGCTATTTCAGAACCAAATCTTGAATTGTTTACACTATTTTTTAACAAGATACCATTTTTAAGTGTTATTTAAAGAAATGTGGTATTTTAGTTACCTGAGTTAGACTGAAAGGGGGAAGAACATGGAGCTGTTGTGTTGGAGGGAGTGAATGAAGTGGGAGTATGGAAATGTGGCATCTTAGGAAGTTGGAATCTTTTGAAGATGTCAGAACTGTGGGAGGGAATCAGGAGTGGCTGGGCACTGCAGGGACGTGTGAGGTGTCTTTGTCCATACACAGGGACCACTTTATGTCAAAGGGTACTTTATATCAAAGGCTTGCATTCTTTTTGTTGAGGGCCAGCAGAATAAAACACGAAGTTACCACTTTGAGGTTTATTTTAGTAATGTCTCATCCAGGTTTAGCTATGGGAAGTAGTGGCCCCATGTCCCTGTGCTGCCAGGGGATCAGGAGCATCCTGTCCTGCAGTAACTCTGCTTTTGCCTGGGGTAGCTGGAGGTGCAGCTGGCATTGCCTGCCAAAAATTGCTGCCCAGGTGTGCTCAGAGGAGCTGGGAGAGATCCCTTAGTGTTTGCTGAGCTGTCTAAATGCAGGTGGGGTGCCTTGTTGCTGAGATGTCCCTGAGTTCTCATCCTACATCCCAGTGCTGCTGCTCTTACCCTGAATGTGCCCAGTAAACATCTGCCAGTGAGAAATGCACTGCAGTGCCTCGTGGCACTTCGTGGATCCTGCATCCAGCAAACACGTTAAAGCACTACAAAGGAAATCAAAAAAGTGTAGAAGTCCTTAGCTTGCACTTGTTCTGGGCAGTTCAACTCTTGTTGTTTTAGGTGGCTTTGTGTGCTGGTGGCTCTGTACCAGCCATATGCTGAAATGTCAGTAAAAGAAATCAATATATAAACTTGTTCTGCAATTCATGAGCCTCTTCCATGTGTGTTTTCAGCTGGTGCTTTTGAAGGCTACTCTGTGTGCTGAGTATTTAGCATCTGCTTTGCATGGTGCATTTGCCAAAGACAATATTTTAGAATGTGCAGAGATGCCAAACAAGGGGATTTTTTTAGGTATACACATATGCTTTATTTTGTTGAGCTTTGAGCTCAACGTTGATGGATTAATTGATCACTTTCCCCTTATTACTCAGATGCAGTTCCCTGCCCATGCTGTACATTTCCATATGGATTACATGCTGCTGCTCTATCTGATATAAATGACAAAACTGAAGTGTGTTGTCTTTGTCACCCCCCCTTAAAGTAACAGGTGGAGATAACTGAGGAAAAACACAAAATGGGATGCTGGAGAATTGAGGTAACACTTGCTTTCAAAACCAAAAAAACCCAAAGCAAACCTTGTCATTTGATGGATGTTAACAAACAGCATTACTTGAGGAATTTCCACGATGGCTCAGTGTCTGTTCCTGCTGGAGCTGCTGTGTTTCTCTGTGAGCCAACCTGCTCAGAAGCAGCTCTTGTGTGGATGGAGGGCTTCCCCTTTGTTACAGAATTCTTTGGAAGTAGGTGATGCCTCACTCACATCAAAAAGGAATTCTGAAGACTCAGAAGCCTGAAAAACCCTGGATATAGACAAAGTCTGTTGGAATACTCTTTTTTTTTTTTTACTTCCATGCATGCACTTGTAGGTACTTACAGAGTACATCCAGTTCTGCTCTGTCACAGTGTAGCAGTGAAAATTCATTTGCTGCTGAAGGGAAAAGAACAAACTTTGGGAGAGCATCCTTTGTGCTGAGGGTTAACAGGATCACACAGCTGACGAAGGAAAATCCAGCCTCTTTTTGCAGAAGTTAACCATTAATTGACAAAGTGAAGGAGCTCATTTTTTATCCTATCCAAGCTGAGCTGTTTGAACTTATCGATGTAGGTCAGAACCTTGCAGGACACCAGGCCATAGTAGGTTTCCAGTAAGGAACAATCTTCCCCACTGCTCGTTTCCTTCCAGTCCTTAAATAGCTCGTCCTCTCTCATGTGGGAAGAGGTGAAAATGAATTTATAGCAGCACCGGTTGTAGCTGATGTGCTTGTCCCCGGCGAAGCGGGAGCTGTGCCTGGCGCTGATGCCAGCTCTCTGAGCACAGATCCCCACAAAAGCAGCGGGGGGCACAGCCAGGGGCACCTCCCTGGCAGCCACGTACACCTTGCGAGCAGCGTCCCGCGACACGAGGAACGCGCTGCCGTGGCAGAAATCGGGGTAGAACTGCTCGGGGTACAGGTGTGTGGGGACAAAGGCGGGGCTCCGGGGGTCCCTGTCGGGCACTCCGTGGTGCACCACCCTCCCGAGGTAGATGTCCTCCAGCTGGCTCAAGCTCAGCAGGTAGCCAACCAGGCTGGCAACACCCACAAACACGTCCTGGGCTGCGTGAAGGATGTACCTGGCACGGGGACAGAAAATGACCGTCCACTCCACGCTCATCAGCATCTTCTGTGTCTGCGTGTGTGGGGAATCGATGAAGCTGCCCTCGATAATGTCTCGGTGCTTTTGGGCCTCTTCACTGATCTCCAGCTGGGTGCTTGCTGAAGCTGCTTTTCCTACAGCAAACACAGTCAGGACACTGTAACCCCCCGAGCCTGTGGCGTTGCCCCAGGTCTGCCTGATCGCGTCGCGCCTTGTCCTGTTTTCTGGGCTGCTGCAGACAATAATGAGCAGAAATATCTCTTGGTTGGAGCAAGTCGCTGTACTGCTGCTGCTGTGAGAGAGGTTGGCCTTTTGAGGATCCAGATCCAGCTTCCTGGCCCTCTCCCTGATCTCCAGAGCCTTTGCATCGGTGTAAGAGAGAGGCAGGGAGTGCAGGAAGTATTGCTCCAGTAAATCTGCCCCAAAAAGCAGCACGTGGAACAGCAGGACGTTGAAGAGGATGAAGCACCACTGGTGTGTGCGCAGCCTGCAGAGCGTCAGCTGGGGAAAGGGAACGTGGGCACTGAATTCTCTTGCCTCTCAAACCAGAGGGCTTTCCCTCATTTTACCATTTATCCATGGTATTTGTATTACTAGTGGGAGATTTTTTTTTTCTCCTAGAAACTTAATGAATCTACTTGTGGCACAGTGAGATCCCAAAGTGAGAAGGACGTTACTGTGTTGAAAGCTGCTTTCTGTGCAGCCATGTGTGGAAATACAGAAGAATGACTTGCTAGGAATAATTTTTGACTATTTTTAACCTGTTACTGAAGGTCTGAGGTGCCTCTTAATGCATCCTTGAAGGAGAACTTTTGGTCTGCTGCCCTATGCAAGCTGTCGGGGTTAGAATCCAGAGGGCAAGGCTGGGTTGGAGCAGCATGGGGAAGTGGAAGGTGTTCCTGCCCATGGCAGGGGGTGGAATGAGATGATCTTTAAAGGTCCCACCCCCAATCCCGTGAAAGCTGTAAGAGCTGCAGCACTTACCGCCATGGTGCTGGGAGCTGTCCCTGCTGCAGGGGCTCTCTGGGCAGTTTCTCGTGGCAGTGGCTGTATCTGGGTCTGCAGGATCCAGTTACTGCCCAGAACCTGCAGCCTGTGGCTTCCCCCTCACCTGCCTGGGCGGAGGAAAGATGATCCCCAGGGCTGATCGTGTTACAGCCACACAAAACACAAGGCAAACTAAACCCTGGCCTTTCGCTTCCCTAATTTCTGCCACTCTGAGGAATAAGTGAAGCAAATGCTGGGGTTCACTTGGTCAGAGGAATCCCTGGTGCTGTTGAGCCTGTCCTTGATCTCCCAATTTGCTGCTGGCGCTGGGGGTTGTGTTTTTTGCAGCTGTGCCATTGTGCTGTTGGTCCCTCGGTCCGGGGCAGTTGCTGAGCACTCTGCATCTCCTGAGCTGCAATTTTGGGGTGTGAACTTGTGGGTTTGGCTGGTGTGGGGTGGTGGGGGACACCCCAGGCCATGGGTGCTGCTGGGCCAGGCTGGCTGCAGCACGTGGAGCTCTGTCCCGGGCAGATTCTGTCCCGGGCCGCTCTGCAGCCTCCTCGTGTTGCTGTTGGCTCAGCACTGCTGTGCCGGAGCTGACGGGGCTGGGGAGCCACGGGGGCCTGCGAGTGCTGCAGGGGAAGTGCCAAAGACACCACAAACAGGATGGAGCTGTCAGCAGGGGGACAGTTGGCTTTGGCCGGGGAGCGCTGGGAGCAGGGGGTGGAGCTGGGTGATGGCCACGCTGCTGTGTGAGGGGTGGCTTGAGGTGGGGGGTGTCCAGCCTCCATGGGAGAGCAGGGAGATGGTGATTTCCTTTTATTTTTTCCTTTTAATTTTTCCTTTTAATTTTTCCCTTTAATTTTGAGAGGATTTCTCAGAGGTCAGGGTGCGTTTCTGTTCCGCATCCTTGGGTGAAAGGAGAGCACAGCGCTGCTCTGGTTTGTGTTGGCTGAGCCATTGCAAGGCTCCCTGCAGCATCCTTAGGGCAGCCTGGATTAGCCCAATGTCCCAGGGACGTGGAAAAGAGCTTTGATTTCTGCCTGGAGGGGTCCAGGGTTAATCCCCAGCTCTGGCTGAGCTGCTCAGCTCTCCCAGCTGTGTTGATCGAGGGAACAGAGGAATTACAGAAGAAACCAAGTTCCCAGAAATCTGCTCACAGCTTGGATGTGCATCTTACCCCACTGAAAATCCCCAAAACACTCACAGTGTGCAAGTCCAAATGTGGATTTCTGCTTCAGGCTCTCCAAAAACAGGGAAAACTCTTTCCCCAGGGCTCGTGTGTCAGCTGGGCCACAGCTTCATCCAGCCCAGCCTCACACTCTGCAATCCTCACAGAAGTTGTGCTTTGAAGCTGGGGGAGCTGTCAGCACGGGAAGTGTCAGTTAAATGTGTGCCCTGAAATAAAAGGCTAATAAGGAAATATTTTTCATGTACAATAATACAGCCCTGCAATTCCAGATACCCGTTCTGGGGGAAAAAAAAATTCCTTCTTTGAAGATATTATGTCTCCAGCTGAATCACTTAATCAGCAAATAAATACCAGTGTTTGAAACCTCTTACATTAAAAATTGAATATCTTTAGAATAATAAAATAATAATAATAAGCCCCACATGGGTATCATCCCTGGTGCAATTACACCCAGCATGGTGCTGGCAGCACTGCTCTGTGGTGACAGCAGCAATTTTGATACCAAATATATAAAATTAACACTCCCCAACCCCAGCCAGGGCACAGGCAGCTCTTGGATGTGGGTTTTTATTTATCCACAGAGCCTGGTGGAATCCTGCTGGGAGAAAGCTGAGGAGCAGCAAGGCAAAGGCTGCTGAAGGGGAAAATAACTGAGTCCCTCAGCTCCAGGAAGTTTGCCTGGGAGTGATCCCTCCATCACCTTTAACCCCAGGTTTCAACAACACCCAGCAGCTCATGTGTGGCCTTATCTCATTTTTCAGAGGGGCAAAGTGAAGCTCGTTTGGGGAAATCTTCACAGCCAGGGAGATCCAAGAGTTTCCTGGAGAGGACACCCTGAATTCAGGACCCTGGAATGGCTGAAGTCAGGTCAGTGGGGTGGGAACGCTATTCCTACAGCTGCACTAAGCTCTGCACAATCCTGGGCGTGTAAATGAGGCAGTCAGCCACGAGAGCAGATTTTCCTGAGCCACAGGGCTACAATTTGCTTTCTGTGAGATGATGTTTTCACATTTTCATTAAATTTTATGTCCAAGCAAACCTCACTACAGAAGCGGCAATGTAACGCTGTGAGCAACATGAGCTGTCCTGAAGCTGTGAGTGCTCAGACTGAAGGACGTTTGGGTCTGAATTTTTGGAGAGCATGTATTTTGTGATACCCAAAGATCAGAGCTGCCAGGAGGGTGGTGGGAGATGCTGTTGAGCAGGAGGAGCCCGGGGCAGGCAGTGGGTGCTGCAGGGGAGCAGCCGAACCTGCAGCTCCTTAAAACATCTCCTAAAGACTCCTGGCTCCCCTCCCAGTGCTGGGAACATTTGGAAGGGGGAGCAGAGCCTGGCTTCCCTCAGCTCTGCTTGATTTCACGTTGTGAAAATGCGAAGGCTTTGCATGACGCACCGTTCTCAGGGGATGGAGCAGGAGAGCGGGGATGGATGGGGTTGATGGGGAAAATCCACTGGAAATCAGGATTCCCAGCAGGAGTTTGTTCCAACGTGAAAACCTGAGCTCAGCCTGCCCTCGATGTCCTCCTCAGCAGGGTGGACATCCCTCTGTGTGCCACCATGGTGCCCCTGCTCTCAGGCTCTTCCCAAAAGTGCCACCATGGTGCCCTTGCTCTCGGGCTCTTCCCAAATCCAGGCAAGTTTGCAAATTTCCACTTGCTGCCTCCTGCTCCAGGGACAGCTCAGAACCCCTCTGTGGAGCCCATCTGGCACAGCATCCCTTCCCACCAGCCATTCCCTGCCCTCTCACGGATTCACTCATCTCATCCTGAGGCTCAGAGATGTCCCTTGTCACCCAGCAGCCCCCAGACAGGATGCTCTGGGAACACAAAGCACTCCTGGGTTTCCAAAATGTTTAGGATGCTACACAAAGGTTCCCCTTTATTCCCACCTGCGGTTTCACCAGCACACACAGACCTGGGAGCACGAGGGGCTGCCGAGGGACCTGTCTGGTTTTTAATAACAGCATCAGTTGCAATAAATAGAGATGGTTGTTTGGGTCTTAGTCACCTAATAGCAATGCTTGTGCTTGAAGACATGAATCAGCTCTTGCAGGCAGTTCTTCACCTCACGTTCTCCGTGGGCTTTGGGAGATGATGGCAGAAGAGGCTTTGTAAGAGTTTTACAGTGTGTGTTTCACTTGTTATTTGATATTTAATGTCCCTTTGGGTATTAAATAAGAGTAGAAAAATGAAAACCGAGCCAACAGACCTGAGCACTGACACAGCAGACAAACATCTCTGTGGCTCCCAATGTGCAGATGAAAGTGTCTTTGCTTCTGATTTATTGGCTTGGTTGGTGAGACTAAAACCATATTTTTATAGCCAGGTTTCCTGCATTCTTCTTTTTATTTTGCATACATCAGTCTAGGAGTTACAGAGCTCTCTACTTCTCTATGGTATGTTTGATTATTCCTTCTTGAGATTAATCACAGCTTTGACATTTCTCTACCTCTGCATTCCTGGGTGACGACAGCCTCAGCCCCCTGTGTGTTCTGTGTTCAGCCTTGGGAGCGCCGAGTTAAACATGAGCTGAGTGGAAAGAGCACAAATTTGTGTGAAATGCTGAGCTGTGAGGCCACAGGGCTGAGGGGGTTCCCCAAGTGGTCTCTCTGCCAAGATGTCAACTTGACAGAAAAGTTGCTTATTTTGCAGTGGACCAGAGTTTTCCTTGTTGTAATTAATTCTCAGACTGTGCCATGTTGAGTTGCTTTTTTGATGCTTTTTTTTTGGTGCTTTTTGCCTCGTCCTTTCATTCCCTGCAGGCTGTGTTTGTGCCTGGCAAATGGAGATTCACATGAAATTCATTTGACACACACAACATCCGCAGCGTCGGAGTCTACTTTGATTAAATTCAGTCCACGCTCTGACAACATTTCCAGCTGGGAGCAGATCCTGTGTGGCTGTTCTGCCCTGCACTGGGCATTTCTCCTGGCAGGAATGGGAGGAATTTCAGCGGGAGCATTTCTCCTGGGCCCCTCCTTGCTCTGGGGTGACGGAGTCTGACGCACCCAGAAAGGCAAAGCTTGTTCGTGGGGGGAAACAGGAGCTGGATGCAGCTCCTGGGGTTTGTGATGCCCCAGCCCATCCTCTCCAGGTGCTGGATGGATCCAGTTGTGACCCCACTGTGCCCCAGGGCTGGGGAGGGGCTGCAGCCCCTGGTGGGGCTGTCCCCATGCCCTGCTGGCAGGACAGGGACCCTGTGACATGCATCTCTGGAGCGCTGTGGATGGCTGGACTCGCATTTTGAGCTCTGCAGAAGATGACTTTCTCTCACTCTCGCCTCTGACTCATCCCACTGTTGCCTCCCACAGATTTATTTATTGTTCTCCCAGACGCAGCAACAGCGGAGTTGAGTCTCCCTGCCCTGTGCCAGGCCCCTCCTCGGGCAGCTGGGCTGGGATCTGTCCGAGCAAACTGGCCTTCCCCCGTGCTCATCACTGGGAGCTCTCCCAGCAGGGTTTTGCCTTCCCCGGGAGCTCTGTGCTGCTCCCCGAGCCTGGCTGTGCTCTGGAGAGCTGCTCACACTCAGCACCCGCCCGTGGAAATGGCACATCTTGGGACGAGCCCGCTCCCGCCTGTGCTGCTCATTGGCAGGGAGCAGCCCCTTGGAACGTGTGCTCTCCTGCTCTGGATGTGCCAGGAATGCCGGGGTGCTGAAGGGCTCCCCAGCAGAGCTGTCGGGACTGTGCTAGGGGCAACGTGAAATCCTTATTAATTGTATTTTGTGTCAGTGTCTGCTGGGAAATGACGATGTGTAAACATTGATGGCGTTTTGGGGAGTGCTGCAGCTGGGGGCAGGAAGGACCAGCTCAGCCCCGTGTCTCCAAAATTCTGAATGATGCCTTTATTTAGAGCACTGCCCTGCCTCCCCCCCTAGGTTTTGGGGGTGCAGGAATTGCTGTTTGCTGGACCTGGGAGCAATCCCCTGGACAAAAGCTCTTTCCTCAGGTAGGGTGCCACCACACTGCTCTGCTTGTCCCTGTGGTGGCCTGAGCAGCTGGGGTGGCACCAGTGCCACTCTGCCGTTCAAACTCCAGCGTTTGGATGGGGATGTTCTCTCCTTCTGGCTCTTTCTCTTTCATTCTTCATTTCTCTCGGCATCTGACTGTAACTGTTTTAAATAATTCCTCCCCCACGCCTGTGTTATCACCCAGCATGTCAATCCTCTGCTGTGCCACCCACCCCTCTCCTCCCGGAGCTGCACGTTAACGCTTTGCACCAGATAATGTGAGGCAATTAGTGAATGGAGAATAACCTTCCCACTTAAAAGCAGGATGGGTTGGGAAGCGTCGCGCGGGGAGTATTAATTGCTTTTCTCTCCAATGACTCCTGGTGTAGGAGAGTCCAGATGGAGGCAGAGGAGGGGGAAGAGGTGCTGCGGGAGAAACAAAGTCCCCAGTGCTGGAGAGAAGCGCGAAGCCCAGCGCATCCGAGTGGGGGCACTTCCCTCTGGATGCGGGGGCTGTGGCACAGCGGGGGCTGCGCCATCCTCCGTGTGCCGATGGATCACACGGGCCCGGAGCGGCGGCTGCGGGGGGCGAGGCCGGGGTATCCCGGGGCCAGCGGGATCCCGGCGGGGACGGTGTCGCCTTCCCCGGGGTGTGGCTGTAGCGGTGTGCTGGGTGACGGGCAGGACAGAGGCGCTTTGCGCAGAGCACACGGGGCTGTGCGGGCGCTGGGGACAGTTCCTTTGTTGGGGTCGCTAGAACAGCTCCGGGGTCCCAAAATGGCACCGCGGCGAGTCCCCAGCGCCCTCACAACGGTCCGGGCGTGGAAAGAGAAGTGGAAAAAGAGGCAGAAAGGAGAGGGGTGTGGCCCAGCTGGGGTCCCTGCTGCCCGGGGTGCTCAGCGGGGCCCTGCTCAGAGCCCCTTTGCAGCGCTCACATCGTGCCCCCAGCGAGGGGACACTTTTGGGGCGCTTCACTTTCGGCCACATCCCTCCTGATAGCACCTCCTGGCACATGAGGCTGAGCTTGGAGGGGAGGGGAGGCACCTTGGGGCGCATCCCGTTAACCCTTTCCTGGAGGCGGCCGGCTCGTGTCCAGGCTGCCCACGCTGTCCCCGGGCTCGGGGCCATTCCGCAGCGGGGCCGTGTTTTTGCAGCAGGGCCCCCCGGCAGGATCAACGCTGCCGGCCCGGCCGCGCAGCACGACACAGGAATTCCCGGGGCTTGGCCGCGCTGTTTGCTTTCGGCACAACAAATATTTGTGTGGGGAGCAGAGGGAAAAAAAAACAACCCCAAATCCGACCAGATAAAAACGAAAAGGAAATTAAAAAAAAGAAAATAATAAAAATATAGAAAAGGAAAGGAAGAAGGGAAAGGAAGAAGGGAAAAGAAGCAGGGAAAGGGAAAAGGGAAAGAGAGGAGAAAGGAAAGAGAAAATGACAGGGAAAATATAGGAAAAAGGAAAATAAAGAAAGCAAGCCCCCCAAAGAGGCGATGGGGCGCTGACCGCGG
>VXBU01018664.1:477911-490135 GCA_013400315.1 Bombycilla garrulus | reverse complement strand
GCCCGCGCCCCCGGCAGCGCGGGGCGCCCATGCTCTGCCCCGCCTCGGCGCTCCGGGCCCCCGCGCCGCCGCGCCGATGCCGTTCTCGGGCGAGGAGCGGAGCCTGCAGGGGATCTACAAACCGGCGGGGCCGGCGGAGGGGCGAGCGGTCTGCTCCGAGTGCTACACCAACCGCTCCTTCGTCTACGACGATGGCAGCGCCCACAGGTACCGGGGCTGCGGGGCCGGGGAGGGTCCCCGGGGCTGCTGGAGCGCGGAGCTGCCGGTGCAGCCGGAGGAGCCCCTTCCCCTCGCGGGGGCTTCGGGCGCGGCCGCGGGACCCCCGACCCCATCCCCAGCGCTCCCCTCGTGCCCCGAGCCCGCAGGAAAGTTTCTGCGGCACTTCCAGGCCTGGTACCCGCGAATTTGGGCGCAGCGCCTCGGGAATGGGGCAGGGAAGGGGGTTTGGAGACCCCCGAGCAGGCACGTCCTTCACGGGAGGAGGGTCCGTGCCGATCCCTCCGGCGAGGCTGTGCTCCGGGGTGTGAGGGTGAGGCAGTGTTCGGCTGAGCCCTGCAGCCACCCCAAAGCCAAGGGGCTAAAATACACCCGGGAAAAAGCTACTTTCCCGTAGGTGCTGCCCAGCCCCTGTTGCATTTTTGGGCTGGTTTTGTGCCGAAGTTACCGTGTCCAGTGTGAGGGAGGGGCTGCTGTGTGGAGTGGAAGGGCTGCTTGACATCAGGGGGACTCAGTGCCACCATCCTCTTGTGCCTGGCAGCAGCACCTGTTTCTCACAAGTGGTCTTTGCTGGAGTATCCCAGTTTTTCCTGAAAAATGCTGTGTATTATCGTTGTTCTCATTAAATTTACTAGCGTGGCTCTTCTGGCTGTCACACGCATCAAATGCCAGCTGAGGTGTGCGGAGGAATTGTGTGTGTCAATTCATGCTTGGCACATAAGGACCTTAGCTGGGTTTGTGCCCTGGGCTGCCCAGCTGGGATTTTTTGTGTCTTCATCTGCTCGCCATGATTTAGGGAAATGATCTTTTATTGCTAAAAACATAAATGAAAAAAAGAAGAAATAGTCTGTTCTTTAACTCTCAGTACATTGCCACAATTACATTGGGTAATTACTAAAATCCCTAAATATTGGTTTTTTTAGGGTCAAGACCTCATTATCACCTCCTCTCTGTCAGTGACACAATGTCCAATGCATCCGAAGCTCCGTGGTGCCTTAGGACCCCCAGTTCTGGGTAACACTGTTGGGTTTCTTTGGGCACAGCAGGGTGGCTGCAGAGCACAGTGCTTTCCCCCAAACCGCCTCATTTTGCAGCTGTGCTTGATGTGTCTGCAGCAATGACACCCTCGAAGAGGTTGTTGTGTCTGTGAGGATCAGGGATCGGGTTGGAGACGAGCTCCCAGAGGTTTCCAACTCCAGCCTTCGGGGAAGATGAGGAGTTGCTCCTCATTACTGACACTCCAGCCCTGCCCGGGCTCATTTATCCTCATCTAAAGCACTACAAAATCCCTGCCCAAAGATCCTCCTGCCTGTCTCTTTCAATCTGGATAGGGGAACTTTGTTTCCTAATTATTCTACAGCTCGACGTGTTTCTCACCCCCTCAGGCTCCCGACAGGTTGAAATGCCATTGCTTTCCACGGCTTGTCTTGCCTGTCCTTGTGCTCAGTCTGGAGATATTAAACAAGCTGCCTGGAGCCCTCAGGACTCAGCAGTTTCCCCAGCTCGGAGCAGAGCGGTGTCTAATGCACTTTTCAGAGCTGCTCAGCTGAAGAAGCAGAAAGGGATTGTTACAGGCAGGCGAGAGAGAAAGGGCAGGAGCAGGCAACGAGCACCATTAGACGATCCCAGGGGCCCCCCGGCTGATCTGATATTTGCTTTCCTCTTCTGCAGCTTGGGCTGGGGGCGCAAATCCTGTCAGGGGATGATCACCCACATTTCACCACCTGCTGTCTCCCAGCCTCTGCCTGCTGCAGGAGTTCCTCCCTCACCTCCCGTGGGTTTCCCGTCCTCTCCGGGCTGCTGTGGGGTTTGTGCACAGCAGGGCTCAGCAGTCCAGGTGTGGAGCTGTAGGTGTGACAGCAGAGCTGTCCCCAGGGGTGTGTGTGAGGGGTGTGAGAGCCAGGATAGAGCGGCCAACACGCAGAACACATCCCCTGAACCTTCTGCTGAATGATCAAGGCACCTCAGCTGGGCTGACCCCACTGGAAGAAGTGCAAAACTCAATTATCCCTTCACTTAGCAGATCTAGAGCTGGCTTAAAAGCTGTTAAAGAGAAATTCTGTCTCCTCGGTTTCCTGAGTGTGGAGATGTGTGTGGAAATGCCTGTGAGCTTCCTCCTGGACGATGGTCTCGGAAGTCCCTCGCAGGTGGAAAGCAAAGGGTTAATTGTAAAAGCACTTGGGAGTTTGTTTGGAGAGTAAACACACATTTCTGGCACCCAGAGGGTACAAAGAGCCTGAACTTCGCTTTCCTACCTCGTGGGAAATCTGGGTAAATGTTTGCACAAGGATCCAGCCTGTCACTCGGGGGATCTCAGGATTTCCTCGGGCCAGCGGCTCCGCTTTCCCCGCCGTGCCCATGTAAGGGCACTGCGGGCACGAGTGATGGATGAGCAGCCAGATGGAAGGACTCACACGAAAATATCCTGCCCGAGTCAGGGGGCCGGCGGGAGAGGCAGGGATGGGCGGGAGGAGGCTCGGATTTTCCGTCCCCTGCCTCCTGCTGCTATGGCTCGTGTGAGGAGGAGAAGCTGGAAGAGGGCGGTGCACACGCGGCTACCTGGAGCAGCTGCTTAGGAAGGTCGTGGCTTTGTGCTAGACGTACGTGGCTGTTCTAAATGGCTCATTTTGGGGGGTCTGTGTGGCTGCTGCTGTTTGTAGCACCTGGGAGCAGGGATTTGGGAGAGGGATGTGGAGGGAAGGAGGGTCCCGGCCGCTCCAGTGGCAGAGAAGCTGAGGCTGGGGGCTGGACGGCAGCAACCTGCCAGACTGGGGATGTTCCTGTGGAATGTCAGCTCCAGGGGGCTGGGTTTGGCAGGGGCTGGGCTCAGTCCTACCTGGCTGCGCTGCCAGGATGGGCTTTTGGCTCTAGAAATCACAGCAAGGTTTGGAGCACTGGCAGCCAGGTTACAAATGCCCATAGGCACCTTCTGCCGCTCTGGTTGAAGCCTCTGAGTCCAAAGGCAGGAGAAAGCAAGAATCCTGTTTAATCAACGCTTTTCTTCCTAAGTGTGAGCACTCACCCAGGCCCAGGATGGCTCTCCCATGGCTTCTCCTGCTAAGCTTTAGATGAATCCAAGGAGCTGTCTCAGTTTAGCACAAGGATGGTCCCTGCAGCTGACAGCCTGTTGTTGCCTCTTAAGTTTTCATTTTTCTGGAAATGAATGAGAAGATGCTTCTTTGGCGGAGCTTGCACTGAACCAGACTCTGTAGCTAATTAGCAATCAGTTCCTCCAGGCGAGATTACTAGCTTGGACATTTATCAGCTTCCAAAAAGTCAGCCTTGTGGATTGCAACAACAGGGAATTTGGCTGCCTGTGGGCATCTGGGCCTTGCTGTTCCAGGAGGAACTGCAGTGGGGAGCCATGAAATGACAGGGCCAAACATCCTGTGTTTTCAGGGTGTTTATGTAGCAGAGATAAGATAGACTTCTTGTTTTCCTCATATGGTTAGGAAAGGGAAAGTGAAGTGTGGAAAGGGAGGTGTGAGGCTCTGGGCTGCTGCAGGGGTGCACCCACCAGCACACCTGGCTCAGTGGGAAGAGATTTTGGGACCTTTCCCCGTGTTCTGTTCATAAAACATGAAAGGACCTCCAGTGAGCTGAATGTCCTTCTTAGGAGCTGCCCTTGGGCTCTGGCATGGCCGTGTCACCCTTCACTGGAGAACAGCAAAGTAGGTCACTGCCTGTGCTCAGGGCTCTTTCTGCTCTGCAAAAATATTTACAGCCTCTATTTGAATCCTCCCAGTCCTGCAGCGACCTCTCCCTGACCCCCACGCCTGGTTCCCGAGTGCTGCGTGCAATTTGTTTTGGAGCCTGTGAAGGTTTCTCTTGCGTCCCTGCCAGGCTGGGCTGGAGTGTGGAACATCTCATTCATCCTTCTTGTGAATAAAACCAGGCCAAGAGCCAGGCGAGCTCTGAGCACAGGTGCTCTGGCCTGGTGTCCTTTGAAAGCGCCTGGTGACAGAAAACTGCAGGAGGGAAAGTTTGGAAGGCATCTTAGGAAGAAATTCTTCCCTGGGAGGGTGGGGAGGCCCTCAGAGAAGCTGTGGCTGCCCCTGGATCCCTGGAAGTGTCCAAGGCCGGGTTGGATGGGGCTTGGAGCCACCTGGGATAAGTGAAAAGTGTCCCTGCCATGGGAATGAGATGAGATTTAGGGTTCCTTCCAAGCCAAACCATTGTGTGATTCCTTGGCAGGCACAGAGCAGCCCTTCCCAGGGTTGTACCAGGGTTGGGGTACAACCCCTTCCACAGCCTGGATGGATGAATCCCTGGGGATTCACTGCTCCCTCCTGAACCCATTGGCTCTTGTGCTTCCCCAGGAGGATGGCAGCTCTGTGAGGAGCTGCTCGGTGACAGAACACGCTGCTGTTCCTTTGAGCAGCTGCCCTGGGATTTCCCTGTGCTCCTGCAGCTCCTGTGATGTTCTTGCTCCCTGCTTGTCCTCTCTGATTTTATCTGCTTTTTACTGCATCTCTTCCCAGGCTAAAGACTCCTCCTGATCTATTTGGCCTCACCTTGCACAGAACACTTTATAACCCTCAGTTATCTCTGGTGCCCTTCTCTGTGCTGTTTCACAAGTGTGTGTGACTCCCTGGTGGGCTTATCTGGAATAAAACTCCTCCCCTAAAATTTGAGATTTCCACCAGCACTGAGAGCTGTTGGCTTTGTGATGTCACCTGCTGTGACTCTGGCTCTTTTCTGAGCGCTGGTTTGCAGACGCCTTCGTGCCAGTGCAGGAAGGTGATTGCCCCCCTCTCCCTTTGGATCAGTTGGAATTTATTGATGCTAATTTTTGTCTGACATTTCATCACGAGGTCGGTCAGTGCCGCAAGATCTTCCTGTTTACAGTCTGGTTTTGGTTTGACTACATTGGATAATTTGCAGTCGTCCCATCCCTTCTGAAGCCATGCAGGAGTGGAGAGCCTTGTGGGACCCCCCTGATATTTGTTTCAGTGTTCCCATTCTGTTTGTCTCCTGCCTTCCAACCCAGGAGACATCTCCCCTTCATCCCATCACACCCTGGCGCGGCAGGTGTGGTGACAAACCTGCCTCCCGAGGTTTATTTCTGCAAGACTTTGTAATTTTGAACGGTGTGAAGAGACTCTTCCTCCTCCCACGTCCCTCTATTATTTTCTGCTTCCATAGCAGGGACTGTTCTGCAGGAGTCTGGAGCATAAATAAGTTTTTTTTTTTTTTAATTCATGCTCCAACCCTTGCTGCTTGTAGCAGCTTAGGGCTGGGCAGAAGGGAGGATTTTTCCCAGCAGTTTATTAGCAAGAATTAGCACTTCCCCAGTCTTGCAGCTTTTTTTTATTTTCACATGAGCCTGAAAGCTCCTGGGCACTGACAAATGTGGCAAAGGATGTGACAGCTTAGGGTGAGGGGGAGTGAGATGTCACCAGCGTTGTGTCCCTTGGGATGTCACAGACACGGGCAGGAGTGGAGGATTGGACATTGGCTCTCCAGGAACAGCTCTGGAGGCTGTGGCAAGGGAATTGTTCTCGTTTTAGTTTAATAATCTCTTTAGGTTTAAGATTTGTCGTGGTTGGTTGGTGTGAATCATGGGCCTGGCGTTATCCCTGTGTGAAAATCCCAGTGGGCTGCCAGGGCCTCACCCCAAGGGATCGTTTCTCCAGCAGTGAGTCCTGGTTGCTTCATTCCTTGAGCACTTGATTCAGCTTTTAAAAGAATTTGTGTGTGTTCCCCCAGGCCACCCTACAAAAAAAAAGGGTGATGGCTTTGCTGGGAAAAGGCTGGACACTCCAGGAAGCCCGCTCCTCACAAACAGCTGAGCTGATTTGCATTTTATTTGCATATTTGCACAATAGAATAGACTGGGTGCAAGTCATACAGTCACAGAAGGATTTGGGCTGAGGGAACCTTAAAGATCATCCAGTTCCAAGCTCCTGCTGTGGGCAGGGAACCTTCCACAGACCAGGGTGCTCAGGCTGGTTCCACCAGGCCTCGCACTACTCCAGGTTGGTTTTTCTTATGAAAGAGATGAGGAGGCCCCAGCCCAGGCCTGAGGAGTGGGAGCTGCTCCCCTCACCTGCCAGGAGCCCAGGATGTGCAGATTGTGCTTTCCCTCCCTCCTTTTTCCCGGTGTTATTTGGGCTCTGCAGTCACATCAGCATGGCTTGTTTGCCTTTGTGCCTGCTGGGAGGCCCCAGCACAGAGATCCAGATGGGATCTCTGGAAAAAGGGGATGGCTGTGGCTCATTCTCACTGGATCCCTTCCCCTGGGACGGCCAGCGATGGAAAATTTCCCTGGGGTTGGGATGCTGAGCTGCCTCTGCCACTCATGTGCTGCTGTGGGATCAAAGAAGAGGGACGAGGCTTCTCTGTGGGGCTGTGCCTCCTGTGAGCTCCACCCTGCCACACAAAACATTCGTGTGCACCAGGCCAGAGGGGATGGGGAGATGTGGAGCTCGATTACTGACACAGGGTTGTCTGATGAGAAGAGTGGCTCCAGACCTGGAAGGTACAATTTCCACTTTTATCTTCTAGAAAATAGCATTTGCCAGTGGGGGAAAGGCTTGTGGAGCTTTGCACTGACTCACTCTTCCTGTTCGTTTTCCACGTGGAGCTTTGCACTGACTCACTCTTCCTGTTCGTTTTCCACGTGAAACACACAAAATGCTAATTCCTCCGTGAGGCCTGTGGTGCTAAATTGCCTGTGCTTGCTGGAAGCGAAGCCGTGGATGGATTTGTCACACGGCTCAGCAGTTCTGGAGAAGTTCTGAGCAGCAGCAGCTCCTGACGTGGACAGTCCAGCTGTCTGTGGAGATGGGAATTTGGAAGCAGGGATTTAATCCGGGAGACTGAGCCCTCCATAGCTTTGTGAGTGAGTGTTCTGCAGCTGTCGTACCCACAACCAGGATTTGAGCCAAAGCTGCTCAGGCGACACGGGAATAATGACTTGGGTGTTGGGATGGGCCTGTTCACACCCCTCAGAGATCTTTAAACAATTTGAATCAAAAACCATTAAACCCACAACCACCGTAGGACTAGGGGAGTCTCAGTGAGCAGTGAGTCACTGTGAGACCTCTGGACGGTGGGATGAGAATCTGGGGCTCTCCCTCAACGAGCCAAGACAGAACCAACGGTGGCTTGGCTGCTGCTCACAAAGAGAGGAGGTGCTGGCAGAGAAAACAGCCCTGAAATGAGCACCCCAAACCCTTCTAGAGGGATGTCCCTGCAGGGCAGTGCTGGGCAGGGGGATGTGTGCTCGTGTGGGGCCTGTCCTGTGTGTGTGCAGAGCTGCTCCTTCCCTCCCTGCCTGCTCCTTGCCCTCTCCTCGGCTGTGCTGTGCCAGCTCTGCCACCTCTCCGTGCCAAAAGCGGTGCTGCAGTGGCTCTGGGGACCGAATCCGTGTCCCCACCCACTCCAGCCATTAGGAGACCCCACAGGGATGTCACTCAGAGGGGGAAAAAGAAAAAAACCCAAACCAAAAAGAGAGGGGAGAACAACTGTAACCTGGTAACCAGAAGAGCTGTGGGAGGAGAAACAAACACGAGATGATTGTATATATTTAAATAACTATAGGGAAAGAAAGGGCAGCATCTCCTGCATGGCTTGGTTCCCTGGAGAGGCTCAGAGAGCCTGGGGGTTGGATCAGGAGGCAGGACCAGGCTCTGCACTGTGGCTGGATCAGTGAGGACAGGACACGGCGCAGTCCCTGCTGTCCTGGGGCAGCCTGGCCCCAAGGACCCTGTGGAGAATGTCCCAGCCCTTGAGTGAGTCCAGGTGCTGTCACCCTGTGATGATCCGGGCCAGCAAAGAGCAGCTGGAGGCTCCTGCCCAGCCAGTGCCCAAAGCTTGGGGGTTCTGCCAGCAGATTGTGCTCTGTGTCGGTGCCAACAGCAGGAGAAAGGTCAGACCTGTGCGTGGTTCCTGCTCTGCTGCTCCAGCCAGGGATTGTCCTTTCCACCCTTCCCATCACAGGTGACACGAGGCACAGCAGCAGCTGCCTGTGCTGAGTCCCAAAATGAGAAGTGGCTTTGGCTGAGGAGGGGATGGTGATGCTGGACACGAGGTACTGGCTTTCCTGGCGGCACATCCAGACTCCCTGGCCATCCTCCTGGGGAAGGAGGGAGTTCGAACAGATGGCTGCCAGCAGAGCCCTGTGCCTCTGGCTCCTTTTACAGCTTGGAGTGGGAGAGGAGAGGTTCAGACTGGAGCTTATGCAAGAACTTGCCCCAAATGCGGGTTCACCTGTTCTGTTTGCACACCCAGCCCTCAGGAGGAGGAGAGGGAGAGTGTGTCCTCCAGGAGTGTGTCCTCCAGGAGTGTATCCTCCAGGAGTTTTGGGTGCTGCCAGAGCAGAGGTGCCCCTGAGAGCTCTGCAGCTCCTGATGGTGCCTGGCAGGTCTGGGCAGCTCCGTCCCCCAGGCAGCCTGGTGCTGGTTTGTGGTGGGAAGCAGGAAGATGCTCTGTGGTTTTTGTGGTGTGCGCTGTGCAAGGAAGCAGAGGAGGAACTTGGGTTGTGTCCTTCCTCTTCTTCGACAGACAGAGTTAAAAATAATAATGGAAATCCTAATATTCATTACCAGAAGCTCCCTGCCCGTGGATTTTCCTCTGAGGCAAAGCTGCCTCTTGGATCTGGGGATGTGAGGAGCTGTGAGGAGCCCCAGAGAGCACGTGGCACTGCAGAGCCACACTCTCTCCCTGGTTTTGTGCATTTCCAGCCCCAGGACGTGGTGCTGTCAGCACTCGCGCTCCCCTGAGTGTCCCAGCATGAGCAGAACGTGGCTGGACCCAGCCCAGGCACAGCAAAGGATGGAAGGAGCCCCAGGCAGGCAGAGCTCCAGGGCTCCTGTGTTTGCTGAGCTGGGCACTGATGGCTCTGGCTGTGCTTTAACGGGAGCAGAGAGCAGCAGGGGGGTCCGGCCCCATGTGAGAAATGGATTTGTAGAAGATTCTCAAAGCCTGATTGAAAATCCACCCAGTCCTGGACATCTGTATGTAAACTCTGAGGTGAGGTACGTTGCCTTAGAAAGGCCATGGAATAGAAAAAATGTTGTTGAGAGAGAGGTTGAAGCAGAAACAAGTTTCTGAAGATAGCCTTGCAAACAGAGCAGGTATTTTGGAAAATTAGAACTGTGAAAGATGTATTGTAACAAGGCTATGTGGAGTGAAAATAATAGTGATTGGTGTTAGAAGCATTAACAGCATTGTGTGGCAAAAACTAACAAGCTGAAAAACATTTATAAGGTATTATAACCAGAAAATAGGTTAGCTTCTGATAGAATGGCATCGCCCTAACATCTTCTGCGCCTCACCCTTCTACAAAATAATGGAATAAACTCTTTGAAAACGCCCCTCAGCTGTCCCATCTCTGCAGAGCTGGGTTTTTCCAGCAGCCTGGCTCGCACAGGGCTCTGTCCCAGCCCCAGTGCTCCCAGGAGGGTGGGAAGGAGCTGTTCCCATCCTGAGGGCTGCGGGGAGCTGGCCAGGCTGGGGGACAGACGCTGCCGTGGGGAGAGAGTGCAAGAGTGTTGAGGTTTCCATATGCTGATCGCAGCGTGCTTTTTTAGTGGTGCATGGTTCTGGAGGAAGGAAGGAAAGGGATGATAAAAATAAAGCTGCAGATCTGTATTTAGCTATAAACCACTCCAGGATTTTATTTTTTTTTTGGTAGTATTTGAAGAGTGTGCAATAAATGAGCTTGTTCATGAATTTTTTATTTGATACCACTACGGTTTTGAAGAAGTAGCCAGGTTGCTGTGGCATTTCCATAGCTCAGGATCCCTGTGGTTGGGAGGAGAGGTTGTAAATCCTCTGTGCCAGTGTCAGGAGATCGGTGTGCTGTGCTGTGCAGGAGCACTTTTGTCTGAGACATCGACGTGCCACATCTCAAAGTCACTGTGCAATTGATAAAGACATTTTAACAAACAGGCGAGTGCAGTGTTTCTTGTAGTGAGGCTTCATCCAGAATAAACAAATGTGCCAAAATTTTAAAATTCTGAATGATTTTGTATGCAAGAACAAGAGAAAATACGTTCAAAGTGTAGCTGCTACTGCCAATGGGAGAAGAAACTCAGATGCAAAGAGCAGAAATTGTGTTTCCAGAGCTACTGATATAATTGGATTTTACTACAGTTTCTAAATGCTGATAGAGGACAGTGGTAAATATTTGTTTTGTTTCATGATCTGAGGCCAGGAGAGATGGATTGAGTTGGAAAAGAATCATGTGGAATTAAAAAAAAAAAGAAACCAAACCAAAGAAACACCCAAACCCCAAAAAATGAGCGTTTAATATCCAGGAGAATGGCTGGGGATGGCCGTGCTGCTTTAAACAGGCACTTCATCATCGCTGCAGAGCGCTGGGTGTGACTGTCTCCTTCAAGCACAATTATAATCACCCCCATTTGGAGCCAGGCACCTGGCTCCCCACTTTAAACCACGCTTATAATAAGAGAGTGGGTAATTTTTTAAAATTGCTCTTTCTCACGCTGAAATTCGAGTTTCAGACTGCTGTCCTGATGGCCTAGAAACAGCGTGCTTTTGGCCTAATTTATCATAGTTAAGCTCTAGGAGGAAAGACTTAATTGTGGCTTTCTATTTTCTTTTTTTTTTTGTGCTTAATATTAGATCCTCCTTTGCAACATGAGCTAGAGGTGGTCAGCAAACTTCAGTGTTTATATCAGTTGATCCGGAGGGAGTGCTTGAGCTGACAGGAGCTTGGCTTGATTGATCTTAAAGACCAAGTTTTGGATCAATGAGTCGCACAGAATAACCTCCCTGGTGCCCAAGGCCCTGCTCAGATGCATTAGTCCGTGCAGAGCCTTGGCTGCGCTGTGCATATGGCATCTGAAAGGAGCTGAGAAGCTCTGGCGGGGATGGAATTGAGTGGCAAATAACATCAGTGAGAACCATCTGAAGCGCCGAGAGCGGGCTGCGCTGTCTTCTGGGGCTGCGTTCAGCAGAAATTCTGCATGCTGATTGCTCTTCTGGAAACTTGGGAGCAGCAGCTGAGCAGGACTTTGGAATCTGGTCAGCTGGGAGCTGATTTGCAGGGCTGGGAGTTGTTAAAGATAGACGATGATCTGAGGAGCCCCAGCTCCCATCCCTGCGGCAATTCCCTGGATTTGTGCTCAGTGCCAGCTCAGCATCCAGCTGCTGGAAGCTCTTTTGCCTGTCTTCAGCTTCTGCAGGGTGTGCTGGGGGCAAAGCTGTGGGAAGGTTCTGGGATGAGTTGAAGAGGCTTTGGATGAGGCTTTTGGAAGTGCATCAGACAGGAGCTGGAGCCTTTCAGCCGTTTGCTGCCTCACGCTCCCCAGTTACGTGTGAGGGACAAAGAATCTGCTCAGAGGCACCACTTCTCCTCTCCCAGACCCTCCCTGTCCTCCCCTCTTCCACAAAGAGCCCGTGGAATTGGCGCTCCTGTCGTGGCATGGATGAACTTCATGATGAACCCGAACCAGAAAGGGTCAGGAGCTGCCTTTGGGGTCTCTGCCAGGAATGGCTTTGCCGCTTTGTGCCGTTTCAGTGTCACCCCAATCTGCTGTGACAGGTAGCTCGAGCTCATGCGGGTGTACCCACATTCTGGCTGATAACTGTGCTTTGAGAAAAGAGACCAGAGAACGCCCTCAGCCCTCTGGAATGACCCTCTGAGAGCTGCTTGGGTTGAGTCTCCTCTCTGTGTGTAGTGGCCACACGCAGCTGTCTTTGGGCTGTCACCTTGGGTCTCTCCCGGGTGCTGCCATTCCCCGCTCAGAGCCAGGGGACGGGTGATGTATCCTCCTGGCCACCACACTTGGCAGCTGGACAGGCGACTGAGTCATCAGCCTTCGCGGTTTCTCATTTAATCCTGGGGTTGTTGGGATGATTTAAGTGCCAGCAGTCCGGAGAGGAGGTTGCGCTGCTGCTTCCAGCACGGTTGTGGAGCCATCGCCTCGCCTGCCTCCCATCCCTACTTTTCGTTGCGGGAGGGGGAGGCCCGGGGGTGGATCTGGGTTTGGCCGTCAGCTCTCGACGATCTTGCGAGCAGTTTTATTTCCTGCCGG
>VXBU01018664.1:384296-477853 GCA_013400315.1 Bombycilla garrulus | reverse complement strand
CAGGGCTCCCCCTCGGCCCCCCCATTGCCGCTCTCCCCTTCTCTCCCGCAGGCTCTCGTCGCCCGGCGGCTGCGGCGGCGGGGACGGCGGCGGGAGCCGCAAGAGCGGGGTCATTCTGGACATCGCCTCCCTGAAGATGACGGAGCTGGAGTCCGAGGTGCTGCCCCTGCCGCCCCGGTACCGCTTCCGCGATCTGCTGCTGGGGGACCAGTCCTTCCAGAGCGACGACAGGTTCGGGGCGCGCCGCGGGGACAGCGGGCTGGAGGGCGCGGGGACAGCCACCCGCCGGGAGGGACACGCGGAGCCGGGACGCCGCCCGAGGACGGGGACGCGGAGCTGGGTTGGGGGGACATCCCCGGGACGCCCGCGGGTGCCCTCCGGGACGCGGGGGAGCTCTCCGCGGTGCTGCGGGCGCGGGGCCGGAGCCGCCCGGGCGGAGCTCTCCGCGGTGCTGCCGGGCGGGAGAGCTCGGGGCGTCGGGAGCCGGAGGGCACCGCGGTGTGCCGGAGCTCCCGGCGGCGTGTGCGAGCGCTGGGATGTGCGGCCGTGCAGCGGGGGACACCGGGGTGCTGCGGGGCGCTGGATGCGCTGGGAGCTGTGGGTGGGCCGGGCCGGCAGGCTCCGAGCTCTGTGCGCAGCATCCTGGAGTCCCGTCAGGGGCTGGCGAGCAGGAGAAGGGACCAGTGTCTGGGAGAGGTGCGGGACTAGAGGGGCTGGTGGAACTCGCCGTGGGTGCAATTTGGGCTGACAACCATTCCTTCGGGAGGGACGGCGCCTCCGGGCTGGGCTCGGGCGCTGTCTGGGCAGCAGGGAGGCTCTGAGGAGCTGTGGTGCCACTCTCCCTCCTTTGGGCTGGCCAGAGGAATGGCCTTTATGTGCTGGGCACCAGCCTGCACTCCTGCCTGGCTGGAATTTATTGAGTGAGACGCAGAGGGAATGCCGCGAGTGGCAAGAGAATTCCACGGGCAGAGCAGTTAAATCAACAGGAACAATCACCTTCCTTTCAACTCTGCTCATATCGTAAATACCCAGGAGCTGCAGTGCTAATGGGGACTCAGATTTTTATCTTTCCCCACCAATTAATTGCATGATGCAAACAAAGAGAGGTGTAATTCCTGTTGGAAAAAGCCTTTCAATTACTGGTTAGTCCTTGACTAGCGGCACCTGCATCAAGGCTTTTGTGTGTCTTCTCTTAAAAGATAATTTCTTTTCTTTTTTTTTTGTGCATAAAAGTGTCATACAAGTGAATTTGGCTTTGAGACTGGGAATGTGGGTTATACAAATGTTCTCTATAAGTGTTCCTAACTTTTATCGCTGCATAAAATTGGTCTGGCTCGAAAATGAGTCTGTGATGCTGGAGGTTTTAGAGCCCAGATTTCCTTAACAGACACTTAAACATTAATATAGTTTTATAACACCAAGTGAGAACAGATAACATGGAATTCCTGCCATGAAATGTCTGGGTTTCAGAATGGTTGTGATATGCCTCATTTGGTCAAGCTTGAAGATTTAATAGTTGTCATATTTAAGTATTTGAAAGCATCTGAAATATGGAAGATGACAAGTGCAGATCGTGTTCTTTCTGTATTTCTCTGATTACACCCCTTAACCTTCATTTTCCTCTAGATTTGAATCTTTCTGATTCAGCATCCCTCTTTAATTTTAATGTGGAGATACTCTGGGTGGTTTTGTTAATTCATTAGCCCTGTTTCTCAAGAATTCATTAGCCTTGTTTCTCAAGATATCTCCATTTCACCGCCTTTGTGCTGTTTTATTGAGTTCTTTGATTCCCCCTTCATCTGGGAAATACTGATAATTTCATTGTGTTTGGGAATGCAGATCTCTGAGTCCACATTTGCTGTTCACTGGAGTCCACTTGACTTGGCTGGGAGCTGAGATGAGCTGTGGGCTTTGGGAAATGCTGCTGTTAGGCCCAAGTTCCAGTCCAAGTCATTAATAATAGTGGGACCTTGTGGCTGAATCAAGCTCGCTGGAGTAATTACGACTAGTTCATTAGTCTGCTCCAAACCCACTGAATCAAGAGCTGGTTTAGGCTGGCGAATAAAAAGATGAAAAGCACAAAGACTTTTTTGGCTTTGCTGTGCTTGTGGATGAAAAGCAGCTCAGAGCTGAGCTTTGAAGGGCTTTGTTGGAGCCCTGACAGGGATTGCTGAGGAAAATTCCCCCACGTAAGCTCTGCAGGGAGCCGTGAGTGGTAAAACAGAGCTCGTTGGACTCAGAGATGTAACTCTGAAGGAAAACACCCATAAACGCTGAATATCTCACTTATTTGTAAAAGGAATGCTTAAGACATTCGTGTTTCAAATATCTGCTTTTGAGTATTGCCCTGGAATGAGTGTGCTGCAGGAAGTGAAGGTTTCTGGGGTCAGCAAAGACTGAAAGGATTGGAGGCCAAAGGGGAGCCCAGGTTTTGCTGCTGCCGGAGAATTAAAACCGTTCCTGTTAGAGATGAATTAGTGCATCCTCATCACAGAGAATGCTGAAGAGACACCAGCCCTGGGCTGGGGAATGAGGTAATGCTGGAGCTTGAGGAGATGAGAGCTCGTTGGAACGAGCAGATAATTAGAGAGCTCTGCTACAGCAGGAGGAGGGAGTTGGTCTGGATAACCTCTGCAACTGAAGGAACTGATCAGTGATTGTGAGGTGGAATGGGTAAATTAGGCTGCTCCTGATTTACTTTTGTTTTTGGAATGTGAAAGATGAGCGCAGTTGATCTGAGCAGGGCTTGCTCTTTGGCTGGTGGACTGATTGACAGGAGAATTAAAATAACACTTTGAACGCCCTGTGGTGCATGCAATAAATTGGCCAGGAAGCAAATAGGAAACGGCTGACTGGGAAGGGAATGTGGGAGGAAAATGGATTTGCGAAACAGAGGGAGAAAAGCCTAATGACAAGCAAATCCAGACTTGTCAAGTCCAAGTGCTCCTTCCAGGATCATCTTACTCGTCTTTGGAAATCACTACCACGAGATGGTGGAAGGCTTCGGGCTTAGCTGTATTGAAATTCTGGGCTTGACATTTCTGCCAGGCAGGTCTTTGGGTTAGAGGAGCAGGATTAGGTGTCATCCAGCTCTGAATTCCCAGAGGGTACAGACTGCTCTCAGGGCAAGAATCTCCCTGATAGAGACTGGGAGGTGATTTCTCTTCTTTTGGGAACCTTGCAGTTGCCTCCGCTGTCTGGCATCAGTCCTGCCTAGTTCAGAAGTTTCTTTCCCATTTGAAAGGTGCTGTCAATGTCAATAGCAGGAGAAAAAAATGGATTTGTTCTGCTTGCTTTTGGCGGCGCTGCATTTCTCGTCCCATGTTTTGCGGACATGAAAGCACCCGGAGCCTCCGGGTTTGCACCAGCACAGCAGAGTTTGAGATGCTGAGCACCGAGGAGAAGGTGAAGAACTGGGGGCACAAACCCTGCTGGGACCTGGCTGCCTTTCCACACCCCTGGCACGGGAATCCTCGGGGCTGTGGGAGCAGGGCTGGGGTGCTGGGGAAGGGAGCGGGAGCTGAGCCCAGCGTCCCCTCGGCTCCCGTTCTGAAGTGATGCTGCGAGCGCTGATTAAAGGCAGCTGAGAAAGCACATCTGCTGGATGGGTAAATATTGTTCCACACCCCAAGCTGTGGCATCCCTTTGATGTTTGCTGTCCTGACTATGGCAGTTTTTGATCTCCTGCATTCTCTTTTCTTGGACAGTGCTGACAGCTGGGCTGGGGCACGTATAAAAGAAGCCCAAAAATAAAATTAAACTGTATCTCCGAAAAGTGTCATTAGGAGCTTATTTTGTTGCCTAATTTAAATACTCTGAACACTTTCCAGAAAATCATCGTCAGAAGCCACAGTCCTATTTACGGGAGCGAGGAGTAATGGATGTCACTTTGATTAAGTGCATTTTTCTGAGGCTAATTATCAGCAAAAAATAATTTTGATGGATTAGAATGCTTGGAAAAGCTGCTTGTGCAGAAGAATTCAGCAAACTTCTCTATAAAATTTTAACATCTATTTCAAATCAAAGATAATTTGGATGTTGCATAACCAAGAAAAGAGGATTTTGACAACCGGAGCCAATTCTTTTAAGTTTCTGCTTTCAGTTTTTTTAGCGTCTTACAACTTCTTTGTCTGTGACCCAACATCTGGTCTTTGTCTCTCTAATTTGTCACTAAGTGGTGGCTCTGAATCTTAGGTCAGATTATGCTTGGCATGAGCAAAGTGGAGTGCTGCAATATCAGCCTTGCAGGATCTCATCCCTGCAGTTTTCATGCTAACGTGCCCCAAGTGACTTCCTCATCAAAATGCATCATTCCATTAATGGAGCTGGGTAGTTTTGTGTTCCCGAGGCAGGTTCCTTGAATATGTCTGTGGCTGAATCCTCACTTCATTGCTATTTGATTTAATGGGCAATTTTCCTCATTTTATTTGGAAGATGCAGATGCCAATTTGAAAATTCCAATTTGTACCCAGAAGTTAGAGACATTTATTTCTGTGCTGGTGAGGTAATGGCCAATATTTTAAGTCGGTGCGAAGTCTGCTCAGGCTGCAGCATCTGTGCCAGTGAAGGTTTGTACCTGGAATTAGGAGATTCAGCTCTGGTGCCATGAAATTCCCCTGGGGAAGGCTCTTCATCCCCCAGCAGTCTGACCCCTTGCTTGTAAAGCAGGATGGATATTATTGTTAGTGTCAATTCCCTCAATAACGGTGTTTAGACCTATTTCCAGCAGCCCTGAGGGCAAAATCTCTCAAGGGACAGCTCAGTGATGATGCCTGAGCAAACCAAGTGACAAATGACACTGCTGAAGGTGGTGGGATCCCAAACAGGAGCTCGGGGGCTGCTGTCCAGCAGAATTGAATTGCTTCTGCTCTGCTTTTGCCACCTGGCAAAGCAAAGCAAAACCGAGGCAGTTGTTAATTGGATTGGGCTGTTTCCCTGAGCCGAGGCGTTGTCAGGAAGTTTCTGTGGGACAGCACAAGCAGGAGTTTGCTCCTGCCAGCCTGGGCAGCCTGAGCAGGATCCCTGCTCCTGCTGGGGCCACCCGTGTTCCTGCTGGGCCACTGCTGCTCCTGTTGGGGCCATCCCTGCTCCTGCTGGGGCCACCCCTGCTCCTGCTGGGCCACCCACCCCTGCTGGGGCCACTCCTGTTCCTGCTGTGCCACCCCTGCTTCTGCTGGACCACCCGTGTTCCTGTTGGGGCCATTCCTGCTCCTGCTGGGCCATTCCTGCTCCTGCTGGGCCACCCGTGTTCCTGCTGGGCCACCCGTGTTCCTGCTGGGCCACCCGTGTTCCTGCTGGGCCACCCACCCCTGCTCCTGCTGGGCCACCCTTACTCCTGCTGGGGCCACTCCTGCTCCTGTTGGGCCACCCGTGTTCCTACTGGGCCACCCGTGTTCCTGCTGGGCCACCCGTGTTCCTGTTGGGCCACCCGTGTTCCTGCTGGGCCACCCACCCCCGTGCGCTCCTGTCCCCAGACCCATCGAAGTCTCTGGAGAAGCTGCTGGCCAGGAGCAGCAGGCTGGGCGCACCGTGCTCCTCCAGAGAGGCTCCCTGCTGCTCCTGGATCATCAGGATGAGCATCCCGGGCCTCCAGTCATCCCCGTGGCTCTGGTGGAGCATGGTCTAGACCAGCAGAGCTCAGGAAATCTCCCAGAGCAGCGTGTTGGTGCTGCTGAATCTGCTGCCAGCCCCGTTTTCCCCCTGACACGGAGCAGTAACCGTGAAACCCACACCCCACAGCCCTGCCCTCCTCTCCAGCAGCTCCTCACCCCAAACAGAGGCAAAACCAACATGTGCTGCCACTGGATTCCTCAGCCCAGCTCCAGATGGGATACACGGGGATGAGGAGCATTGCAAGCCTGAGGCAGCTTTATAAAATTGATTTGGGTTTTCTTATGTTTGCAGATTTTTATTTTTTTTTTAATGATGGCATTCTTAATTGAGGTTTGTTTTTCCAGTTGTTCTGAAAGGCTGCAGGGATGATTCCCAGCGCTGTGTCTTAATTGCAGTGCTGCTTGGAGTTTTTTTAATTGATGTTTTCTCGCAGCTATTGGTGTGCTCTTGTGTCTTCATCTTGAGGCAGGTACCCCTGGACACTAGCAGGAGTATTAGGAAAGTTATGAAAGTAATAGAGAAAAGAAGAAATGTGGTTCTCTTGTAATTGTAACTATTATTTTATTTTAAAAAATGGGCCCTGCTTTTTTCCAAGGATATTGTTTTCACTGTCAGCAGTGGGCCCTTGCCTGCAATAAAAGTGAGTGCACGTAGCAGGCTGGTGGAATGAGCAGAGGTGTCCCTGGAGTGCTGCTGTGTACGGCTGTGCCCTGAGGAAAAGGAAGAACAACATTGATTTTCGGTTATTTAGTGCAATTTAACACCGTGGGCTCGAATTTCCATCCCTCCCTGGGCAGTTTTCTTTTCCCACTTATTGACTTTCCCTTTGGTTTCTTTTCTGTTTGCTGGGGGAAGGGGTTTGAAGGAGAAAAACAGCGTTTCAAGGGGTTGAAGACACCTGTGTGAGTGAAGGGGAGAGCAGCAGCAAGGGGTCTGCAGGTGCTCGGTGAGGTGGGCGCGTTCCCAGGGCAGCCCAGGGGGCTGGCATTGACCTCACTCTTGGAAAATTAAACATATGGGCAAAATTAATTGCTTTACTGCCCTCAGCCAGTTGTGAAGGTCCTAATTGAAAAACCTCCTGGCAAACAGAGTGCAGAGGGGCACGAGAAGTGCTGTGGTGAACTGGGGCAAAGCCCAGGTGTCCTTGGAGTGGGACTGAGCCTGCTGGGGCTCTGCTGGTTGCTCCTGTTGTGACCCTGGTGCATCTCCCCCGTGGAGCCGCTTCAACCTGCTGGGAAAGGGCAGCTCCCACCTGAGGGCTTGGCTGGTGTCAAACCCTCTCCCGGGGTCTCTTTATCACGAGTGTGAGTGGGTGTGCACAGACCTGCTGAGGGTTTGTCAGCACAGCAAAGCCCTGTGCCTGCAGGAATCCCCGGGAGGTTTGTGCTGCTTTAGGTGAGGCTGGAAGGTCGGGCTGAGACCAAAGCTGTCACCAGCGCTGTGGTGACAGCACGAGAAACAACTTGGCAGCTGTAGCTGTAATTGCAGAGAATGCATTAAATTTTACTGCTCTGTTTTCCCACCGCTTTCTCTCATCACAGTTGCATCTTTGTTCCCGGGGGAAATAATTTATTGCTGTTCTGAAGGTGGTGCTCATCGCTTTTCCTCGGCACAACCTGTTCAGCGCCTGACTGCGCAGGGAGCTCGGGCATCCCCCGCTCAGCCCTGGGGGACGCAGAGGCTCCAGTGCCTCTGTGCCCAGCCCTGTCCTGGTGCCAGCCCTGCTCGGGGGTGAGCTGCTCTCCCTCAGAGCCCTGCGTGCCCATGGCAGTCACCAGCAGAGCCTGGGTGATTTGGTTGGTAAATACTCCTGCCCGTGCTCCCGTGAGGCGTTCGCTCACTGGGCTGCAGTCTGTGCGGCACAGGGGCTTTGGGATTTGAAAGGCTGGGATTTGAATCCAGCAATCTCTGGTTCTAAGTCCCACCAACAGACAGGACCGATCCTTTAGTGCCTGCTGTTTTAGCACTCTTACTGAGAGAGACGTGAGCACGTTGGCAGTGACGCCCTGCAGCCAGCGCACATTTCCCTGCCGTGCTGCATTTGCCTCCAGTGGCACTTGTCTGGATCCACAGCAGACATGAAGGTGTTCATTTGCAATAAAACTCCTCATCTCGCTCCTGACTGCCAGCTCTGAGTGGGTCTGTGCAAGGCTCCTGCCTGCTGCTCTCAGGTTTCCCACCAAGGGTTGGCAGCGCAGCCTCCCGCTCCCCAAATCTGGAGATTCCTTCTGTTATCAGTCCATTAATCTGCTGCATTGCTGCAATTAAAAAAGAAATATCTTTAAGAGAGTTCAGAGTTTAAATTCTGCTGCTGCATCACATATTGTATAAATTTATAGCCTTGAATTTCATCAGCTCCGTGACCTCATTTCCTCTCTTTGGGAAGCTTTTTTGTGCCATTTTAGCAAATTTATGGCTGGCTGTTTTGCTGCAGGGAGATGATCAAAGTCCAGCTGCTGGAGCAGGCAGGTCCCTGTGGTGACAGTCTGTGGGGAGGTGGCAGACTCTGCTCTCTGTTCCGTCCCCACAACCTCTTTGGCGATGGTTTAAGACCTCCCCTGCATAGCCAGAGGGCTGGAAGGAGGTTTTCAGGGTTGAAAATCCCCTGGCAGGTTCAGCATTTCCCCTTTAATTATTCTGGGTAATAAATAATTGATAATGAAGAAGTTTGTGGTGATAGAGTTGAAATACAAGGCCTTGGTGAGACAGAAGTGCCATGGATGTTTGCACGTTACCAGCAGATTAAAAGAATGTTTTCCAATGTTTTCTAAACTTCTCAAACTCAGAAAACTTGTCCTTTAAAGCAGGAGGCCTGGAGCAGTGGGTGAAGCAATGCTTGCAGGCATTTTTAAGAGTTGTTTTGTGTTCTGAAACTCCCTGAGCCATGTGGTGCAGGGGCAGGCGCGCTCTGCGAGGGCCATCCGTGATTTCTGGAAGAACTCCAGGAGCTTTGGGTTGGCTTTGCCTCTTCGGACTTGCGCCGGGGCCACAATTACTTGGTCTTGCTTCTGTGTTCCTCCAGACAGACCATCTGCTCCCGTTGCCTCAGGAGACAGCCTGGAGCAGTTTGCTGACAGCCAAACAGGACGTGGAAGTGTTGTTTTGTGAGGGGGAGGAAATCTGTGCGCGAGCACAGCACCTCAGGGTTGGGACATCTCCAAGGCCATCCCTCTGTGGTCAGTCCCAACGTGCTGGGTGCCATCCCTTACTTTGGGGATGAAACTTTCTGCAGCCAGATGGATTTTCTGCCTGGCAGGTGCAGAAACACTCTCACTGGTGTTTCCCCGTGTTTTTCCTGTGATGTTTTCCCCACGGAGCAGGATCCCTCCAGCCACGGAGAGGGTGCCTCCTGCTCCCTGTGGGCTGGTTGTTCTGCCTTCCTGCCTCCCTGCAGCAGCTGTGTGGGTGTGCAGAGATGTGTAACGTGATGTACAGGGAGCCACGGCCGCAGCCTGCCAGGGTTCAGAGCCGGGCCAGGCCGTGGGCGCAGCGCAGGGAAGGGAGGAAGGAAGGAGAACAGCACACACTGCCAGGGGTGGGCAGCTCAGGAGGTCAGCAGGATAATGTGGAGTGAAACAGCCACGAATTAACTGGGGGAGGTGACTGACTGAAGTGTGGTGACGGGGGGACGCAGCCAGGTGTCCCTCTCACCTTCAATCACATCTTTCCTTTGTGGTGCTGCTGTTTTGATGAGCTGAAATCTTGCCTGATGTGGGCTGAGAAGTGGTGAGGTTGGGTTTGTGCCTGCCTGTGTTGGTGCAGCAATGTCCCGGTTTTGCTCAGTGGAGCTGGGCTCTGGTGAGGTGCTGTTGCCCTGTGCCACCATGTCACCGTGTCACCGTGCCCTTGTGTGTGTGGCACGCTCTGCTGGGCTGGGGCTGGAGCTCCCTGCCACTGGGGCTGCTGCAGGGTGAGGAGCAGGGCTCTTCCCTCAGGAGCCTTCTGCCACGCAGGGAGGGGTTTGTGTCCCCGGGCAGGGCTCTGGTGTCTCACAGAGCGATGCAGAGAGTGCAGGTGCTCCCCGTGTACAGCTCCTGCTGTCCCTGGCGTGCCCATGGAGACACAAACTGCTCCCACACCTCTGCCCTGACCCGCGGGGGCTGCCAGTCTGTCCCCCTCTCTCTCTGGCCCGCTGCCATGGCTTTGCTGAGCAGGATTTCAGGTTGCTGCTGTCACCAGTTCCTTTGTCACGGATGATTTTTGCTGCTGCTCTGCCATCTCACTGTGGAGGGGCCCTCTGGAGGCCAGCGCACACATCACTCCTGTCCAACTCCTCCACAAATCCGGGCAAACTGGCATCTTCTCATTCTCTCCAGGACCCTCTGTTGTCACCTGTGCTTGAGCTTTCGGTCGTAGCTTTACGTAAAGCTGGCTGCTGTGGAGCGTTTGTCTCTGAGGCGCTGGGTTCGCTGTCTGTGGGGTGTAGGGGAGCGAGGAGTGGCTCTGTCCACGTCTCCTGTCCGGGCAGCCACCCACGGCTGGAAACCGGGATCCTCCCCTCAAGGATCCTGAGGAAGGTGCTGCCATCCTCCTCCCTGCGTGTCCCAAACTCCTGGAGTTAAACACGGATCTGCAGCTCGAATCCTCCCTTCCTCGTGTGCTGCTTGCTCCTCTTCCCGTTTGAGGGAACCCCCAGGTTCCTCCAAACCTGGTGCTGGTTTGCAGTGATGGGTTCCTCTCCCCAGGATGGGCTTTGTCGCTCTCCTGCACCGCTGGGGATGGACACGGGTACTGTGTGCTCTCAGCCTCTGCTTCACCAGCAGGATTCTTAAAAACGCTCCACTTTAAGGTGAGGCCAACCCCAAGCACACCCTGTGGGATCCGCGGGGTTTTTTTGGGTTTGGGTGTGGGTTCTCGGGGCGGTGATCCCCCTGCTCGGCACTCTGCCGGCCTGTGGCTCCTCGGGAAGTTCCCATTCCCATTCCCATTCCCATTCCCATTCCCATTCCCATTCCCATTCCCATTCCCATTCCCGTGGTGACCGAGCTAGCTGGGATGGATAAAACAGCTCAGCCCACAAGGCACGAACCTGAGACCGTGGGAGGCGGGATATTGAAAAGGTGCTAATGGCACCACTCCAAAATAGGCCATGCTTCTGCTTCTGGCTCTCCGTTGGTTCCGGACCTCTGACAAATAAGGTCACGTCGCTGTCCTGCGTTCGGGATTGGACACCTGCCCCCAGGTAACCCTATAAATTGTTAGGGTAGCCACACCCATGCGTGCTTTGTTGTAGCCCCCAGATCCTGCGGTCCGCGTGTTTGTTATTTTACACCATGAAAGTGTTATATTCGGGCACTCCATCCTTCCCGTCCATCTGCACATTTAGCCACGCTCGTCCCGGCCGGAGCGGACCTGAGATGACGGCGAGGAGTCGCGGTACGGACCGTGGGGCTGGTGTTTCCCCGTCCCGGGGCGCTGGGGCTCGGGAGGAGCCGCGGGGAGGCTGCGGCTGTGTTTGCATTCGACACTGCCGCTCTTCCTGCAGCCCACGCAGCCTGCGGAGCCGCCGAGCGTGGCTCTGCAAATTTAGCAGCTCCCTCCAGGCAGGGAGCTCTCGCTTTCTGGGCTGCGGGCAGAGCCATCGAGCTGCTCGGCGTGCCGCGGGTGACTATTAGCAAAGTCATTACTTTCCTTGAGCTTTGCTGCGACGGGTTTATGGCTTCGTGAGATCGCTGCAGGGGGTTTGGATGGGAACTGGATTTTCTCAATGCCCCGCCTGACCTGCTCAGCCCTCTGAGCCTCGGCCGTGGGTCAGCGCCCCTGTGGCTCCAGCACCCGCTGCTGCGGTGTCGGGGAGCAGCTGGAGCACGAAGCTCACGGTGGCTCCGTGGCAGGTATGTGTCACCTCCTTGGCGGCAGGAGCTGTCAGGAAAAAGGTCTCCTCCGTCTCGGAGAGAGGAATATTTCTGGGGAGCAGGTGGTGAAGATGTTTAGCAAATGTCAGCTCGAGACCTTGCCATCCTGTGGGCAGGAGTGACACTGCGGAGAAATGCGTTATCCTGTCAGAAGGCAGCAACATTTCCCTCGGTGAAATGTTTACGAGCGAGGCAGGGCTTTGCCAAAAGTGGGCGTTTTTCCACCACGGAGCCTCGCGGAGCGTGAGCTCCTGGGAGCAGTGGGAATCCTGCTCCAGCTCCCTCTCACCAACAGGACGAGCATCTGGCTGAGCCAGCTCCGAACGCCTCGATCGCTCCCCAGGGCAGTTTTAATTTCAGGGTGGCCTTTTCACTGATGCACGCTGTTGGTTTGTAGGTGAGCAAAAAGAGGTTTAGACAGAAAAGGGTCCTGCAGATGGGTCCTAAATACAGCTTTTCAATACTCCTTTCAGACAAACTCTGCCGTGGTGGCACTGCATAGACCCAGAGAAACTCGTTTGCCCAGTGTCCAGTATCAATGAAGTGCGTAATTGCATCTGGGCTGAGAGCTCCGTATGGGAGTATTGTTTGAAAATTTTCTCATTTAATAAATTGGGTGGTAATTGGCTCTTAGAAGAGAGTTTAATTGGAATAATTGGCATGGAGGCTCGTGTGTTAATTTAGTTTGGTGTTTCTAATGCGCAGTCACGGTGTTTGCTCAAGGACAGACGTGGGGATTAGGTGGTGCCCATATTTCTCAGCAAGAAGTTGCAGCTGGGCTCTGGGAAGGCATTTGTTGGAGGAAGCTGTTTAGTTACTGTTCTCAAAGTTGGATTTTGGAGATGGATTTGCTTCATTACAGTTTGATGCAATCACACCCACGCCGCCGAGAGTCGAGGCCTTCTCTGACACTTCAGTTCCCACTTGAGATGATTTGGGATTGGTCTTTCTGCTCTTCTGGAGCAGCTCCAGCTCCTTGGCACAGGGTCATTCCTGTCCTGAGGTGCTCGCACACACACGTGTGCAGGAATGTGCTCACTCATGAGCCAGCACACAAGGAAGGGGAAGTTCACGTTCTCTGGCCAGCCTTTCATCCCTGCTTCTCTGAAGTCTCTCAAGACCCGTCAGTTCCAGGTCAGTAAATCAGCACCGTGAGGTTTTTCTGTGTGGAAGAAGATTTTACAGGATCTTTCCAGCATGGAGATGTCTCATGCTGTCACCTCAGAGCTGCTGTTCAGGGACTGCTGTGAGCTGGAGCCTCTGCTGCAGGAGCTCTGTGGGGTCACTGAGAGTGTCAGACGGTGACACAAAAGCTGTTACAGCTCCTCAGCCTCTTCCAGAGCTGTAGTTTAACAATTTTTTCCTTTTCATCTTCCCCCAAAATGCTTTTAAAGCTCAGTATTGTCACTTTGTTTGGATTCTCCCCACACAGCAACTGCACTTAGAACTGCCCAGCGCTGATGGGGAGATTTATTGCCAGCAGCTATTGTGCGAAAATTGAGAGGAAAAACAATTTCTAGGCAGCTCTCGTTACGGCCTCTAATGGGAAATATTTCTTTCGTGCTAAGAACTTGTAAATGGTTTTGGTGCCGGATGCTGTGCTCTGTGCCTCAGAAATGTTCGGCCTTCCAGGGTTCAGCAGCACAAATGTTTCAGCTTACACACTTGTGCCGACCTCACTGCGCATGCACGAGGGCTGCTTTCCTTCCCAACAGTGAGAGTTTACAAAAAAAAAAACCCCAAAAAACTTGGATCTCAGACCCCAGGCATTGAGTGAGGGGAGTGAGGATCGGGATTTCAGCAGGAGGCAAAGGAGGGATGTTCCTCTCTGTGGCAGGGAACTGTGAGGGGCTGGGATGAGAGGCTGGGTGAGTCCCGTGCCCTTTCCCTGCGCTGTGTGTGGATGTGCTGCTGGGATCCCGCTCCCTGCCAGAGGAGGATGAACCTCAGGAGCCACACTGTGCTGTGAGCACAGGAGAGCACCAAGATCCACTCTAGGACCTCATGGCTGCTTTTACTGAGAAACTTTGGGGAGCTGGAACAATTATCCAAACTTTTAAGGCCTTTTTTGCCCCTCCCCAAGCTTTCTTTGCTCTATTTTTCACAGACAGATTTTAGGGAGAGAAAGGAGTACAGCGGAACATGCTGGTGAGGATATTAATCATGATATAATTCAATTTTAATTCCATTAGACATCTTTAGTGATCAGGGAGTTTCTCACTTGGTTTAATCGACTCTTTTCCAGATGATGAAGCTGCAAGATCTGGCACTTGTTAAAAATGTCTGTTTATTAAACCATCTTTCGTCCTAAAAGCCTTTGCCTGGCCAGAATGGATATAAATGGAGAGGATGATGTTTGCAGTTCAGTCTTTAAGGAGACACTATGTAAAAAATTGCAGTTTTCTTTCTTTCATCTTTTTGTGTCTTTATGTGAGAGATGAGAACAGGCCAAGGCATTTTTTTTTTTTTGCTGTGCTTTTTACTGTAAATGTTCGAGGCAGCCAAGATCTGTGAAACAGCATTTGCTGTCACACCGACTCCTGCAGTGGATATTCCCTTTCCAGCAGATGATTTGGTCATGGCAGTTGAACCAAAAGCTGATGAGCAGATAGGGGCAATGGTGGATAATAATTTAAAATCCTTTCGTGGCTTTAGTTCACCTTGGGCTCCTGCCCCGGCTCAGCAGGCACCTCTGACTTGTGTGAGGCACCTCTGGGGGGAATTCCAGGGGTTTTTGTGCAGAATTCCTGGAGCCTTTTCCCTCAGGGGCACAGTTCCACACATCCTTGCCTTTTTAATGCCTCGGGGCTGAGCCCTGCTTTTGGCTGGATGTGGAAAGAGAGCGTTTTTGTCACATTCACCACAGCACCTGTGTGACTTGGGCATGGCAATCACCTGGCTGCAGGTAGATCTGAGAACACCACCTGGCTGCAGGTGGATCTGAGAACATCACCTGGCTGCAGGTGGATCTGAGAACATCACCTGGCTGCAGGTAGATCTGAGAACACCACCTGGCTGCAGGTGGATCTGAGAACATCACCTGGCTGCAGGTAGATCTGAGAACATCACCTGGCTGCAGGGCCTCCTGGCAGAACCCACAGCTACAGCAGGATGTTGATGGGTAAGCAAATTTTTCCTCATTGAAGTTAAAATAAGAAACGTTCTTGGAGATCAATGGTCTGGCACAACCCCCTGTTCTCGTCCTTCCCACACAGCCTGATGAGGCTGTCACAGACTCCGTGCAGTTCATGCCTCATTTCTGCAGCACACTGTGAATTCCTCTTTATGGGGACTTGCCATTTTCTCTGTCTTATATAATGTATCACAAAAAAGAACGCTGAGAGGAATGAGAAAATGTATGGGAAGTGGTACCTGGCATCATCCAGCCACCCTGGGGAGGGAAGAAAATGTTATTGCCATGAGACATAATTGGCAGTGCTAATGGAGGGCCACAAAGCCAAAATTTCTCCTTTGAATGCCAATCATTTTTCTTGGATTTTTTTTTAGAAGTTTTGTGGAAGTTTTTAGATGCTCAAATTCTCCACATTTTCCAGCAGAAACCCTTAGCACCATTTAATAAGCAGACACTGCTCTGCCTCGCATTACGGTTTCGATGCTTTAACAGCAAAGCTGCTGCAAGAATATAATGAAAAAAAAAAAAAAAAAAAACCAACAAAAAAAAACTACCAAAAAAAGAGGCTTGGAGTTCTTTAAAACTGCAGAGTGGGAATCACTGTGGCATTTTGAAAGCCCTCGTGAAATTGCTTCCTGGTGAGCTCAGAGGTGTTTGCAGCAGTGAAACACGCGTGGTCAGCTCCTCCAGGAACTTTGCTGCCAAATTCCAGAAGGGCTCCTAAGAGGTGCGTGGGGAGCACGAGGAGCCTCCCCAGCTCTTGCTGCCTGTCACATCCCCTGGGGGGACTCCCGGGGTGTCCCCTGGGGCTGGGTGTGAGGGGAAGGTGCCACAGGGGCTGTGGCTGCTGCCTGTCCTGCCCTTGGTCCCTGAGGATGCCCAGGGCGTTGCTGTCCTTTCTCCAGGTGCCGCCTCAGCCCCCTGCAGGAGGAGGAGAACCATGGGGAAGGCACCCGGGGGAGGCTGGAGGGACACTGAGGAATTGCCACGGTGTTTCTGTCACACGGTGTGGATTTACGGCTCCTCCCGTCCCACAGCTCGGGCACGGGGCCTCTCCTGCCCCGCTCCTCCTGTGGGCATCAGTGCCCAGGGGCATTTCCCAGGTGTTTTCAGATTCCCGCTGGAAAAGCGCTGCACAAACGCTGAAAGCCCTCAGCATTTATGGTGCAAAGATCATTCCTGCTGGGAGGCAGCAAACAGCAGCTGCAGGCTGGGGGAGGGCGGTGCTTTGGGCCTGGGGGAGCCCGGAGCGCCCTCAGCACCTCCCGGCTGGGTTTGGGTATGGTCCTGCTCTGCCCCTCCCGGCTGGGTCTGGTCCTGCCCTGCTCCTCATCAGCCCCTCCCGGTTGGGTTTGGGTCCTGCCCTGTCCCTCCTCAGCCCCTGCCATTTGGGTTTGGGTCCTGCACTGTCCCTCCTCAGCCCCTCCCGGTTGAATTTGGGTGCTGCCCTGCCCTGTCTCAGCTCCTCCCGTTTGGGTTTGGGTCCTGCCCTTCCCCTCCTCAGCCCCTCCCGGCTGGGTTTGGTGCTGCCCTGCTCCTCCCGGTTGGATTTGGGTCCTGCCTTTCCCCTCCCGGCTGGCTTTGGGTGCTGCCCTGCCCCTCCTCAGCCCCTCCCGGTTGGATTTGGGTCCTGCCCTGTCACTCCCGGCTGGTTTTGGTGCTGCCCTGCCCCTCCTGCTCCCCGCCGCCTCTCCTCGCCGCGGTGCCCGCAGTGCTGGCTCTGCGCAGCGGGGTGACTCACGCTCCTGCTGCTCGGGCAGCGCTGCCCAGCCCCGCCTGGGCGAGGACCCCGCGCCGCTCTCATTCAGTCTTGGGAAGCAGAGAGCGACCCCGTTATGTACTCACCTGGAAAAGCGACTTGGCCGTGCCTCATTACTGTGCTCTGCCTGGAGACTTTTCCCTTGCAGATATATATTTAGATTTTACCCGAGGGGTTTTAATTTCCTCGCTGGCTGTGACAGGTACACACTCACCTTCCCCTGCTCCTCCGGCCATTTTAACCTGCCGCCGGCTTTGTTAAGGAGCGGGAAGGGACCGGGAGCCACTGAAAAGCCTCGGGGTCTCATTGCTCTGCTTGTGAGCCTGTCAAATGCACCGGGGAGTGAGGAGCGTGTCGGCAGCATCGTGGCTTTGTAGGGAGATTTGTTCAGCAGCTGCTCGGCCTATTTCTCCTTCTCCCTGCTAAGCAGCCCCGAGTTGCCACACGGGGTTTGCAGCTTTCACGTTCGTGGCTGACGAGCCACACTCAGAGAGGTAAAAATGGCTTTGCAAAGGCTGCGATGACAGTTCTGGGATTCGGCGCCAGGCTCCCGCGCCGCGGTTACGTAAGGGCTGCTCCGGCTCCCGGGGACACACCTGGGGAAGGGGCCCTGCCCTCCCTGCTCCCCGCCAGCCAAAAAGAGGGGTTCTGTTTGGGAACCCCCTCCATCCATCCGCAGTGAGCAGGGCACGGCTCTTGGGCACCAGCTCAGCTCAGCTCACTGCCTCGTGGCTCTGGTGGGAGGGAGGTTTCAGGGCACTGCTCCCATTACTGGGCAGTTCCTGGGGTTCTAGGTCCTCTCTCCTAAGCCCTACCATTTGGAAGTTGTTAACATTTGAAATGTTAATGCAGAGTGCACTGGGAAGAGGAGAGAAATCAAAGGCTCTTCTGGTATCAGCCCGTCCCCCTCCGGGCTCACAGCCTGCCTGCAAGCTCTGGATGTGTTTTCTTACTTTACATAATTTTTCCATCTCTCTCCATCAGCCCAGCTCTTCAAAGGCTTCCTTCTGTTTCCAGCTCTCTTGCAGCTGTTAAATGTGCTCTCAACTCTGTGCTTCCCAAAGTGTTCCTGCTTCCCCAAAACTCCAGCTTATTGGAGAAGTCTCCCAAACTCTGCTGAGGAGCCGCTGCCTGGTTCAGCTGCCAGGGCTAAATAGGGAAAGCGAGGGAATAAAACCCAGGCAGCGAATTTCTGCTTGTGTCGTGCAAATCTCCCCGGTGTCTGCCGTGGCCCAAAGGACTCTGCAGATGCGTGATGTGTCAGTGAACATCGGTGTTTCCCCGCTCCAGGCTCTCTCCTGGTGGCTTGGTTTGGTTTGCCAGGATGCTGAGGACCCCCAAGAAGTGTGGTGGGGATGGAGCAGCCCCCAGGCCCGCTGTGGATCCCAGGGATCCCTGGTCCTTCCCGAGGTGGGAGTGGCTGCGGCTGAGACTCTGGAATGGAGAGAGGGAATTTGGTACCACTGTGATTTTGGCAGTAGCACTCAGCCTGAGTGCTGTGATGACAGAAATCCCTGCAGTTTGTGAACTTCTCCTGAAATGCTTTTAATGACAGTTTAATAATAATGCTTAGTGCTCGGTACAGAGCTTCTCACCCCTGGAACCCAAAGGCGTTCGTGAGAAGGGAAGGACCATTATCCCCCGTGCTCGCAGGGGGGAAAAGCTGCTTTTATTTGTGAGCCTAATTATAACGAGTGTAATTAATCAACTTTTCATATGAATGGTGTTGCTTTTTAAAGACAAATGTCAGAAAGGAGTCCTAGAGAGCTCCAAGTGGTGTAGAAACATCTGATGGCTTCTCAGGGAACTCGTCAGAGCCCGTGGTGCCGAGGCAGAGCGAGGAGGGAGCAGCAAGGCGAGGCAGGGCAGGGCACGGTGGGGGTTTGTACGGGTGCCCTGGCTCCTGCTGCGTGGGTGTTCCTGAAAGCTGCTGCTGCCCCGGCCCTGTGGTGTGTTATTCCCTCTGCCCTTCCCCTCTCCAGCCTGGGAATATTCCATTGCTCGGGAATACTCTCCAGCCCCTGCGTGTCCTCTGATTGCTAGTGCATGGAGAAATTCCACTGCAATAATTACTTTAGTCATTGATTAGTTTCTTAGCGGGAGGACTCGGGGAGGCCAGGACCTCTTCCTGTGAAGTCACCGAGTTTTGGGGTTTTTTCCCCTCTTCTCTCTCCTGCTCTGCATCCCCCTGGTGCATCCTGGCCCTCTCCAGCCAGAGAAAAGGACAGGGAGGTGGAGGCTGTTGTGGCTGGGGCCCCTGGGTGTGACAGTAATGGACAGTGAGTCACCAACCCTGCGGATGCAGGTGGCAGAGTCCCCGAGATGCTTTCTGTGTGCTGCCCTGCTGCTCGCAGCCCATTACAGGATGGATTTACCCCGAGAGAAACTGAAATCCTGGGAAATCCTCCCATTTTCTCGGGCACTCAGCTGGCAGGGAGTGGGGAAGGCAGGACGCAGCACCCCTGGGGACAGAGGGCACAGGAGCTTCAAGGCAGGGCTGGTTTGCAGGTGCTTTGAATTGCAAAGTGCGCCCTGAGCTGCCCCAGCAGCACCAGCCCCGGGGGCTCCGTGTTCCTCCCAGCCCCGGGGGCTCCGTGCTCCTCCCAGCCCCAGGACGGCCCCAGCAGCTCCAGCCCCAGGGGCTCGTGTTCCTCCCAGCCCCAGGGGTTCGTGTTCCAGCCCCAGCTCAGCCCCAGCTCGCCTGGATGCTCCTCTCTGGGAGTGGCAGGTAGGACTCGTCCTCCACCCCAGCTTTCTGCAGCCCCTCGGGAAGGATTTGATCTCTCTGCATTTTAAATTCCATCTTTGACAGAGCCCTGCTGTGCTGAGCTCCTGCTCCCAAGCCGGGGGCCCTGGGCCAGGGAGGACCTTCCTCTCCAGGCTAATGGACAGAAAATGGAGAGGAGGTTTTTTTTTTAATTGACTGGGGATCAATAGATAAAAGTATTTCCTAAGCACTTTTTAAAATAAATATGTACATCCTTGCTGCCCAGGGAGGGTTCCCAGGTATCTGCTGTATATCCTGATATCTGCAGTCTGAGTTAATCAATGTATTGCTATTGCATGTTTGACTGTCAAAGGAACTGGAGCTCTTTGGGTGCAACTCTCTCACTAGCTGTAATTCCAGAAGCTGATGGATACCAAAAATCCTGGCAGAAGAACCTGTTTTGTCAGGAAAAGAGTTGCTTGGGGCACTGTTGAGCACTCTCAGGGGTGCAGGAGAGGGCTGTGGCTGCCTCAGAGGGCTCTCAGGGTGTCCATGCACCACATCCCTGTGTGTGGGAGCAGCTCTGGCACTGCGCAGGCATGGAAAGGCCAAGTTCTACACAGAGACACAGGATGAAGCACCAACGTTTGTTATTTTCTTCTTTTTGTTTTTTTTTTCCTTTTTGGCAAATTCATTATTTTCACTGAGACAAATGTCAGAGGAAAAAACATTCTGGTGAGGAAGCAGAAGCTCCTTTTTCTGTGATTTTAACTTCCCATTGGGATGGAGAACAATCTGTAAATAGAGGAAGAAAAAAAAAATCAGATCTTTAGATTTCCTCAGAAACATGGACATTGCCAGGCAGTTCTGCTGCAGAGGGATATCTCAGCTGGTGTTTTTCGTGGCTTGGCTGCAGGATCCTCGGGTGGGATGGGGGTGGTTTTTGCAGGGCTCTGCCTGAGCCTTGGCAACCTCCAAACCTTGGCAGCTGTTGAGAAGCAATTTTGCAGAGTGCCTGGTGACAGCGTGGGGCATTCCCTGGCCACTCCGGGGCAGAACTCCTCGTGAAAAACACTTCAGCAAGAGGCTGTGCCAGGCAGCTCTGTGCATTTGTCTGAGCATTAGTGGCCCTCTGAAGTTTATTGAGCTGGTAAAGTCGTGCTGTGACATTTGCTGGGGCCTTGAAGTACAGGAGGTGTTTGTGGCAGGAATAAATTAGACGAGATCTTGTTTTTATCGTGGTGTTATTAAATAAAGGGAGGTCAGAAACACAGAGGGGCCGTGCAGGGAAAGGTGATTTTTCCTAGAGCTGCTTGCCAAGGGTGTCCAGGGGTTCCTGGAGGGATGATAATGAGCATTAATGGCTTTTCAGCTCGGAGTTAACACTTTATTTGCATGAACGCAGCTCCTCCTTAGAGCAGCGGCTCTGCTAACATCTCCTGTGAGGTTCTGACTGCTCCTGAGCACAAGCTCTTCTTCCAAATCGTGTTTTCCCACCCAGGTTACTCCTTGTGGGTTTGGAATGATCTTTGCAGAGCTGATACCTTTCAAGGATTTTTAAATACGTTAACCTGTCTTTCCTTAAGGAGGTCTTGCAAACCAACACCCTCGGGTTGTATCTCAGCAGAGCAGGTTTGTTTGCCAGAAAATGGGAAAAAATCAACCCCTTCCTGTACCATCAACTACTTCTAATGGACAGGGTGATGCTTTATTATTAATAAGTCGGATGTGTGAGTAAAGGGAGTTTTGGCAGTGGGGACTGAAAGCGGCCTGGATAAAAGGGAGAATATTTAACAATGCAGTTGCTGTGGATTCAATTAACAGCAATGAAGAATCTGCTTCTTTCTTAATCTTATTTTCTGAGGTATTATTACCCCTGCAACTGCTGCTCAGCAATTCCCAGCCATCTCTCCAGCCCCCGGCACAGCAGTGGTCTCTGCATTATGTAGACGCTGAAATGAGAAATCAGCACTTTGTAATGGGCTCTCAAACTAAAATTAAACATCCATTTCCTGGCTTGCAGTCAGATGGTTGGCATTCAGCTGGCCCGGGAAGTGTTTCTGGACCAGAGGAATTCTCATCTGGGCTTTGATGTTCCCAAGGTTGTGTTTTGTTGGTTTTCCCCTCCCGAATTCCCTGGGAGGCCGTGCTGTACAAACGAGGTGCTCGATGTGGAGCTCGCCGCTGTGTCCCCGGGGCAGAAGCACAGAGGACGTGTCCCTGCAGAGCTGGCTCAGGTGACACAGCCACGGCTCTTTCTAGGAACAGCCTGTTTCCCAGCCAGAGGGAGCGTTCTGGGTGTTCTGGATGTGCAGCTCAATACATTCATTTTCCACCCAAGTAATTCCTTTCTGCTTCATGGTTTGATTCAGACTCCTCAACTTATTGCTCCACCTCTTTACTTCAGGGGGTTGTCCTCAAACACCAAATATGATCTGTCAGCCCTCAGGGTTGGAGTGTGCCCTGACAAATCCTCCTGGACCACAGAGCCACTGGGATGGGGCCGTCAGGTGTCTCTTTTTGGATGAATTCTATGTTCTATTGTATTCCTAATTGCAGAAGAACATTAATTTTAGGCTTGAGCTTAGATGTGGAAAGGGGCTTAGACTTAAGTTACTCATCTCAGCACTAATGCCCTTGCAGAGCAGCAGGAACAGAAGAGGGATTAGGGAAAGACCTGGGGAATTTTAACAGAAAATACAAACCCTCCTGAAATCCTTGTGCTGTGCAGGACGGCTCTTTCTAGGAACAGGCTGTTTCCCAGCCAGAGGGAGCGTTCTGGGTGTTCTGGATGTGCTGGGCTGCCTTTGCTCCCAGTTCCTGCCTCCCTCCTCCTCCCTGTGCTCTTTCAGCTCAGCAGCACCCTGGGGCTGTCGGGGCTGTGAGGGGAGAGGCTGCTGTGCTCGAGGTCTGTGGCTGAACTGGGGAACACGCTCTCTTGCTGAGGCAGGAATATTTTCCTGACAGAAGCACAGCAGAGGAGCTGCTCTGGCAGCTCAGGGCAGGGCTCTGGGTCACTCTGAGGGTTCCAGCCAGGCTCACAGAGGCTCTGCTCAGCTCTTGGGCACCTCTTTTCTCCCCAGAAGGGCAGAGCTTGCTCAGACCCGCAGCCCTGGTTGCAGTTTCTCGTGACCTGCATCAGATCATTCCCCTCTCTCTGGTTTTCCTGCCTTGTTTTGTGTTTTAGAGCTTGACAGAAAAGGTGACTTCACACCATGGGCAGGGGCTGAGTTCCTCAAGGATCTCTTTGATGTGCTTTTGTCACCTTCTGCACAGCACAAGGATTTCAGGAGGGTTTGTATTTTCTGTTAAAATTCCCCAGGTCTTTCCCTAATCCCTCTTCTGTTCCTGCTGCTGTGCGAGGGCATTAGTGCTGAGATGAATAACTTAAGTCTAAGCCCCTTTCCACATCTAAGCTCAAGCCTAAAATTAATGTTCTTCTGCAATTAGGAATACAATAGAACATAGAATTCATCCAAAAAGAGACACCTGATGGCCCCATCCCAGTGGCTCTGTGGTCCAGGAGGATTTGTCAGGGCACACTCCAAGCCTGAGGGCTGACAGATCATATTTGGTGTTTGAGGACAACCCCCTGAAGTAAAGAGGTGGAGCAATAAGTTGAGGAGTCTGAATCAAACCATGAAGCAGAAAGGAATGACTTGGGTGGAAAATGAATGTATTGAGCTAATGAATCATTTCGAGGCAAAACAAGAAATTAAATGTACTCTGAAAGCTGGCACATTAAGAAAAGGGCTGCGGGTTTTTATCCATTTCGCACTTCAAAATGCTGAAACAAAGTATGTCGGATGGTGAAATCCCATTAAAAAATAATGCTGGGAGCAGGGAAACCGGGATGTGGTTAACAAGAAATGGGGACTTTGCTTCTCCTCCCAGGGCAGCCTTTGTGCCGTGGGGCAGAGGATGGATGGGGACTGATGTCTGGGAAGAGCAGAGGGCAGAGCTCAGCGTGCCTGACAGCTCCTGGCAGGTGAGGAAGCAGAGGACTGGCCTTTTTTTCCTGGGATTTGGCACAGGACGGTGATTTTGGATGTTCTGACAGCCTGGCAGGGGGAGGAAGGTGTGGTTAGGGCATGGAGCTGTGCCAAAGGGAATTGTCAGCTTTTCATTCTGAATGGGAAGTGTTTGGATCCCAGAATTCAATTCCCACTCCAGGGCAGCTCCTGCCCTGCTCTCCCAGCAGCCTTCTCACAGCTGCAGGTCCCAGGCTCTGGGAAAACCCTGTCAGTCAGTGCATTGGCTTTTTGTACAAAAGCACTTAAAGAAATCCTGTGGTGGAGCCTGATCACCCTCATTGGTTTAGCTCATGTCAGTGAATTTATTCTGTATTCCCAGCCTGCAGAGGGGCAGCACTGCCCTGGGCCGTGGGGCAGTTCTGGTGTCGTTGTTGGCACGACTCAGGGTGGGTGACACGGTGACACTGCTGTCCGTGGTGCTGAGCCCTGTGCCCCACCCAGGCTGTGGCACCTTCAAGGTGCTTTTTGTTCCTGGCTGCCATCACACACGAGCAGGAGCAGCTCTGGACTGGTGGCATTCCCAAAACAGGGAAGGATACACGACCCTTTCCTCACTGCTTTCCAATCCCACCTGTGCCCTCAGGTGTTAGCTCAGCTCTTCCCTGAGTGAGTGAATTCCACGGTGAATTCCCTTTTCCGTCGGATATCTTGAGAAATGATGGCAGGAGTGTTGCAGGAGCAGCAGCTTTTGCTGTCACCTGAAGAGGGAAGCGTGGGTCACTCTGGGACAGGTGATGTGCACCTGCCTGGCCAGGTGAGCAGGAGCTGAGCCCTGCTGGCCGCTCGGAGGGAGCAGCAGTGAGTTCCTCTCTGCTCGGCTCACAGGGTGCGTTCAGGAGGGGACTGAGCTCTGCTGCTTTGTGTCTGAGAGAGCCAAACCTGCTGAGTCTGTTCCCTGGCACGCAGTCTGCACGCTGCTCTGTACACAGAGGAATAGGATAAAATAGCTCACTCCTCCTCCTCCTCATGTTGCTATCAAAAAACAGCGATGGGGGAAAAAAAATAATCCTTCAGCCCCTGCCCTGCTTGTGGTGATAAGAGCAGTGCAATCCTTCTTTTGACGGAGTCAGGCAAGGCAATTTCATTATTTAGCAAACAAAGCCCTTTCAGAAATTTCTGCATCGTGGACGTTTTGCACCAAATTCCTTGCAGCAGCAAGGCCAGAGAGTTTGCCTTGACTCCCCTCACTACCAAAATAAATGAACAGGGCAGGATTGTTCCACTGAGCAGCCGTGACTGGGGAGAGAGAAGAAGAAGGAAGGAGATGGTACGTGCCGACAGCTCTAAACTGATTGCGGTGAGGATTGCTATGTATGAGAGAGTTCAGGGGGGAAACAGGAGGAACTCACAGAGGCAGCCGAGGCTCGCAGGATGGCAAGAGCCAAGCTGAAGAATTCCCCTTCAGAGAGCAATTCCCACGTCAAAACCGTCCCGGCGGGCACGACAGAAGATGTCCACGGGGTGAGCCCCTTGTTACCGTCTCGGAGGATGGGATCCATGGGGAGTGATGTCGGACAAAGGTATTGCAGGACCGCAGTGCTGCGTGGGGAGGCTGGGTGGGGGAGGCAGCACCTTTTATCTTTTAAATGACAGGGAAAGGATTAGTGCCTCCACGGGCTGGAGGGGTGGTGGATCGAATCCTTCGGATAGCATTAAAGAGCCAGCTCCAAAGTTGTGTTATGAAATAGGGAGCTGGAGCAGAAGGAAACCAGTTCCTTTAAATTTTTTATAGGTGCTTCTCGATTTTTATTTCTTTTTTTCTATATGGCTACAACATGTCTGAAAGGCAGCCTGAGAGCGTGGGGCTGCCACACACCACTGTTAACTTGCACTGCACCTTCCCTGTGCAGTATAAACCCCAAGCTTATTTACACTGCTAACACCACGGTACGCACTGTACACAAGCACCATGTTTGCATGGCAGGAGAGATGCTCGGCCCCCCATCTGAGCAATAATTTATTTGTAACTGCCATAAAAAAAGAAAAAAGGCTGCCGTAGGAAATGCTGCAGCCTTCCTGCAAGCACAGAGCTGAGTGTAGAGCGAGGAAGGAGCTGTTTTTCAGGAGGAGGGGAACGCTCGGCGCTGCGCTGGGATTTCAGTGATTCAGGAGGAGCCAGGTCCCCTAGTTACGATGAGGATGCAAATGTCACCAAATTCAGTTCTTGTTCCTTTCGTTCCATTTTCTGTTTCATCCTTTTTCCGCCATCTACCCAGCCCGTCCGTGCTGCCTCACCTGTGACCGTGTACTGTATGTCTTGGAGGATGTAATTTGGTGCGAATGAGCACGGTAGGAAAGCTCCTGCTCAGGGAGGGGATTTTACTTGTTTGCCATTAGGCTGGAATGAATTAATGGCTCAGCTCCTGCCTCTTGGCACCTCTGGGGGGAGGCTGGCACCGGGCCAGCTCCAGCAGCTGTGGTGCCCGCCGGGGAAGCCGGGGAGGGAGGTGTGCGTGTGCCGGGGAGCGCCGGGGCCGAGCCGGGCACATGCTTCAGTCTCCAGGTCTGCGAGGCAGAGTCCTGGCACAGCGGGGAGCTGCGAGTGCTGCCAGCTCTCCAGATGGCACCGGTGCCAGCGCTCTGCTGAGCAAACACCGGGAGCTGTGGGGCGCTGCCTCGGGCTCTGCCAGGCAGGGGCTCGCACGTGTGAAGGCTGAGAACGGGCACTGTGAGGGTGCACTGGGACTAAATCCCTGGAGCTGCTGTGGTTTCAGGAGGTTTGGATGGTCTGGGTCTGCTCCCGGTGCTGATCGGGATGTTTGTGGTCTGGTTTTGTGCCGTGCTTTCATTGCTGTGAAAAAGACACCAAAGCTGGGCCTGTCCTGGGGGTACCTGAATGTCTGAGCGCCACTGTGGGCAGAGTGTTTGGAGCAAGACAGCTTCCTCTCTGTGCTCTTCCAAGTTCTGGGGCTCAGAACCCCTCAGGACAGGGTCAGCGGTCAAACCAGGTGTGTAGGAGCCAGGAAAATACAACTGGGAGAGGGCTACAAACTCATTCCACTGATCAGCAGCAATTAAAAATGCTGAGGGGCTTCTCCTCTCTGGCACCCAGGGGCTTGGTGGATTCCTGCCCAAGTCCAGGGGCCCAAACCTTTATCCCAGGGCTGACCCTCCTTGTCTTGTGTGGGAGCACAGCATAAAGTAGGGATGCTACAAAGCACTATTGGATCTGGAGGGCAGCAGTTCCAAAAATCACATCACTACTGTGTTTTGGTGGAGAGAAAGTGCCCTGGAGCTGCATAAAGACCCAATTCCCTGAGTTCTACTGGAATTTTTAAGTGGTTTGCTGCAGTCTTGTTGTAAGAGACTGCAGCTGTGAGGCGGAGAAGTTGGGGGAACGCTTTGACACCCCAGCAGGCAGAGCCCTGCAAGCTCACGGTGTCTGGATTCCTGACTGCCAGGATCTCCTGCTTCCCCGGGCACTGCCTCCCTACAGTGAGTTGGCAATTAGGGCTGAGATTTCTGCACTTCTCTTCCACTGCTGCAAAGGCAGGAAGATTGGTTCAGAAGTGATGAGCAGTGAGTTTGAGATGTCTCCCAAAGCCAGAATCAAGTGGCGTTACCAAGTCAGCAGAGAATTGTCCCTGGGAGCTGGGAGCGAATTTCCAGGTGGTGGTGGAAGGAGATGTGTGTTACAGGGTGTTCTCAGGATGCAAATGATTCCTCCTGATGATTGAAGCCAGGGAAATTTATTCTCACCTACTTTATTTACCTCCTTACGCTGTCTCTGAGTCACTGCAGCATCTCAAAGCTTTTAGGGGTTCCCAGTCAAAACAGGAGCAAAGGATTTGAATTTATCCGAGGAAAAAACACTCCACAGCTTGGGAGCAAAAAGGGGAATTCAGGACCGCCCCTGGGCATCCAGGACAGGGATATTTTCCTGTGTCTGGTGACCTGCAGGTGGGATGGGACCAGCCCAGGCTGCCCGTGTGGAAATCTCCCCCACCAAAGAGGCCTGGAGTTATTTCTGTGAGGTATGGATGGCACGGGGCCATGCCAGGGAGGGCAGGCTTGGCTGCAGACCAGTGCCTGGGCACTGAGACTCCCCTGGCACTGGGTGACAGTGGCTGGAAGCAGCCAGGCGAGGCTGAGGTTTTCCCTGAGGCAGGTTTGTCCCTTGTGCTGGGGGTTTGGAGGGGAGGTGTGAAGGGAAGCAGAGCTCCAGGGAGCACTCTGTGCTGCTGGCTGGAGGCAGGACACGCAAACATCTGTTTGGATCCCTTTCCATGGGCCCGCGATCTCCCTGCAGCACCCGAGATTTGGGTTTAAAAACACAAAGAAAGGTTTTTACAAGATAACCGTGTCCTGTTTGTGCAGCTCTGCTGGAAGCAGGGGAAGCTCTGACCGCTGCCTGTCCCAGGGCACTCGGCAGGGGTTGCAAACATTCCCGTTTGGTGCCTGGCTTGGACGCTGTGCCCTGGGCTCTGTGTCCCCTCCCTGTCCCCCTCACCTCCTTCAGTCACGTTCGTTGAGCTGCCCATAACAGAATTGTGAATTCTGAGGTTTGGGAGGAAGATTAGCGTTGCAGAAGAGCTGGGCTTGGAGAGGAGCTGGAGGGCTCTGCTCCAAAGCTGGACTGGCTTTAAAGTTGTCCCAGCTGGCTCAGGACCAGTCCTGCTGAGTTTTGAACGTCTCGCTGGACGTTTCTCAGCTTCTTTGGGTGCAGGTTTGATCATTCTCAGGGTGAATAATTTTTCCCTTGCTGCATCTTGTACCTGTTCCCTCTTGTCCTTTTGCTGTGCGTCCCAGAGGAGCGTGGCTGCTCCTTTCCAGCCCAAGGCTGCAGCTGGATCCGCCCCTCCCTTTCTTTCCCTTCAGGCTGCACACTCCCACCCCCCGCAGCCCTGCTTTGTCTCTCAGTTTGAGATATTTTTGGCAGGAATAAATGGGACTCTGCCTCAGCCCTGTTACACTCAACAAGGTGGCTGGAGTCTCCTCAGTGGGAAGGAGCAGCACTCTGCTAGGTCGAGTTTAATGCGGGGTTCTTGGAGGTAAAGCACTCCAGAGAGTGAGGAATTCACCTAAACGTGTCTGAAAATAGAATTTCTGACCAGTGGATGTTTGTTCTCCCCAGGGGCAGCCTGGTATTAACACACAGGACTTGCTAAATGTGGTTTTTTTGCCCGACACCTGCACACAAATAAACCACAGAGAGGTCCAGTCTGGCCAATGAAGCCCCTCAGTCCTTGCAGGAGCTCTCCAGGTGATGCTCTCCACAGGACACAATTCCATTGCCGTGCTGCGGGATTCCCTCCTGCGGGGACAAGAAGTCAATTCATTTATTTTTAACATTTCTTTAACAAAAGCTTTTTCCAGCAAAGCCCTTTCAGAACTCTCTCCCTGCCCTCAGCAAATGCCATGTGCTGGTTTGCTGCCTGAGCTCTGGGTGAGGTGCTTTTGTGCAGGAGAAATGCTCAGGGACGTTCCCTGTGTGGGGTTTGCTCACCCCTGCCCTGCTCCACCCTTGGGTCTCCTGCTGCTTCTCTGCTGGCTGGGGATGGGGCTTTGTACCCAAAATCTGAGCAGGGCTGAGGTTGAAGATGTCAGGATGGTCTGTGCCACTGCTCTCCCTGAGCTGGGACCATCAGTGGCGCTTTGTGAGGGAGGGCAGGCCCGGCATGGCTGAGGGAACCTTTAGGGAAAGATCTGAGGGAGAATCTGCGGGATCCAACAGGTTTTGCTCATGAAACACTTTGGCTTTGATGTGCTGTGCTCTGCTGGGCTGGGCAGCCCTGGCTGGGATGGGTTTTTGGGGGTATCGCTGGATGGAGGGCCCTGGCGTTTGCTGTGGGGTTTGCCGTGGGGTTTGCCGTGGGGTTTGCCGTGGGGTTTGCTGTGGGGTTTGCCGCGGGCTTTGCTGTGGGGTTTGCCGTGGGCAGCGTGCTGATCTCTGCCCACACGGGAGCATCTCCCGGCCTGGCCCTGGCCGTCCCCGACCCACAGGCTGGTCTCAGGTTGGAGTAAAGCCACCCAGCCCTCCCGTGGGTCTGTGCCCGCTGTCCCCGTGCAGGGCTGGGCATCCCCTCTGCTGCCAGCCTCGGCTGCGCTTCCCTTGGCTCACGGCTCAGGGCATTTCTCTGGGGGTGCTGAGGGCGTTTTCAGGGTGGGATCACTGCAGGAATCAGGCAGGAAGCTCAGGCTGTCAGGGCAATATGCAATGCACGGATCCTGACGATCAGGACACGATCCCAGACCTCTCTGGCCCTGCAGGGAGCTGCCACCCTTCACACGGAGCAGCGCCGTTCATCGACACAGCAGCAATTCCAGCCTGGGCTGCAGAGTCAGGGCTTGAGCTCAGCTGCTTCCCCTTGCCCTGGAGCTGCTGGAACTGCCCCAGGATGCTGCTTCTCCTTGCCCCAGAGCTGCTGGAACTGCCCCAGGCGGAGCTGCTGGGACTGCCCCGGAGCTGCTGGAACACCCCGAGCTCTGCTCATCCTCCCGGTTTTGTGGCCACTCCTCTGCAAGGCCAGCACTGCCATCACCATGTCCCAGCCAGGGTGCTCACCCTGAGGTCCCTCCAGTTTTTTTTTGTGTTTGTGTCTGCTCCTGTGGCTGCTCCTGTGGCTGTGGTGCCCATCTCCCAAACCCCAGTTCCACTGTGGGCAGGGGGTGATGCCATCCCCCGGGCTGGGTGCTGGAGGGGAGCAGGCTGAGGTTTGGAAGTGCTGAGCTCTCCTCCCGCCCGCTGAGGAGCTCGGTGCCCTACATAGCCCTGACAGGCAGACACGATCCTCACCTCAGGATGCCACACTCGGCACTCTGTTTATTTTAGGATCCTCGTTCTCACCAGGTCCCCTCAGGGCACAGGGATCAGCGAGTTCCTGCCCCAGGGGAGGCTTTCCTGCTTGCTGTAAGAGTGCCACCCCTCTGAGTGGGCCATGAGGGTCTGTGGCACGCCAGGGTCTCACATCCCTTCTCCAAACTGGTCCACAGTCCTTCCTCCACAAGGACCAGGGCTGCAGGGACTCATTTAGCTCATTAGCAAAGGCAGGGAGCTGTGTCAGAGCAGCCTGAGCATCTGCAGGCCTTCTTGCCCAGGCTTGGCAGGGCCTGCCCTCTCCATCTACCTGAAAGGAGCTTGTAGCCAGGGGGGATCGGTCTCTTCTTCCAAAAACAATCACTAGGACAAGAGGAAATGGGCCTCAAGTTGTGCCAGGGGAGCTTTAGGCTGAATTTGGGGCAAAATTTCTTTACCAAAAGCGTTGTCCAGCCCTGGCATAGGTGGAGTCCCCGTCGCTGGAGGGATCTGAATGATGTGTGGTTGTGGTGTTTGGGGACACGGCTTGGCAGTGCTGGGGCTATGGTTTGATGATGGATTTGGTGATCTTAGAGGTCCTTTCCAACCTCAGTGAATGTGTGGCTGTTTGTGGGAGAGGCACAACCTTCTGGAAGGTGCCCACAGCCCGGCTGGACGCTGGGAACAGCCTGTCCTGCAGCGAGCGCTGCTGCGGCTCTGGCGCCGCGCCTGCTGCTTCCCAAACTTTGTGTTTGAGTTGTGATATGGCTTCTGCAGAGGAATGCCAAGGAAAAGTGCTCCTGTGATTAAAGCAGCACCGTGGGGAGGCAGCCGAGCCCGTGCTGCCCCCGAGCTGCCTCCTGCCCGTGTGCCACCTCTGCAAGGGCCTGGAGCTACTGCTGGCTTTTCCAGTGCCCACCAGCCCAGCTGGCTGAGTTCCTCCACACCAGGGGTGCTGGAGGCTCAAGCCCCTTCCCTGGGATCATCCCTGCTCCGTCCCAGAGCCGGGAAGGGGAGCTGCCCTTCCCTCCCCTCCCCTCTGGCACGGGTTCGTGAGCAGACGTGTGCCTCTTCCTCTCGCTTTCCCCTTCCTCTTGCTCGTTCCTTCTCCCCCTCTTTACTTTCTTTTTTCATCTCCTCCCATCTGTCCTTCTCACATCAGGCTATTTTGGGCTGAGTTTCTCACTGTCAGTATGGTAGGAGCCGTGGTGCAGCTCCTGTCTCTGGAGGATGAGCGCTGCTTTGGGAAGCCTCCCCAGGCACTTACCTTGCTTGGCTCATCTTCAACCCCCTGCCTTGACCCTGGCTTGAAGGCATTTCGAGATCAGGGTGAAAAGGCATTAAATACTTCCCAGAGCCAGGAGAGAAACTCATCAGGTTCAATACCTTTCCACCTCGGTCTTGAAATGCCTGTGAGCCCTGCAAGTGGTTATTAAAGCAGCCCGAAGCCAAGAGCGGTGTTGGCAGGTCATTACTTGTGTCTAACTTCCAGAAGCTTCAAGTCAAGGCATGAATTTGTTTGTTTGTTTGTTGGGAAGTGATGGCTGTAAATTGAATAGGAAATGCACCGCCAGAAGTGAATTTTTAATGCTCTCCATTTACCAAAAATTCGTGAGACAGTGGTGAAGGCGCAAAGTTTGCTGGGAGGGAGCAGGTCCCTGTGTGAGCTGGGCTGAGCTGCTGCTCTCTCCCTCTGAGCATCCTGGAGTGCTTGCAGCACAGGGACAGCATTTAGCCTCAAATGATGTGCGTGAGGCCCTGGAGCTGAATGGTCCCAGATCCTGCAGCGCCCTGGCAGAGCTGGAGGAGCGCTGGGCTTGGGGCTGGCTGCCTTCCCCTGGAGAGAAGGGAGCTGGTTCTGCTGCCCCAGTTCTTGGGGTGCTGTGCACCTCCCTGCCCGGCTCAGGGGGCCCTGCCTTTGCTGGGAGCTGCTGGAGCCAGAGCTGAGGGGGCAGCATGAGGTGGAAGGTGCTGCTCAGCCGAGGAGCTGCCTCCAGCACGGGTGGGCAGGTGATTGCTCTCTCTTTTACATAAGCAAGCTTTATTATGGCTTTGTTCTAATAATAACCGTGCCTTTGTCTCCTCACCTTCTAATAAAACCTTCCCCTTTTGTGAGGGGCTGCAGCTTGAAAGGTGAAGCAGATCTTCACAGAACCTTCTGTCTCTAAAACAGCCAAGAAATTCCTTTCCCCCTCTGCTCCTCTCCTTTCTCCCACCCTTCCCTGCTCTGCTCTTCTGTCTGGGGGTGCTGCTGTGGCGGCATCGTGGTTCCACCAGCACCAGGGCCCTCAGCTTCCCCTGGGTGGGGACAGCTCTGCTCCCCCAGCCCTGGACCCCAGAGGGGAGTGAAGGTCGTTTTGCTGCCTGTGCCGTGAGGATGAGAGGAGCTGAGGTTTGTCTGCTCCCCTGGAGCCAGGTCTGGATGAAATAAAAAGGTCAATTTGAAGTAGATTATCTAAAACACATTAAAAGCCAGCGTAACCTTTCTGACTCCATTAAGTGGCTTTAGTGCTGTGTATTGTAAATCACTGTTAAAGCGTTTTTGGGGTGTGGAAAGCAGCTGTTTTCCAGATGAGATTTGGAATGATTTTTAGTTTTCTTAGAGAAATCTCTGTATTTTCTCACCCATTGGAGTGCTGGTGAGAATTTCGGTGCCTGGTGGGAAGAAGGAGAGGTTTCAGTGGGATACCTCTAATCCCTTCTTCCCTCTGTCACCAGCACAGCAAAGTTCACTCATTTGGGAGCCAAAATCACCTTTTTGTAACAAAAAAAAGAGGGTTATTTTATTGCATGTGCTTTAACCACAGCACAGTGACCAGAGCCACCCTTGGGGAGGTTGATGACTGCCCACGATTTTGGAATTCCTTTTGTGGTGCCTCCATGTGAGTGAGGTGTTTATTCTCCTCCTGAGCCTGTGGCTTTGGGGGAAGCATCCTGGGAATCTCCTTGGCTCATCCCAGCTCTCCAGAACCTTCAGATTCTGCAGGACCCCATTGATCTGTGTGGTTTCGTGCCTCTGCTGTTTGGTTTTCAGGAGGGTCGTTCTGCAGCTGGAATTAGCTCCTGTTCCTCCGCTCTTCCCAGCTGCCAGCTGGCACCAGCTGAGGAGAAAACCAAATCATTCGCTGATTCTTTCCCCATAAACATCTCTGTGAGGCAGAAAAAGCCGCTGTTCCAAACCCAGCGCAGGCGGAGGGGCCCGAGCAGCCCCTGCTGCTAACGTGGGATAATCCAATTGAGCTGGAGGGAGCCTGGGCTGGCTCCTTCCCGAGGCTCTGCTCTGTGTGGTGGGCAGGAATTATTGCCAGGGCTGCTCCGGGGCACAGCACAGCTCTAGAGCCACCCCAGGGCTTCTGAGGGTTCTGAGGGGTGGCACCAGAGACCACTTTGGTGTGAATTAGCTTAATGCTGCAGGAGAAAGCTGGAAATGAGCAGGAGAGAGGGGAAAAGTGACAGGAGCTGAGCCCGGAGAGGAAAAAGCTCTGGGGAGATCCTCCAATCCCTAAAGGGGCTCCAAAAGAGCTGGAGAAGGATTTTGGATCAGGGTCTGAAGTGACAGGATGAGGGGAAATGGCTTCACACTGACAGAAAGCAGGGCTAGGTTAAATACTGAGGAGAAATCCTTCTCTGTGAGGGCGGGGAGGCCCTGGCACAGGGTGCCCATCTCTGGGAATGTCCAAGGCCAGGTTGGACACGGCTTGGAGAGAGCTGGGATAGAGGAAGAAGCAATGAGCTCCTCCCCAGCCTCTGCACAGACCAGAGCCCAGGAGCAGAATAAATCCTGTCCCAGGGAGGCTGCTCCTCGTAGCTGAGGGGTGGATCAGCTCCCTTTGGGCGCGCTTTTCTGCTGAAATCCGAATTTATTGCTTTTATTAATTTGAGCTGTGCCAGAGTGCTGCGGACTCGTAAAGCAAAAGCAAAATGCAGGAGAAATCTTTATGGTGTGCAGTGGCCCCCTTGGCTCTGATGACATTTCTCGGTGTCCCTGGCTCGCAGTAAATGAGGAGAGGAGAGAGGGCACTGCTGGAATGGGGAAGGGCTCGGGCTCAGGCAGGCTCAGCTGAGGATGGGGACCCAGGGCCATCCCAGGGGTGTCGTGATGACAGCATCGTTTTCACAAGGGGATTTTTTGCTTTGCAGCTGTAATCACTGTGTTTGACAGCCCTGTGCTGTCTGTCTGTCTGTCTGTGGGATGTACAGTACACGAGCACAGGCTCTTTGCCTCCCACCCACTCTTGTTTTTTTCTCTGTGTTCCTCCTCCCCTTGTTTTGAACCCCTCATTGTTCCTCTCTGTGATTTGATTTTCGGTTTATTTTTTATTCGATTTTCTTTTCCCTTCTCTGCTCATCACTCATGTCTGTAAAAGCAGCCCAGGAGAGGCACAATGCTGAGTTCCTGAAAGCACCAATCCTTCAAAGTCTCATTTCTCTGCACCAAGCGTGGCACCAGTTAGGGGCAGAGCAGCGACGCAGCCTGCGAGACTCATTTAAAAATACTTTTAAAAAACGCATAAAACAGGCATAAAACCTGTTTTTATCCATAGAGCCAAGTCCTTAAAGGACTAAATGGCAGAGCATCACTAGGAGTGAGCAGGGACATGTCCCAGCATGGTGTGACATCGGCTGAGCACTTGGGTGGCCTCTTGTCCCTGCGCCGCTGGCGTTCCTGGGGGGACATTCCCAGGGGGACATTCCTGGTGGGATGTTCCCGGTGGGACATTCCCAGTGGCACGTTCCCAGGGTGACATTCCCAGTGGGACATTTCCAGTGGGACATTCCCAGTGGGACAGCCCTGGTGGGACATTCCCAGTGGGACATTATGGGACAATCCCAGTGGCACATTCCCAGGGGACAGCCCCAGGGTGCCGCTGTGGGGCCAGGGCTGTGCGTTCCCTCACGCTCTGCTCTCGCTCACGCTCTGTGCGCTCCCTCATGTCCTGTGCGTTCCCTTACACCCTGTTCTCTCCCTCACGCTCTGTGCGTTCCCTCATGCCCTGTGCTCTCCCTCACGCTCTCTGCTCTCTCTCGCTCTCTGCTCTCTCTCATGCCCTGTACGTTCCCTCATGCTCTGCTCTCCCTCACGCTCTCTGCTCTCCCTCATGCCCTGTTCTCTCCATCATGCCCTGTGCGCTCCCTCATTTTCTGCTCTCCCTTATGCCCTGTACGTTCCCTCATGCCCTGTACGTTCCCTCACGCCCTATGCGTTCCCTCATGCCCTGTACGTTCCCTCACGCCCCGTGTTCTCCCTCACGCCCCGTGTTCTCCCTCACGCCCCATGCTCTCCCTCACGCCCTGTGCGCTCCCTCATGTTCTGCTCTCCCTCATGCCCTGTACTTTCCCTCATGCTCTGCTCTCCCTCACGCTCTGTGCTCTCCCTCACACCCTGTGCTCTCCCTCACGCTCTGGTCTCCCTCACGCTCTGCTCTCCCTCATGCCCTGTGCTCCCTCACGCTCTCTGCTCTCTCTCGCTCTCTGCTCTCCCTCACGCCCTGTACGTTCCCTCACGCCCTGTGCTGCTCTCACTCTTAGGCCTCACGCCGAGGATTTCAGCGTGGATTCCTCCTTCTCACAGTAAGTTCTCCGCGGGCGTTTCCCGGTGCCGCGGGGAGGGACACGGGATCCTGGCTCACCCTGGGGAAAAGCCAGCCCCGTTCTCCAGAGGGAAAAAACCCCTCGGAGCTTGGGGTGCTTGGTGCATGTGGTGAGCTGAGCGTTTGGGGCAGTTCCTGCCGTGAGAGCAGTGGTTAAGCTTGGCTCTAAATGGCTGTGGGTTAAAGTGGATGGTCCGTCCAGGGAAGGGTTCTGGGCCAGGCTTGGAACAACCTGGTCTAATGGAATTGTCCCTGCCTGTGGCTGGAACCAGATGGCCTTTAAAAGTCCCTTCCAAACCAAACCAGGCTGTGGTTTCATGATCATCCTGCTTTTAAGGGAGCTGATGAGCACAAGATTTGTCCTTTACTGCTCTGGGCACCAAGGAATTGTGAATGGGAGCAGCAAATCCTTCACCGGTTCCCACTGTGGGAAGGATTCTGTGCTCCCAGGGACAGACAAGATTCTTGAGGAAGAATTGATAGCAGCAAATTGGCAATTATCCATTAATGATGAGCTCCATGCACAGCCCTAATTAAACAATGCGGATTCATCAGCACGAGCAATTACAGGAGCAAACTCGTGAGTGTCAGTCTCCAGTGTTGCAAAACAAATAGGCCAGAGGAAGCATGGCCTGTCATCCTGTTGCTGCTTCCCTTTTGGGGTTTTAACCTTTAGTAGAAGTGTAATTATTTTATTGAGGAGCAAGTGGTGCCACTGCCCAGCCACGAGCACTGTCCAAACCTTGGATAGGAGGTGCTGCCACATCCTGGAAGTGTCCAAGGCCAGGCTGGATGGGGCTTGGAGCAGCCTGGGATAGTGGAACAGGATGAACTTTAAGGTCCTTCCAGCTCCAAAGTATTCTGTTATCTACAACTCAAACCCCTGAGCATGTCCCTGTTTTCTCCAGTGTTTGGTTTGGTGTCTGGAAATGAGCTCTGCAACTGCTGAATACAGTGGGAGAGGGATTACAGCTGCCTTCAGGGAACGAGGAATCGATAAAAATCCCATTTCCATTGCAATGTCCTCCCTAATAAAAAAATTTATGTACATATATATATATATGAACTAAAAGTCAGGCAGGAGATTTCTTTTCCATCCCTTCAGGCCCACAAAGCCCTTCCTGCAGTCCATGTCAGCCCTTGTCCCGCTGGCACTCGAGGGTTTGAGGGATGAGTTGAGGGCATGGTGCAAGATAAAGGGCCCTGGAGGCCAAACCTTCCCTTGGGCAGAGTTTTTCCTGTAGTGACTGCTTGGAGTTTGCTTTTCATCCCCAAAAATAAAACTGCAGCATTACTGCTGGAGCCAGGATGACATTACCTGCACCCAGCTGGGTTTAATTTGCTGCAGAGCGATTGGCAATATCAATCCTTTCTGTGGGCAAAAAAAATCACACTCCATAATAAAACAGTAGGTTTCTTTTCTTCCGATTGATTCCCATGGTAAATGCAGGAAATCTTGAAGAAGAGAGTCTTTGTGCTGGAGGGGCAGGATGTGCCACAGCTCTCTGTGCAGGGTTTGTTGATGTGGGCTCGTTCTGCTGGTTGTGCTCTGTGGTGAGCCTTGGTGTGTGCTGAGCCAGGGAAACTCATTCTGGTGCTGCGGGGCAATGGGGGCTGTGACCATGCCACAGGGGCTGTGACGGTGCCATGGAGGCTGTGACAGTGCTGTGGTGGCTGTGAAAGTGCTGTGGTGACTCTGACAGGGTGGCCATGATGGTGGCATGGTGGCTGTGACAGTGCCATGGTGACTCTGATGAAGTGGCCATGATGGTGGCACAGTGGCTGTGACAGTGCTGTGGTGACTCTGACAGTGCCATGGGGGCTGGGATGGTGCTGTGGTGGCTGTGACAGTGCCATGGTGACTCTGATGAAGTGGCCATGATGGTGGCACAGTGGCTGTGACGGTGCTGTGGTGACTCTGACAGTGCCTTGGTGGCCGTGATGGTGGCACTTTGGCTGTGACGGTGTTGTGGTGGCTGTGAAAGCGCTGTGGTGACTCTGACAGTGNGGTGGCACTTTGGCTGTGACGGTGTTGTGGTGGCTGTGAAAGCGCTGTGGTGACTCTGACAGTGCCTTGGTGGCCGTGATGGTGGCACTTTGGCTGTGACGGTGCTGTGGTGGCTGTGAAAGTGCTGTGGGGACTCTGACAGTGCCATGGTGACTGTGATGGTGCTGTGGTGACTCTGACAGTGCCATGGTGACTCTGACAGTGCCATGGTGGCACGGTGGCCATGCCTGTCACAGGCCGATGTGGGATGTGCTGAGCCCCTTGGGTCACACCGAGTGCTGCTGTGATCCGTGAGGATCGCCTGGGATTCTGGGATGAGGGGCATAGCAGCTGCACTGCTGCACCTGCTCAGGGATGTGGATGAGGAAATTCCCTACAAGTGGGCAGATTTGCCCTGTCTGCAGCACTTGGCCTTTTGGACCATGCTGGCCCGTGCTGTCTGGTCAGGGACACCATTCCAGGTCCTCTCCCTCAGGCCCTGAAATCCCCCCAGAGAGAATCTCCCCTTCCCCTTCCCTCCTGGACCAGCAGTGTCAGCGTGGGTGGCTCTGTCCCCAAAGCAGGGACAGACACCCCCAGCTCCCCGTCCCTCGTGCCTGGTTTGTGCTTTCTCATTTGAAAACGTGCCCGAGCTTTGCGGGAGGTGCTGCTGCAGTGGGAGAGCCCGGTGGGTGCTGATGGTGCCCGGGAGAAGCCGAGCCGTCCCCGGGGAGCTCCGGCTGCGGGGCCGGCCAGGGGAGCGTGTTTGTCACCAGCCCTGCCAGGAGGGGTCAATGCAAGGGGACGTGGTGGGGCAGGAGAAGCCCCTGGAGCCGATCCCTCCTGCCCCTCCCGGTCTGAAGCCGTTCAGCCCCGCTGAAAACCACAGCCCTCCTCCTTTGAGTAATTGTTCAATTAGTGCTCATTGAGCGCGGGGGCAGCTCGTCGCTGTCCCTGCCTTTGGCAGGCGCCCAGGCTGTCTGTGTGCACACAGCTGTGCAGCTATTCCTGTTCCCATTCCTAAATCCTGCTCTGGGAGCTGGGCTGGGCAGGGCTGGAGCTGTCCCTGTCCCCTGCTCACCCTGCACGGATGGAGGGTGACAACCACAGGGCACAGAGCTCCCCCGCTCTCACCGCAACTTCTGTGTCCAAACACCCGTTACCATCACAAAAATGATGGGAAAAAGGAAAAAACATCCCAAAGGGAATCAGGAGGGCTGGAGCTGCCTGGGTATTTCATGGAGCTGCCCCCAGCAGGTACCTGAGCCCCAGGCTGGCAGGTTTCGTGGTTCGTTTGGGAAGGGCTTTGGCTCTGCTCAGGCTCCAGCTGGCGGCAGCCCGGCCGTGGCACGGTGCCTTCAGAGCATCCTGCACAGCCTGCTGCTCCCCGGGGCGCTGGGAGAGGAAATGCTGCAGACCTGCACTGCTCCTCACCTTCCTCTGAGCGGTGTCTGGTGGCACAGCCCGTCCCCAGGGAGCCCATCTGGGCCAGCAGCACATCTCTGGATTTCCAGACGCTGCTACAGCCGCATTTCTCGTGTGTTTGATCCGTGTGGGTTTGCACGGAGGGTGCAGAGCTGTCATCTGGGCTGAGCTGGAGAGGAGCAGTGAAGCGGGGTCTCACCTGAGCTGCCTTGGCAGATTGCAGAGATTTCTAGGGTTTTGCTGATTTGTTTGATTGTTTTTAAAACATTCTGAAGAGTCTTGTTTACATCCTGCTACAGGAGGGGAGAAATTCCTTGCGAAGCTTCCTGGGACAAGAAATTGTCCCCGGTTGGGTGGGGAACAACCTGGTCTAGTGGAAGGGGGTTGGAATGAGATGAGCTTTAATGTCCCTTCCAACCCAGCCTGTCCTGGAATTCTGTGGACACACCAGCATTTCCCACCCAGCTGAAGTGTGAGGGAAAGCAATGGAGCTGTGGGGAGAGGCTGAGGGGTTTTTTTCCCTATAAAGAGCCTTATTTATTTGAAGACACACTTCTCACGGCAAGAAGTGTCTGATATAAAATACAGCAAAACCGCCCTGGGAGCCAAATCCTTGTGCAGGAAGGAGCAGGGGCTCTGGGCAGGTCCTGGGGCAGGGCTGGCACTCCCTCCCTTGGCTGGCTGCTGGATTTTGGGGCCATCTCAGCTTTCAGGGACTGTGGGGATCGGAGGGAGCTGCCTGTGCCCCACTGCCCACGTAGGTGCTTCATGATGCAGAATTTGGGGGATATCTACATCTCCCCATCCCTGTACTGGTTCATATTTTCTGTGTTTTCCTCCTTTTTGAGAGAACTGTCCCATCTCTCTGGGGAAATTGGAAGTGTGGAGCAGGGGCTGTGCTCCTCAGTGTCTGTTTTAACGCTGGTGGGCTGCAATGTGCTCACCCTGGCCTTTCATCCTGCACTTTTCTGAACAAACTATTGTGTCTTTTTTTGGGAACTCATCATCTTACAACAAATTGCCTCTAATCTTAGATTAATAAAGCACAATAAATAACCGAGCGAAGAAAATGAAGTCGCTCAGGCATTATGAAGTGCATAATAGCAGTAATTGCACTTCCAAGCAGAGGGTTTGCAACTCAACTCGTACCAGGATCATTGTTTGCACGGCCTAGGGGGGCAAGGGGGGGATCTGTGGGCTACCTGTGGAGCTGGTGACACTTGGAGTGGCCTGGGATGGGCTGGCACCAGATGCTAGGACAGTGGGGATGATGCTCCAGGTGGGGATGATGCTCCAGGTGGGGATGATGCTCCAGGTTGGCATGATGCTCCATGTTGAAGGGTGCTCCAGGTTAAAGAGAGCTCCAGGTGTGAAGGGTGCTCCCATGGCAGCAGGGAGGGGACACTCTGAGCCCCCCATCGTGGCTGAGCTGCTGCCAAGGCAGAGCTGTCACAGCGTGTTTTGGGGTGGTAATGATGCAGTCAGAGTTTTGCTTGATTTTTATTTCTGCTTAACTTCCTGACAGTGAAATTGAAGGGTACGTTTTACGTGATATCATCTCCTTCCCTCAGCTGGAAACGGAGCAGGAGCTTTGATACTTTGGGGTGGTGCTGCTGCCTGGGAAGAGCCGTCCCTCGTTCAGCTGAGGGGTGTTGATTCACCTGCAGAGTGGGACCCACAGAGATCTGGGGCTCAACCTTGGCAGGTTGTCTCCACAGGAACATGTTCCTTCCACATCCTCTCATTTCTCCATCTCTTTGCAGGGTTAAACACCCTGTTCCCCCCAGTCAAGACCTGTCTTTTTGTTGCTTTGTTGTTTTTCCAGTGTTCCTTCTTCCTGCAGCCATCAGGATGGATGAAAACGTGGGCTACTTCATCATAAAAAGTTAGATCTAATAATGTAGTCCTTTTATCCATCAGCAATTACAGTCATTGTCTCGGGGTGGGCCGCAGCTCCACAGATCAGTGAACCATCTGCCTGGTGACAGAGATTTATTTCGCTGTTTGTTGCTTTGATACGAGACAAATGTCTGGCAGAGGAATCGTGCTCCCTGAAGTCTCTGGCTCCTCAAGGCACTTAATCCTTGGGGACTCTGATGAATGGGGTGCTCAGCGCCGCTGTCGGAGCTGAAAGCCAGCTCCCAGCACTTCCTGGCCATTTTTAATAAGGAGAAGGAGCAATTATCTTGTGTGCAGCGTTGTGAGCAGTCGTGACAGCTGATTTATGCCCCGGCACAGGAAAATGATTTGCTGAGTCTGGCTCTGGAAGCGATTAATTTTAACACGTGTAAAGGCTTTGAGGCTCTGCATTAACGCTGTTTGCTCCTCTAGCATCGTGCTGATGAGCCAGGGCTCGTACATTCTCCTGCTCTCTCCCTGCAGTGGGGTCTGGGGTTGTCCACCCTGATCCTTTCTCGTGATGACCACGAACCAGGAGTGGTGCAAAGCCCCTCTGGCCACCTCCCCACCCCTCAGGCCAGCTGGGGTGGAGCCAGGGACCCCCGAGCAAGGAGGGTTTTGTAAAACCCCTTCCCAATTTGCTGCCTGATCGGCTGGGCACGAATGCTCGGTAAATATTAAATATTTATCCCTCCGTGCCAGAGCGAGCAGCAGCTGCTTCCCAGTAAATCAGGATGTGGTGGCAGCGCTCGGCCGGAGCTGGCACCCGCGGGATGGAGTGGGACGGACGCGGCTGTCACTGGGAATCTGCTCACCCCGGTGCGTGCCTGGGCTGGGGAACACGCCTGATTAATGAGGTCTGGGTGACCTCTTTAAGCAGTTAAAAAAGGAGTGACAACAGGAGAACCTCCTCAGGACCTGCTGAGCACAGCGGGCAGGGGAAGCGATCGGTCACTAATTCACAGCACTGAACTCCTTCACAGGCCGGACAGCAACGAGCGGATTTAGGAGGAGCCGCTGGCGTTCCAGCAGCCCTCAGCAGGAGCAGTGCAATTTAGGGTGAGGAGGAATGGGTTTGCAGAGGGCTGCAGGCGTTTATGAAGTGCTGTGGCAGGCGGTGGCAGGTGGGCTGAGCCGGGACCCGTTCTGCTCGCACGCCCCTCGTCCAGGATCCCAGACCCTGCTGCCATCCCTGGGAAGGAGCCCCCAGGCTCGGGGTGGTTTCTCCCATTCCCACAGCTGTGGGATCCGGCTGGAATGTGGGGCTGGCAGGGGTTGGTGGGGAGGCAGGAGGAGCCAAGGAAGGGACATTTCCAGATTCTCCTGCTGCTCCTCCCTGCCAGGTTCTGGGAAGTGACCTGGCAGGTGGTTCTCTGCCCTGGCACTGTCCCCGTGCCACCGCCAGTGACCCGGGATGCCAGGCGATGTTTGGAGCTGGTTGCCAGCTCCTGGGTTTTTCTGGAATGACCAAGTGTGGTATCTTAGCAACAAAGGGAAATTTTCTCCTTGTAAAGCGTGTTTTTAATGGCTTTGATGCTGAGTGTTTTTCCTCCCGAGGCAGATCCAGGGCCCGGACAGAGCTGGGACATACTGGGGACACTGGGGACATCGTCCTGCTCTGCTGCAGCAGGGTGGCTGAAGCAGATAAAACGGGGGGAGGCTGCTGCAAGGCCGCTGCTTTTTGGGGAGGTTTAGGACATTGTGAAGTGTGTGTGGAAGGAGCAGTTTGTACCTCTGCTGTCAGCTGGTTGTGTATGAGCAACAGCCAAGGCTGGGCCCCCAGCAGGGCTGGCCCTGGGGGTCACATCTGCTCCTTTGGTGGCCCCTGGAGCTGGTGCTGCTGGTCTGGGGCTGTGGGAGCAGACGGGAGCCCGAGGCCGAGTCTGGGGTCACCGTGGGGTGTCAGTGGGGTCACCCAGCTGGGATGGGGGCACAGAGGGAGGGGCTCCTGGGGGCTCCTGCCCTGCCACCCCACTGACCAGCTCCTCTGGGGACTCTCCCCGCAGGGTGCAGGTGGAGTTCTACGTGAATGAAAACACCTTCAAGGAGCGGCTGAAGCTGTTCTTCATCAAAAACCAGCGATCGAGTGAGTGCTCTGTGCACGGAACCCAGCCCTGCCCGAGCCGGGAGAGCCATCCTGTGTGATGAGAAGCCATTGCCATCTGCTGGTGGCCTTGTCCCCGCGTGTCCCCAGCCCAGGGCTGCTGCCTGCCGCCTCTTGGCCCCTTTTTTGGGTGCTTTGCATGGGGAGGAGAGGATGCTTCCTGCCACCTCTGCACCCTGGGGACAGCCACAGCGTGACAAACGGCTGTGACGAGCTGGCTGGGAGCAGGATGGGTGTCAGGGAGCAAATGTCCCCATCACAAAGCTGGCTGTGCTTCCCTGAGGCTGTGGGGACAGCCAGGGCAGGCTGTGAGTTACCCACTCCTGCTCCAGCCATCGGGATTAGTCTCCACTTGACTAATGGTGTTTTTATTTTCTTTCTCCGAGCTGTCATTAGCTGTCTGGAGGGGGCCTGCTCGTTAATTTATAAATTCACGTTTTCTTTTCCCGCCTGCATCCTGTTGTCTTGTTATAAAGCTGGAGTGCAGCACAACAGGGTGCCCATGGGGAAGTTTTTAATGAAAATGTGATGAATTTCTCGCTTGTAATTTGAGTAACAGCCCCATGGACTGGCTGCAGAGGCGGAGGGGATAAGGCAGCAGCTTTTCCTTGCCATCCCTGCTCCTTCCAGGCTGGTTGCAGTGGTCAGTGCTGGGCTGGTGCTGTTAATTGGGTGCCTGCTAATGAGGGGGATTCACTCCAGCAGCTCCTCAATCTATTGGGGTCAGCAAGGAGCTGACTCAGGGTTATTTATTTCTGTGTTGTATCTGTGACACCGGGCAGGACACGTGGAGCCCCGGGCAAAGCGTGGGCAGTGCTGCTGAGCTGGGGCTCCCCCGGGGGATCAGAGGGCTCCTGTGCTCTGTAAAACCTGTGGGGTCGTGCTGTGGGTCTGCCCAGGGTACCCGGGGGGTTTGGGGTCCGTGGGGTGCTCGGGATGCCCGGGGGTGCTGCCCCATCCCTGCTCCCTCCACCGCAGGCCTGAGGATCCGGCTCTTCAACTTCTCCCTGAAGCTGCTGACGTGCCTCCTGTACATCGTGCGTGTCCTGCTCGACAACCCCGAGGAGGGCATTGGCTGGTGAGTGTCCCAGAGCCCCCAGGCTGCCCAGCCCAGCCCAGGCAGGCTCAGTGGGGATGTACTGTACAAAACGTGTGAGTTTGGGTTTCCTTCCCCAGCTGCTGGGATTGGCACTTTAACAAAACTTCCCTGCTCGAACCACGGGGATGGGTGTGGGGGTGTCTGCTGGCCCTGTGCAGTGCCTGGTGGAAAAATTCAGGTCATGTTCATTTCCAAATTCTGTCTGACTCTGTCAGCGTGGCCTTCAGACACGGGTGAGGGCTCAGTGGCTCCAGGGCATCACTGTGCAAATATCTTGTGAAGGCTGAGCCCTTGAAGACATTAACACTAAATCCCATTTAAGCGTTTGAGAGGGAAATACGTTGTGCTGTGTGGATCCTTGAGGTGATGGATGATTCCACACATCAGCTTTGTGACGGGTTTCGGTACAAGCCTATTTTTAATGTGTCCTTGCTTCGTTTAGCTAATGCACAATGTGGTTTTTTTTTCCCAAGAGCTTTGAGAATTGTAGATTTGATTTTCTCCTTGTAAAGGCTGCACGCTCCCAAGTACATCTGCACGTTTTGAAAGTGCTTTCAGACCTGCGAGAATGAAGCAGGACACAGATGCTCATCCTTGAGAGGTTTAGCCCAGCTGCAGCTCAGGGAATTCCATTTTCCTGAGGGTGTGTGGCTGCAGCAAGGCTGGCCAGCGGGAACACATCCCTCCCAGTGAGGCAGGGCGAGCTTGGCTCGGTGCTGCCTGCCTGGCAGGATGCTGGGGGCACAGCCAGCCTTGTCCCAGAAGCTGCAGCTCAGCAATTTTTGCTCATTGTAACTTGGTAATTCCCAGTTCTCCAGCTCCCTGCAGCCCTGTGTTCTGCGCTGTGCCAGGGAGAATCAGCATTCCACAGCATCTCTGGGAGGGGCTGGAGCACCTGAAGGGTTTTATCCTCCAGTAATGAGGTGTTCAAGGCTGCCTGGGTGAGAGTTTCCCTGGCTGTAGGAATCAGGGTGTCTGCATCCATGGAAATGTTATCCAGTGCTCCCCCAGCCACGAGGGCACCTGGAGATCCCGGGGTGTCAACCCCAGCATCCCTGTCCTCCACTGACTGCTTTTCCCTGCTCTTTCTCTCCCAGCTGGGAATGCGAGAAGCAGAATTACACAGCGTTCAACCAGTCCACGAACATAAACTGGTGAGTGGGGAGCTGCTCCCGTGCTTTGGGTCAGCTCTGCCAGGATGTGGGAGCAAAGGGGCAGAGGTGGCTGCTGCTGGCAGCTGCCTGAGGCCACTTCTTGGTTGTGGGGCTGCTTGAGGGCTGTGGAGCAGCATCCCAGAATCAAATCCATTGGGAAATTCCAGTGGCTGCACCCTTGGGAATGGCTTGTTTCCAGTGCAGGAGGGAACAGCAGCTCCTGAACCAGGGGTGGCCTTGGGTTTGCATTCAGGGAGGGTAAACAGCTGACAGCTGGGCCCCAGCTCAGAGCCCCTCTGGGTTCTCTCGGCAGGTCACACATCTTTTGGGTGGACAGAAAAACCCCGCTGTGGGCCGTGCAGGTGAGCAGCCCTTGCTGGGTGTGCAGGAGCCCAGAGGAGCTGGGTTTGGAGCTCTGCCCCACCTGTGACACCCCCCAGGGGCTCCCCGGGGCAGGGGGGGCTCCTCTGACCCGCTGCCAGCGCCTGGAGAGAGCCCTCGGAGCCTCCCCTGTGTGTCCCTGCAGGTCAGCATCGCTCTCATCAGCTTCCTGGAGACCATGCTGCTCACCTATCTCAGCTACAAGGTGAGAGCCCGGGCTGGGAGGGCTCAGCCTGGCTCTGCCCCTCGGCAGGAACTGATTTCTGCCCCTCGGAGCAGTCTGGAGCCTGCACATCCCGGGAGGGTGTTTGTCTCGGTGATGTCTCAGCCAGCTCTGGATGTTTTCGTTTCCCATTCCCCCCCGGGCTGCTGGATAAACGTTGTGCAGAGCAGAATCTCTTCTTTTTTTGTGCTTCCTCAGAAATTCAGACCTGTTTAACGCAGGGTCACTGTTTTTGGTGTCAGGCTGACACATCCCAAGTTTCCTGAGCTCGGCAGGGTGACTGCTGCTCGTGCCCTGCTCTGCTGCCTCCAGAGGGAGTGGCACTGCTCCAAGCCAGACAAGGAGAGCCACAAGCTGACTGCTTTGGACCAAAGCCCCTTAAAATGGCCAGAAAAAGTGACCTTAACAAATGGCATCTTGTCAGGGAGGGCTGGCAGCAGGGACTCAGACCTTGTGTCACGCCCTGCTCTGAGTGCCAGCGATCCGGAGCTGCCACTGCCACTCTCCATCCTGGCATGAAGTGCTGTTGTCCCCCAGTTCTGGGTGGCAGCAGTGACAGATGGAGGGATGTAGTGGCTGTGGCGAGGACTGAGGAGTTTGGGAATGTTTCCTGCTCCCAGAGTGTTTGCCACCACCACTTCACCTCTCCTGGTTCCTGCACCATATTTCCCTCATCCAGCAGGGTGTGTGACAGAGTGTGATTGTTTTAATTGTCCTGTGGCAAGCTTTTAAGCTTATTTAATTCTTCTTTGGTTTTAATTCCTCAGGGGAACATCTGGGAACAGATTTTTCGCATTTCCTTCGTCCTGGAGATGATCAACACGGTGCCGTTCATCATCACGGTGAGTGTGTCCCGGTGACATTTGAAAGCAGCTCTAAGTGTAGTAAGTGCTGTACTTTTGGTGCTGAAATAAAGAAAAATGGGTGTCTGGCCAAGTGGTATTTAAGACTGGCAGGAAATTTTTCCTTCAATATTTGACAATATAATGACTTTCTCTGGAGCATTATCCCAAAACCCATCCTCCCTTTCCAGCTGCTCTGCTGCAGCCAGGGAAGCAGGGCTGTGTTTGGTGGCAGCTTCTGCTCAACTTGGATTTGGATCCTTCCACACAGGGAGGATTGCCTGCCTCTAGCTCAATTTTTTAAGAGTGCGTGGATTTTTCTGAGAATAACCCTTGCTTCTGCAGATATTCTGGCCTCCTTTGCGGAATTTGTTCATTCCCGTGTTTCTGAACTGCTGGCTGGCCAAGTACGCCCTGGAGAACATGATTGTGAGTGATCCCTTTAGTCCAGCTCCTCGGGGATGTGGAGGGCAGCAGGACTGGGAGGGGACCCTTGGCTGCCCCCAGCTCTGGGGCAGGAGCTGCTGCTGGGAGGGGACTTTTCCCTCAGGCTCTGTGAGCTGGTGGGAACCTCTCCTCTCTCCCCAGAATGATCTGCACCGAGCCATCCAAAGGACGCAGTCAGCGATGTTCAACCAGGTGCTCATCCTCATCTGCACCCTCCTGTGTCTTGTTTTCACTGGGTGAGTGCTGTCCTCTGCTTCTCCAAACCCCCTTCCTGATCCTGGGAATCCAGCAGTGCCCATCCCAGGAATCCAGCTGTGCCCACCCTGGGAATGCAGCTGTGCCCATCTGGGGTGGCTGGCAGAGCTGGGCTCTAGCAGGCCTCACACCTTCCCCTGCTTTGCTTCATCCCCCAGCACAATGTGAGGAGGTTTCTGAGTCAAACTAAAGATCCTCCCTTATTCTGGGGTTTCAACAGGAAGTTTTTAGTGAGGATGAGGGTATTTTTAGTGAGGATGAGGGTATTTTTAGTGAGGATGGGGTTTTTTTTAGTGAGGATGAGGTTGTTGTCAGAGGGAGCTGGGGGGTGTGGACACGTGAGGGTCAGAGCAGTGCCGAAGGCAGGGACAGCAGGGACAGGGGGTGGCATGGCTCATTCACCAGGGACAGCTCATTCACCATGGATGGCTCATTCACCATGGCACTCCCAGGGTCCAGCAGAGCTCTTCCTCCCCCACAAGTCACAGCTCCTGAGCTCATTTGTGTAATTGGCCACTGGGGCTCGTGCTAATTAACTGAGCTCTTTACCCTGCGCATTGCCAACATCAAGGGTGTTTCTGGGCAGGGGGAGCAGAGCTCATCACTGGCTATTTAGCTCTGAATTAGGCTTCGAAATCTCCTCTGGCTCCCTCGGTCTGGGTTTGAGGCATATTATACCATTAAGTTCTGAATGGAGAGGAAATGAGGCTCTTAGGCTCATGAATTTTTGGCAATAAAGACGATGCTCTGATGTGGGTGACTAATGCTGTTTGAGAGCTCAGTGGTGCTCCCAGCCCTGCTGCTGGATGAGTTTTGCGGTGAGGGGGGGTAAAATTTGGGCCCAGGAAGGCTTGGGTGACACTTCTGTTTAGTAGCATGGCTTTGAGCTGCAGGTTTGTGGGGTTCTGCTGTGATGGGGCTTTTCCCTTCCAGGACCTGCGGCATCCAGCACTTAGAAAGAGCAGGTGAGAAGCTCTCCCTCTTCAAGTCCTTCTATTTCTGCATCGTCACCTTTTCCACCGTGGGCTACGGAGATGTGACACCAAAGATTTGGCCTTCCCAGCTCCTGGTGGTGATCATGATCTGCGTGGCCCTGGTGGTGCTGCCGCTGCAGGTGAGACCCGCTCAGCCGAGGCTGGGGAGGGCCCCACAACCCCCCTGGGACAGCCCTGCCGATGGGGACACTGGCTCCGTGCCCTCTGCAGTTCGAGGAGCTCGTCTACCTTTGGATGGAGCGGCAGAAATCGGGAGGGAATTACAGCCGGCACCGCGCCCAGACCGAGAAGCACGTGGTGCTCTGCGTCAGCTCGCTCAAGATCGACCTCCTCATGGACTTCCTCAACGAGTTCTACGCCCACCCACGCCTGCAGGTGGGCACCGGGCTGCTGCCACATGCCGCTGGGTCACTTCCTGGGCTCTCAGGGGGACCCCACGGTGGCCTCTCTCTTGCAGGATTACTACGTGGTGATCCTTTGCCCAACAGAGATGGACATCCAGGTGCGGCGCGTGCTGCAGATCCCCCTGTGGTCCCAGAGGGTGATTTACCTCCAGGGCTCTGCGCTCAAGGACCAGGACCTTATGAGAGCCAAGTGAGCAGAGGGACGCCCTGCACACCCCTGGCGAGGAGTGTCACCCCAGCTGTGTCCCCGTGGGCCTTTGCGGGGCTGGCAGTGGCCTGGCTGGGGTGGGCAGTGCCCAGCCTTGTGGGCCTGTGCAATTCATGGGGTCCCTGCTCTCTCCTGGCAGGATGGACAATGGAGAGGCTTGCTTCATCCTCAGCAGCCGAAACGAGGTGGACAGAACAGCGGCGGTGAGTCCAGCCGGAGGGGGGCATGGGGCATTTCTCAGGGAAAAGGGACTGGGGTGATGTTGATCCCACCTGTGCCCAGCAAAGGAGGGCGCTGGGAGGGGGCTGAGTGCCATGGAGGACCTTGGGGAGGGCACTGGTGGCTGGATGACTGTGGGCTCACCTTTCCTCTGCTGGTTTCCCATCAGTGCTGAATTTCAGGGAGCAGAAGGAGTTCTTGCACTCCATCTCCAGGGTGTCTGGGTGCTTGGCAGTTCATTCCAGGTGCAGAAGGCTTGGGGAAAATAAACCATCAACTAATAGCTCTTGTTGCTCTTGTCCATGTCCAGGACCACCAGACCATCCTGAGGGCCTGGGCTGTGAAAGACTTTGCTCCAAACTGCCCACTCTACGTTCAGATCTTAAAGCCAGAAAATAAATTCCATGTCAAGTTTGCTGGTGAGTTGGAGCAGCTCCTGGTCAGCTGAGAGCCCTCCGACAGGAGGAGGAAACACCCAGTGCCCAACCCCACCCCAAAATGACCACATTCCCTGCCAGCCAGGGAACCCCGTTTGTCCCTCTCCTCCATGATGGTCCCCTCTGCCTTTCAGACCATGTTGTGTGTGAAGAGGAGTGCAAGTACGCCATGCTGGCACTGAACTGCGTCTGCCCTGCCACCTCCACCCTCATCACACTGCTGGTGCACACCTCCCGTGGCCAGTGAGTGTTGTCCCTGCCTGTCCCTGCCTGTCCCTGCTTGTCCCTGCCTGTCCCTGCCTGTCCCTGCCCTCCCCTGCCCTCTCCTGCCCCTGCTGAACCTGGAGGGATGGCAGAACCGAGGCCTCTGAGCTCAGAGGGATAGGGTGGGGGTCTGGGATGGGTCTGGGGAGCACAGTGGGATCTGGGACCCCCATCCAGGTCAAGACCAAAGCCCCATATTGTAAGGGGACCACACCAGTGCATTTGGACTGGGCAACACCAACTTTCCAGAGACTGGAGATAAAAATATCTTTGTATTGGCACGGTCCTGCTGGCAGGAAGGTGAACTCACAGCACAAGCAGCCCCAGACCCTGCAGGGTTTTTTGGGGGGTATATGTCCAGTGTGGCTGGAAGAGCTCTGCCAGCACAGGAGAGCAGTGCTGTGTGCCCTGCACTCCTTGGCCAGTCAGAAATGTCTGAATTTTTGGTAAAGTGCCATCAAAACAGTTATGAAACATCCTTGCCAGATGCCTATCGCCCCATGCTCAGGGCTGTTTGCCAACACAGGCTCTGAACCCTCCCTCTGCACCCTGCAGGAGCCCTCGTTAAATAAAAAGGCACTTAAAACCCAAAATGAGAAGGAGCTCATCCTCGGTGAGCACCGACAGCTCGTGGTGATGTGTCACTGTCACCTCCCTGCTGCCAGGCTCCAGGGCAGCTCCAGAGATTGTTGGTGTCTGCCCTGGGATCTGGCTGGAGTTCTGGGATCTGTGCCAGCACCAGGGATCCCATCCCTTTCCAGGGGTCTATCTCAGTTTGAGGAGTCCCATCCCAGTTCCAGGGGTCCCATCCCTTTCCAGGGGTCTATCCCAGCTCCAAGGGATCCCATCCCAGCTCCAGGGGATCCCATGCCAGCCCTGGTGGAACCCTCCTGACGCTGCTGCTGTATTTTCAGGGAGGGCCAGGAGTCCCCGGAGCAGTGGCAGCGGATGTACGGGCGCTGCTCGGGCAATGAGGTCTATCACATCCGCATGGGCGACAGCAAATTCTTCATGGAGTACGAGGGCAAGAGCTTCACCTACGCCGCCTTCCACGCTCACAAGAAGTGAGGGCGGGGGGATCTGCACTGCTGGGGGTCGGGGCTGGGGCTGGGCGGTGCCAGAGGTGCTTTGTGCATGGACAATGGCCCGGGGAATGCTCACGACCCGCTCCCGGCGCAGGTACGGCGTCTGCCTGATCGGCATCCGGAGGGAGGAGAACAAGAGCATCCTGCTGAACCCGGGCCCGCGGCACATCATGGCGGCATCAGACACCTGCTTCTACATCAACATCACCAAGGAGGAGAACTCGGCCTTCATCTTCAAGCAGGAGGAGAAGCAGAAGAAGAAGGGCTTTGCGGGCAGAGGCAGCTACGACGGCCCCTCCCGCCTGCCCGTGCACAGCATCATCGCCAGCATGGGTGAGTCGGGGGGCTCAGGGGGCAGCAGGAGCCTGCACACCCCACTCATCATCTTCCCCACTTTTGAGTTCGTTTCCTCTCCCACATTTTTTTTTGTTTTGTGTTTTGCACACTCCTTGCTGTGCCCCCCCTCACCGCTGATAACCCCTCTCCATCCGCTCTCCCAGTCATCTCACCAGTAAAATACACATTTCCTTGCACCCTGGGTGCTCTCAGCAAGCTCAAATATCATTATTAAAACTCATGATGTCCATTATCATTAAGGGTATTTGCATAAATGCCCCGAGCCTGGATTTAGCCCTCAATTATTTCCAAGGCTGGAAGAAGAAATGCCGTGGGGCACATCCTAAATCACGTTTATGGTCCCCAAGCCAAGGACGAGCGTAGTTTTCTCTGCAGTGAGCGGTGCATTTGTGCAAGTGAAAAATACCATGAGTCATTACTTCCCTCTTGTATCTGGGGAGAACAAGTTTTGGAGGAGCTGAGCCACACGAGCACATTATATTTCAGGCAAATAATTTATGTGTTTGTACTCCTGAGCAGCAATTTGCATAGATTATCCCCCCAGCGAGCCGCAGAGTGCTTTGCCGAGCAGTGTTTGTCACAGTTCTTTGTCACACGGCTCCTACACACAGGGACCTTTGGCAGAGGTGATGAGAGGGACAGGAATGACGTGAGTGCCAGCAGGGCAGCGGTGTTTGGCAAGGCCAACGCCTGGGCTCTGCTTCCTGGGACGCTCCATCAACGTGTTTGATTTTTGGAAGCTGCCGGAGGACAGGATGGGGAAGTCTCTCTTGTCCCCTGCTGGATATCAGGAAAAATTCCTTCACAGAAAAGGTTGTGAAGCACGGGCACAGGGTGCCCAGGGCAGGAGTCACCATCCCCAGAGGGACTTAAATGACATGTAGGTGTGGCATTTGGGAACGTGATTTAGTGGCAGGTGGAGAGTGCTGGGGGAATGGATTCAGTGGTCTTAGAGGACTTTTCCAGCCTTAAGGATTCTGAGATTCTAAGACCTGGAGCTGATCAGGAGGCATGTCGGAGGTGGATGAGGGCATTGCTGCCTGTCTGCCTCTCCCTGGGGCAAAGGGAAGTCCACAGGAAGGGCAGAGCCAGAGCAGATGTGGTTCCTTACCTGGCTGGTGTCCCCCAGAGCCTGCGAGGAGCTGGGACAGGGTTGGGCTGCAGGGTTGTCAGCTCAGAGACACACCAGCATGATAAAAACTCCTGCAGAGCCCACTTTGGCAGTTCAGGGAGCTGAGGGGGGTGAGTCAGCTGGCCGTGGAGCTGTGAGGGGAATGGAGAGAGGCACAGAGCCCAGGGACAGCCGAGCCCTGGGGACATGCTGCACACAGCAGCGCCCAGCTGGACGCTTTACCTGCACTCTCTGTGCCCACCAGGGGTCGAGCACCAGCTGGGCCTGTGCAGGGCTTGAGGACAGGAGGCTTTGGTGACATTTCCCCCCCTTAGAGCGTGTTTGCCGTGTCCAGGTACAGTGGCCATGGACCTGCAGAACACCGAGTGCCGCCCCGCCAACAGCAGCAAACTGGCGCTGCCGGCCGAGAACGGCTCGGGCACGCGCCGGCCCAGCATCGCCCCCGTCCTGGAGCTGGCTGACACCTCGTCCCTGCTGCCCTGTGACCTCCTCAGTGACCAGTCCGAGGATGAGATGACGCAGTCGGACGAGGAGGGGTCGGCAGTTGTGGAGTGAGTCGCTCTCGATTGATGGAGACCTTCTTTGTCTGGTTCATTGCACTTGGGTCCAGTTTGGTTCACTCTGGTTGCACCCAGTTTGTTCCAGTTTCAGAGACATTGGGACCACGGCACATGGCAGATGCTCATGTTCAGGCTCAGCCCCTCTTGGCTCTTCCATGAGCACTCTATCCCTGCATCTTTACAATCTCATGGTCCTTTGCATAGCAAAAAATACTCCTAAATAGGTATATTCAGGGAATTCCCAGCTGCTGCAGGAGAGTTCTGCAGGGCATTTGTTGCTGTTGAATGCTTTCCCCAGCATCTGAGGATTGGATAAATGGAGAGCTCTCCCCGTGTCCTCACACAGATTTCTCTCTGCTGCAGGTACGTGAAGGGCTACCCCCCAAACTCGCCCTACATCGGGAGCTCCCCGACCCTGTGCCACCTCCTGCCCGAGAAAGCCCCGTTCTGCTGCCTGAGGCTGGACAAGGTGTGGAGGGGCTGCGGGGGCTGCCCGGGGCCAAACCCCCCGGGACGCGTCCGCTGAGTCCCCGCGCTGTCCCACGCACAGGGCTGCAAACACAACAGCTTTGAGGACGCCAAAGCCTACGGCTTCAAGAACAAGCTGATCATCGTTTCTGCAGAGACGGCTGGGAACGGCCTCTACAACTTCATCGTCCCGCTGCGGGCGTACTACCGCTCCCGCAAGGAGCTCAACCCCATCGTGCTGCTGCTGGACAACAAGCAAGTACTTTTCCACGGGTGTTGTCCCTCACACAGAGCCCTCCCTGTGCTTCCAGGCGCGTCTCGTGCCATGGGGTGGGAGTGTGAGGGGGCAGCAGTGACACCCTGGGGTTCCTGGGCTGGCCGGCCCCGGGGTTTTGTGTCTGTCTTTGCTGCATGGACGTGCTGAACCACCTCGCTCTCTGTGGCTCTCCCCCCAGGCCTGAGCACCACTTTCTGGAGGCCATCTGCTGTTTCCCCATGGTTTACTACATGGAGGGCACCATTGACAAGTAGGTGTTCCCACACATGCCACCATTGACCCCAGCCCAGATTTTCAGTCACCCCGTGAGAAGCCCCGGGGTTGGTAGCAAAGAGTTGGGCTTCTTGGGCTTCTTGGGTTGTCAGCCCCTCCCTGGGAGACGGGAGCAGGTGAAGAGCAGGTCGGGAGCAGCCTGGGCTCGCCGTGGAACCCCTGTGCTGCTTCCCTGTGTCGTTTCCAAGGGCTGACCCTGCGCTCTTCTCTTTGGGAACTGCCCAGCCTGGACAGTTTGCTGCAGTGTGGCATCATCTACGCCGACAACCTGGTGGTGGTGGACAAGGAGAGCACCATGAGCGCCGAGGAGGACTACATGGCAGACGCCAAGACCATTGTCAACGTCCAGACCATGTTCAGGTGAGGGGTGGCCACTGCTGGGGACAAGTCCAGGAAGGGTGGCAGTGCCTGGGGTGGCAGCTACAGACAGTGGGACACATCTGGCGTTGGGTTTGGTGTAGGAAGCAGCATGTAATCAGCTGTTTGTGACCTCAGACAGGACTGTGGTCTTCCTCAGGCTTTAAATCCTCTGAGACAGCTGCAGGACAACAGCTCTCTTTCCACTGCAGGCTCTTCCCCAGCCTGAGCATCATCACGGAGCTGACCCACCCCTCCAACATGAGGTTCATGCAGTTCAGAGCAAAGGACAGTTACTCTCTGGCCCTTTCCAAGCTAGAAAAGGTAGGAGGAGGTTCTTCCCTGCACAGGGGCCTGGGAAGTCAACACTGACAGTGACTAACTGCATTTGAGCTCCTCGAAGCCCTGTGCTTTTCTCTTGTCCAGAAAACCCAATCATGTCTCACACATTTCCATGGGCAAAAAAAAATCCTCTTTTTGTACAGTGCAAAGATGCTGCCCACCAGATGCCACACCCACCAGAAACATTACACCTCATTGCCATGAGTCTTTTTAAGTTTCTGTGGGATCTGAGCTCAGAATTCCCCTTCTTCTTGCAGAGAGAGCGAGAGAATGGCTCCAACCTGGCCTTCATGTTCCGGCTGCCCTTCGCGGCCGGCAGGGTCTTCAGCATTAGCATGCTGGACACGCTGCTCTACCAGGTGAGGTGCAGCCCTGCAGCTGTGGCCTCCCCTCTGCATCCCCCAGGGAATGTCTGAGCAAACCCTTTCCCGCTTTCCTGCCCAAATGTCTCCCCAGTCGTTCGTGAAGGATTACATGATCACCATCACTCGGCTGCTGCTGGGCCTCGACACCACGCCGGGCTCCGGGTACCTGTGTGCGGTATGTGCCGAGTCCCCTGGGTGAAACCTGGGTCTGCTGGCATCTGTCACCCTGTGCACGGGGCTGGGGTTTCCCCTCCTCTGCAGAACTGGGGGGAGCAGCATTGCCAGGTCATTGTTCCTCTCCGTTTTGGGGACCCTCGGTGCTGCCAAAAGCCCAAGCACTGTCACAGACCAAGCTCCCCGTTTTGAAGGCTGAGGTCAGAAATTGCCCCTGATTTTCTGGTGGAGCCCAGCTCACTTTTGGGATTGTCATGGATGAAGCTGAGGAGCAGCCCAAGGTGCACAGGGGGTTGATGTCTGTGCTCTGTTGCTCAGATGAAGATCACTGAGGATGACCTGTGGATCCGCACGTACGGCCGCCTCTTCCAGAAGCTCTGCTCCTCCAGTGCCGAGATTCCCATTGGCATCTACAGGACAGAGTCTCACATGTTCGCAACCTCCGAGGTAGGGGCACAGTGCTGGCCTGTGCTGGGAAGGGGCTGGTCCCAGCCAAGCTGGGATCCAGGAGGGTGTTGGTCCCTGGTGGGCAGTGGGGAGGGAGAACAAGGGAAGGGAATTTTTGTGTTTCCTTCGTTAGTGTGGCTGCAGCGGGTGCTCTGTCCTGGTTCCCAGCTGGGGCAGGCTCTGTGCCCGTCCCTCTGGGCAGTGCTGGATGTTCTTGGCACGGCTCTGCCACAGCTCTAGGCACCGTGGGGAGCAGGGTGGGCACAGCAGGGCTGTCCCTTTGCTGGGCTGACTCTTGGTTTTCCCTTCCTTGTCCCCTGCTGCAGCCCCACGACATCAGAGCGCAGGTGAGCACCGCTTTTGTCCCGCCTCTCTGTCCCCCCTGTCCCGTGGCCGATCCCTGGGCTGGCTCTGGCCACCGAGAGCCACCCCGTGCTTTGTGCCAGCTCTCAGCCCTGGTGCCAGCACAGCACTGCCTGTCCCCATGGAAGGGTGACATTGGCTGAGCCTCAGCACTCTGGGAAAAGTCCTCAGTGCCCCGATGTAATTAACTGGGATAAGGAGCAACGGGGGAGCCAGGATTCCTTTCAAATACCTTCAGTTTTCAACTTTGTAAGGAAGCAGCGACAGGGAGCTGAAAGTTGACATTTAATTAAATACAACTCAGCTCCTTGAGATGCTTTAAAAGGCTTTGCCAGTAAATTCCTGCTCCCCAGTGAGGATTGCTGGGTCAGACGCGGCAGCACAGATGCTGTAAGAGTGAAGAGAGGGAGATTAGGCTGTTCTTGGGCAGATGCTCCAGAGGTGATCCCGTGAGGTGTCAGGTGTCCACGAGACTCCCCTCAGCAAAGGGAAGCTGGAAGTTCAAGGCCAGGTTGGACGGGACTCGGAGCAACCTGGTCTGGTGGAACGTGTCCCCACCCTGGAATGAGATGAGCTTTACGCTCCTTCCAGTCCAAACCATTCTGGGATTCTGTGAAATCTGCCGGCCAGGCGGTTCTTGCAGTGCACACATGAAGTTCTGGGAGAGCCCATTTGGGTCACCCCCGCCCCGTGGGAGAGATCCCACCCTGCCACGCCCAGGCCAAACCCTTCTTGGCCACCCCCCATCGATGCCGCGTGACCCGCTGGGCTTCCAGTCACAGATCTCAATCAATGTTGAGGACTGCGAGGACACCAAGGACGTCAAGGAGCACTGGGGCATCAAGACGAGCCACCACCGGAACTCGTGCTCCAGCGACCAGTCGGAGCACCCTCTGCTGCGGCGCAAGAGCATGCAGTGGGCGCGGCGGCTCAGCAGGAAGGGCAACAAGCACTCCAGCAAGACGGCCGAGTGGATCAGCCAGCAGCGCCTCAGCCTGTACCGGCGCTCCGAGCGCCAGGAGCTGTCCGAGCTCGTCAAGAACCGTATGAAGCACCTGGGCCTGCCCACCACCGGGTACGGTAAGTGCCGCTCGGCCGAGCCGCTCCGTGGTGCTGCCTCCCGCCCCTGGGCTCCTCAGGTAACCCCGGCCCAGCCTACCCCCGGCCCAGCCTAACCCCGCGCCGAGCCTAACCCCACGCCGAGCTTAGCGGCTGTCCCCGCGGGCGCCGCCGGCTCCGAGCGGCGCCTCATCCCCGGCTTGCTTGTGCTTGTGCAGACCCGCGGCTCCGGGCTGCGGTCCCGCCACGCAGACCCCCCTCCCCTNCCGGCTGCAGGCAGCCCCCCCATCTCTGGGCTCTGGGATGGCTCCGGGCAGGAGTTGGCAGTGGCAGAGCGGCTCCGGCCCTGGTGCCTGCAGCAGGAGCCGGTGTCCCCGCACGGCCGCGGGGCGCGAGGCCGCGTTTGTCCCCCGCCATGCAGAGAGGGTGGTTCAGGACAGCCCGAGCCCAGGTCAGCGCAGCCCTCGTGCCCGAGAGTCCCCGTAGTGCGGCAGGGAGAGGCCAAACCCCGTCAGCTGGCGCAGCCCCCTTTGGTTATGGACTTTAATCCGTGGTAAACTCTTCCGTGGAAAACCTCTCGGTAGCTGCAGGGCTGAGTTGCTTCATTGCGTGTGACACCGGTGTGTGGCTGTGACAGGGCTCAGGGCCCCTCTGTGCGGCCGCATCTCTCGTGAAGCTTCTGACCTGCCCGTCGGTGCTGGCATCTGTGTCCCCCTGGACAGCCCCCACCCCCTGGGTTTTGACAAAGTCTCTAGCACACAGCTCCCTTTGTTTGGTTGGTTTTTTGTTTTGGTTTGTTTTGTTTTTTTTTTCTTTCTTTCTTTGAAGCCATCCTGTGCTGCTGCTTGTTTGCTCCATCCTCCGAGAGTGTCCGTCCACCCCGTGCTGGCCCCTGCCCACACTCAGGCTGGCAATGAGCCCCAGCTGGGATGGGAGCTGATTTTGGGGGTGGGATTCCTCCCTTTCCCATCTTGGCTTTTGGCACGGGAAAGAGGAGGAGGAAATGTCCAGAAGTACAGTGTAGAAGGGGTTTGGAGTGGTTGGAGTGGGGGCCCAGGGGGTGGCTGTGGGCACTGCCAATGTCCCCAGGGAGAGAGGCAGCGGAGCTGGCTTGTGGTGGGATGGAGCGAGGACAGGGACTGCCAGGCAAGGGTTTGTATCCCCCCTCTCCTTTTCCCCTACGTTCCTGGCCCCGGAAGTTTCTGCTGTAGTTCCAGGGGAGCTGTCTGGCCTCGGTGAGGCTTGGGGCACAGCTTGGGGTCCAGACAGCGCTGGCATCCTTGTCCTGGCAAATTTGGGTCGAAGCAAACCGGGGGAGCTCTTGCAGGAGAGGGGACAGTGGGGAGGGCACAGGACAGGGACCCTGGGCACAGTGTGGGGACCAGCAGCTCCTTGGGCACTCAGCGGTGCAGGGACTGTGTGTTGTCACCGTGTGTCACCGTCAGTGTCTGGACACCCATGGAAATTTGTTGCTCTGCCTTCTGCCCCTTTCCTTTTTCTTTTGCTCACGTGATCACTGCAGCGCAGGAGCTCGTCTCTGATATTTGCCAAACCATGGCTTGCTGACCTCTCTCTCTCTCTCTGTTTATGTCTGTGCCTTTCCCTGTATGTTCTGTAGAGGATGTAGCAAATTTAACAGCCAGTGATGTGATGAATCGGGTAAACCTGGGATATTTGCAAGGTAATTCCCTTTCCCTGGGAGTCCCGCGTGACTCATGGCGTGCAGCGTACAACAAGATCATGCCAGCTAAGCCCAAACCTCACCCTTGCCAGTTTTCACCTTAGATCCCCGAGCTTTCAGCACTAATTTGTTGGGTGGCATTGGAAAACCGATCAGTATCCTGTGGTGGTGGTGCAAATGCAGGGCTCTGCTTAATCAGGGAGACAGAAACCTCAGGGACCCTTTTTAAACTGAATTCCTACAGGGAAATCACAGCCCTTGGCTTTCATTAACAAAACCCTCCCTTCATGGCTCTGCGAGGTGGCTTTGAGCTGTACAGCATGAGGAGGGGACGAGGAGGGGACGAGTGCCCCAGAGCTGCCTGTGCATGTTGTGATGAGATGCTGGAGCTCCTGCTGGGTCAGCCACAGTCCAGGGCAAGGCAGCGCTGTAAAAATCCCTCTGCACCCCTTGGTTTGCCTTCCTGGTCCCTTTCCAGCATTAGAAGACCCCATTTTCTGATGGGGAGTGCTGGGCTCAGCCCGAGGCAGCAACAGCAGCCACAGGGGCCCCTGGTGCTGCAGCCACCCCAGCACCTTGTGGGGCTCTGTGGGACCTGCCAGGTTTTCCCATCTTTGTTTTCCACCTTCCCTCCACGGTGGAACACGCCCTGGAAAGGCTCCTTTTTACCGCAGCAGCCCCAAGATTAGCAACAGCCCAGCCCATCCATCCCAGCTTCATTTTTGGCTTCTCTAGCCCAGGCTTAAGGTGAAACGTTGGCATTTTCCTACAAAGTGTGTCCTTCATCGGGCAGCCAGCCCCAGGCCAGCAGAGTATATTGCCTGGGGCAGTGGACATGCAGCAATATACTCAGTGTGCTCAGCAGGGCCTGGCCTGGCTGCATGGGGTCAGGGAACTTCCATGGGGCAGGGAAACCTGCCCAGAGCCAGAGCCCGTCCCTGCCTCGCTGTCACGTCCTCCCCCGTGTGTCCCGTCGGGTGCCAGGGCCTGCGTGCCGCCCTTGCCCCAGCATCGCCACCGCCACCCCTGTCTCCCTGTAAGGCTGAGCACTGGGATGGCCCAAACTCTGCGCTGGCTCCAGGACAGAACACCCGGCACAGGCTGGGGGTCCTGGGCAGCGTCTCCCCGAGGGTGGTCCCAGCTCCCGCTGGCTGCAGCACCCTCTGTGCTCCCAGAGGTGCCGGGGATGTGTGTGAGAGCAAAACAAAGATCTGGTGTCCCTGCAAGCACCGGGGTACGGCACAGCCCCGCCCTGGGAGCGTCCCACAGCTCACCTGCGTGTGCCCTGGCAGGGCACCTCGGGTGGAAGCTGTCTGCATTCCTGTGCTGGCTGCAGCTGCAGCTGAGGGCTGCAGAGAAGCAGCTTCACCCCCGTGCCAGGGTGACCTGGCACCCGCTGTCATTGCTGCGGCAGGAGGCCCTGGCTGTGCCCACCGTGGGGCAGGACAGCCTCTGGCTGGGGGATCCCCCACGCCAGGCAGGGGACAGCAGGGACAGGGGATGGGAGCAGCAGGACAGGCCACAGGGAGCAGCCCCCAGCCTGGAGTTAATGCCCATCCCAGTGGCCAAGTCCTGGTCCTGCTGCCCCAGAGCGGCTCCGTTTGCTCCATTTGCACCTCGAAGGGACTTTTCCAAAAAACCCTGGAGAGGTGTCCCAGTGACAAGCCTTGCAGCGAGCTGGTGTCCCGCTGTGCTCCTCATGCTGCCCCGGCGTCCGTCTGTCCGTCCCCTTGCACCCTGTCCATCCCCCCCATCAGCCCGTCTGGAAATGGTGTCACCTGTCGCAGCTCCCGTCCCTCCCCGGCCGCCCGCAGCCTCGCGCCCCCATCCATTTCACCATGATCTTGTTCTTGGCTATTTCGGGAAGCACAGGGGCCCCCCCACCATCGAGACCCTCCCTTGGCCCCCGTGGGTGCTGCTCTTGGTGGCCCTGAACCCCCCCGGGAGGTCACTGTGCTTTAGAGCCATCCCCAAAACGGCATCGATGGCTCTGGAACTCCATGGAGGCGATTTCCCCGGGCAGGGGAGAGAAGCGATCCATGGATTAATCCCTGGATGAGGCTGAACTGAGTGATGGAAGGGGAGAGGTGGGCAGAGCATTGGGGCGGCCCCGGGGGGGTGCAGCTGCCCCGAGCCAGTGGTTGGACTTGTGCTGTACCTGACACAGCAGGACTAACCTGTTCCCTCTTTTGCACTCAACCAAGGTAAGACATCTCACTTTATTTTGGGGGGGAGCGGGGACTTTGAAGAGTGACCTCTGCCAGTGCCCTGGGCCGTGCTGTGGTGGGGGAGAGCCTGGGGAGGTGAGGAGGGAGGTGGCAGTGACGTTCTCGGTGTCCTCCCAGTGGCAGTGACATCGCCCACGGCTTCTCCTGGCGGAGGGACCCATGTGCCTGTGGGAGTGAGAGCCAGGATGGGATCTGCCACCTTGTTGGGGTGTCTGTGGGGTGTCCCTCCCTCAGCAGCCCTGTCCCTGCTCTTGCAGATGAGATGAACGACCACCAGAACACCTTGTCCTACGTCCTGATCAACCCGCCCCCGGACACGCGGCTGGAGCTCAACGACATCGTGTAGGTGTTACCTCCCCTGTCCCCAGGGTCCCCCCAGTGCTGGCAGCTGCCCCCACCCCACTGCTTCCCTTCATTTCTCATAAACACCCACAGGTGCTGCCTCTTCCAGGCCATTCCAGCTCCCTGTGTTCCTGAGCAGCACCCAAACCGCCCCACAACCCCACCTGAACTCCCATGGGCAGCGTGGAGCTTTCCTTTGGCTTCCACCGAGCAGCTGAGGAATAACTCCTGATTATTTATTATTCTATTACTTTATGGCATTTACACCAACAGCTCCTATTATTTAACACCTCTTATTCAAACCGTGCTCTGCCCCAGCTCCGTGGGGCACCCCTGTGCGTCCTGCCCTCAATCCCAGGATAAACTGGGGGTTCCAGGGGTGTAACCATACCTGTCCCGCAGGTACCTGATCCGCTCCGACCCTCTGGCCCACGTGGCCAACGACGGCCACAGCCGCAAGAGCAGCTGCAGCAACAAGCTGGGCTCGGGCAACCCCGAAACGCGCGACGAGACCCAGCTGTGAGCTGGGACCGATCCCGGCCCAGGGCTCCGGGAGCTCCGGGAAGGACGGCACGGCCCGGCCCCGCCCCGGGGGAAGGACAGCACGGCCCGGCCCCGGGGGAAGGCGGCGGCTGCTGCCCGCGGTGCCCGGAGAGAGGCGATGCCCAGCCCGGCCCCCGCCGCGGGAGGGACGGCCGGAGCCCCGGGAGGGGCGGCACAGCCGGACACGCCCGCAGGCGGTGGCCGTGCACCCCGGGGATTTTAACTTTTTATACCGATACCGCAACTAGTGAGAAAGTCTTCGCTGGTGCTGGTGGGACGCGGCTGAGCCTGGCTGCCGGTGAGCCTGGGGGAGCAGGGCTGCGTTTGGGATGGCCCCGCCTGGCACAGGTCGGTCGCGTTTGTGGGGCTGGTGAAGAGGGGAGCAAAACTGCCCCGAAACCCTGCTCCTCTTCCTCCTTCTCCTTCAGCAGGTGTCCCCCAGGGTACCCAAACTTCTGCTCTTTCACCCAACTCGTGCTCTTCATCCTCTGCTGGGTTTCTGTTCCGGGTGGCCACGCTGGGGACACTTTGGCCACTCTGATGGCCGTGGGACAGATGGGATGGGGGGGACAGGAGGGGCAGCAGCCCCCACAGTGCCATGGCAAGGGCTGCTCTGTCCCCAGCACCTCTGGCATCTCACAAACCAAACCACGCCAAGGCCCGGGCAGCGAGAGCCGGGCCAGCTCTGTTCAGTGCCCTGAGCCCCTGGGTTTGTGTCCCCCCGTGCTGCTGGAGCTGAGTGCCTGGGGGATTTGGGGACACTTGTGCTGGGGTGGATGGCTGGGCTGGCCAGGGCCGCACGCCTGGGTGTGGTGGTTTGGTGTCTCTGTCCTTCCCCTCGCCGTGGTCAGGGCTCGGTCACACCGTTCAGGCAGCGGGTTCTGCCTGTCCCCCCATCCACCACGGCCCCCTCGCAGCTCCAGCCCCCCTGCTCCACTCTGTCCCTCCTGTCCCTGTCCCCTCAGCAGAGCTGCATGAGCCGAGGTGCTCGGGGTCCCCCCGGCCTGCAGGGACCTGGCACCACCACAAACACCAGATGTGCTTCTCATCTGCTTTTGCACATTCTACACCATCGATGTGGAAAGGCTTTATCTGACTGCCAAGTGAATGACTGAGTCGTTTACTCCCTACACCTTGATGTTCATATCTCACAATTCCAATGTGATTTTTTTTCTTTTTTTTTTTTTTTGTTAGCAAGGAGCTTGTAGAGCACAACATGGCCATGAAATCCCATCAGCCTCCCACACTCAGCTGAGTGGTTTATTGCCATTAACATTCACTGTTTCCTCCCCAGTACACCCCCAATCGATGTTTACAATGAAAAAAAGCCAAAACCAGTTTAAAATGAGTTTTAAACAGCTGGGGAGATGCCCCAGCCTATGGGGGTGTACTGCCCATCCTGCCCTGAGGGAGAACAGAGATGCCTGGGGTAGGACCAGTGCCAAGGTTGGTACCACTGAAGAGGGTGTTGAGAGACACCTGCTGTGCCTGGATGAGGTTTGGGGTCCATCTTTTACTTTTTTTATTGTTTTTTATTTTTTTTTCTCAAGTGCCAGGCAGGAGCCCCTGAGTGGTGGCACATCCCAGGCTCGGCAAGGTACCACAGGTAAAAGCAGTGAGTGCACCTCTCCCACCCCACTGAGTTGTGGGCACAAACAGAATTGTCCTTAAAGCTTTTTGGGGTTGTTTTGATGGATTTTTAATGATTAGTTTTGTGTCTGTTTGGTTAAGGCAGGCACATGTTTTATTTATATCTGTTTGTAGCTTCACGTGCCAAATCTGTCATTTCAAATGGCAAAAAAGAAGTTGTAGGTTAGCAAGTGGGTGTGGTTGAAGTACAAAAGGACTCTGTGCTGGCTTGAAGCCTCAGGGTGCTCAGATCATGGAGTGTTCGTGTATTTAAGTGTCTGCATTTAATATTTTCATTTTCCAAACCCCGCTTTGCTTTCAAGGGAGAGAGGAACAAAGCAGTATTGCAGGTTAAAAAAAACCCAAACCAGCAAACAAACAAAACCCCAGACCCCAAATTAAAAAAAAAAAAGGTGTGATTATTTGCATCTATTTACTGAGAACATACCATTTTTATTATTTTTTGTTTGATTGGCTGTGAGCTGTGAGAGCGCAGGGAAGCGCCGCTCCTCAGCTCAACCCTCCCATGGCAAGAAAATTAAATTTCCTTTAAAAACCCTTAATTTACTTAAAATGTCAGCCTCCCCCAGCCCTGAGCAGCCAGGTCAGCCATGCCAAACCCAGGGGCTGTGCTCCAGAGGCTCCACTGGCCGTGGGCTTGGGTCCCTCCTTCCTCAGCGGGCACACCCAGCTCCTTCCCAGGAGAAAATGATCCCAGGAGGAAACCACATGCCAAAAGGACTGAAGCCTCTGAGTGGTTTGTGGTATTTTCCAAATGCCCTCGATATTCCTGTGTTTTTTTGAGGATGCTTCTGTTTGTTCCGTGTACAAAGTCCCTGGTTGTGAAGCGGAAGCTCCGTGTACAAACCCTCGGCGCTCCTCCTCTGGTGTAAATTTCCAGCCGACCTTCCCATGGGATGGGGGAAAAAAAAAACCCTGTAAATACTCACCTGTGGGCAATGCAAGTCCGAGAACCAAGGGTTCGTTTTTCTAATTCCTTAGCCTCAGTTACAATACTAATGTAAAAACAAAAGCAGTTTATTTTTCTAATGGTCCTGGGAACGTCGATGCAGTGACAAAGGGCCCGCGGGGAGAGGGGCACGAGGAGCTTCCATGGGAAGAGCAGGATGGCTGTTGCTTCCAAGCATGGAAAAATCCCATTTTCTGGAGGAAATAGTTGTGTTCCAGTGCAGAGACCTGGCAGGCCCTGGGGGATGCAGAAACGAGGACAGCTGGGATATTTTGGGGTTTTCCAGCAACGGCTCCGGCGCATGTTCTGTGTCCACTAACGGTTTGATACGCTCAGTATGGACTAAACCCATATATCCTGCATTAAACTCAACTACTCAAACCACTGTTATGAGCATATTTATTTCCTGTTATCCCCCTTTTTATTTAACCTCTGTAGAACAGGATGTTTTTATTCCAAGCTCAGCTCCTGCATGGATTTTTATCAGCAACAGCAACTCCCGTCTTTCCTCTCGGAGACCGAATTCCAGGAGCTGCTCTGCTGGGATGCAGCCAAGGGGAGAGGGTTTTGTACAATTCTTGTGAAGAAGCTTCACATTTCTGTAAAGATAAATGAAAATAAAAGAGCTGCATGCAGCAACAGGAGACACTGCTGTCTGATTTTCTTTTTTTTTTTCTGTTTTAAAATCCACGGGAAGATGTGGTTCAAGCTGAGGCTCAAGGCAGCTCCTCCCCAATTTCTTTTTTAACTTCATTTTCAAAGTATTTGTGCATTCAGGCACCAAGGGTCTGGTGAGGTAGAGAAGCTTTTAAAGATTATTTAATTTATTTATTTAATCCTAATTTCTATTATTTAATCAATGCATTAAATTTTGTAGGTATTTAAGATTTATTTTTTTTTAAATGATGTTTAGCCAAGATGTTCTAAATGTACATGTTCTTCTGCCTCCCAGCACTTTCTCACTGGCTCCAAAGTTTTCAAGATTTTCAGGAAAGGTGCCAACATTTCTAGAACATGCTGTGCTCATACACAAAGATCTTAGCTTGGACATCAAGTGCAGGTAAGCAGAGATTGTTTTTATTCAGAATTTTAGGCAAATACTGTAAAAATCTCGTTATTTAGAATCACACAGGACACAAACAATATTCCTTAAATAGGGAAGAGAATTCTGGGCTGAACATAAAGGTGAGGAAGCTGGAAGTGAAAGGACAGCGGGAAGCCAAGTCCCTGCTAAATTACTTTTTAATTGTTGGCTTTAAACCAGATAAATTTTTAAACCAGAACAAAATCTTCTTTTTTCTCTGCATCCAAATTGCAGAGATTACACCCGAAACAAGGTAATTTTAACACCACCACAATGAAAACCCATCCAAGGCTGCAGAACAGGATTTAATGGGATTTCAGCACTTCCCAGCAGTGGGTTCTTCACTTTGTCCTCTTGTTCCACCTTCCACAGCAGCAGGCACAGAAAAGAAGAGCAAATAACTCTGCAAAATAAACCAAAATTCATTCAAATATTGGCCCCAGTTGAGGAAAATCAGCTTCTAACATTATAAATTCCTTATAGCAGAGAAAATAAAATCTAGAGCACTAAAACATACATTAAAAATAATGGAGTTGGTGGCTGGGAAACAAAAAGGAAACCAAGCCCAAGAAGGATTTTTTATTTTTGCTGTAAATTCATTTTTTATGGTTATTCCCCTGGAAGACAAAGTCAAAAGAAAAAGGTTTTGCTTTGCTAATATTTCCAGGTATTGCCACAGTAATTTTGGGGAGGTTTATGGGCTTCTTTCAAGTGGCTCATTTGAATGTTAACAAATGCTGGATATTGAATATTTCATCAGCCCTGCTGCACACACTTCCCCAGAGGTTTTTTTTTCCCCTCCACTACAATAAATTTGTTATTTCTGAACAAGTTCAGAGGGATGGATCAGAAAACTCTGACAGGATTTCAGCACCAAGATAAAAGTGAATTTATATTTAGCACAGACAAGCAATTTAAAACCACCCCGTAATTTTTACAGCAGGAACGTGCCAGTGCTCAGCACAGGCTGGAAAAGGAAGGGGCACAAAATTCCAGTTCTGGAACAGCATTTTCCTTAAAAATTTGGGTTAATTTTTTCAAAGAAGAGCTGAACTCACCACTTGGAGCAGAAGAGTAAAAATGGGCCCACAGGAAGCTCGAAATCTTCAAACCTTCTAAAACCAAACCAAGCCTTAACAAACCTGCAACAGAAAGCTCAGGGAAATATTTTCTTTTAGAATAACAAATTTAAAAACCCCTTACAATTATTTTTTACTTACTAATGGTAAGAGAAGTCCAGTGTCCGAGTGGTAACCTGGAATTAACTGTAAAGTTTTCAATGCAATGTGGAAAATACACTTAATTATAGTGGATAATATGAATATTTTGATTTTGAACTGGCTGAAGAACTTTATATAATAAAACTTCACTTATTTGAAGCACACAACACCAACCCCAAAATACTCCCCAGATTTCTTCAGTTCTGCACATGAACAGCAGTAAAATTGGTACCAAATTTCTCAAAAAAATCTTCTTTTTGGGGCGAAATCCTCAGAGAATCCCAGCACAGCCTCAGCCCGAGAATGTTTGGCACCTCCTGACCCCAAACCCACCCCCCTCAGCCACCTGCCTCTCCCTCAGCTGCTGAAAATTAATTACATTTAACCCCCTAATTAACTGCAAGCCACTTAATTGGATAAGCAGAGCATGGAGAGCAGCTTAGTGCACGTCCTCAAGGGCTGCTCCATCCCAGGGTGGGATCAAACTCCCAGCACAGCCAGTCAGAGTGAACAGGAGGCACCTCATTCACTGCTACATTGAAACAAAAAAAAAAAATAAATTAAATAGAGAGTGAGGGGCTCTGGAGAGTCTGACACTAAAGTCATCAGTTCTGGGGATTTGTGGCGGGGAAAACAAAAAAAAATTGAAAATTCAAGTCCTGAGAACTCATTCCTGTCATCCTTAGTTCAAACTACAGCCCCGAACTCTTGGTTGTAAGAGGAGGAACTCCAGAGATTTCCACACTCAACTCCCCAGTGCACTGGGGACAAAAATCAGCTTTATTTTCTTGGCACACTCAGCCCTTCCAGTGAAGGCTTCCAGAGTAAGTTAATATTCCCCAAATTCAGGATATTTCGGCTTGAACTCTTCCCCCACCTGAGAGCAGGATGAAAATGAGACGAAACCACAGCGAGCACAGATGCAAACAGCACATGGAACACACAGACTGATGGACAGGGCTGGAGAGAAGGAAACTGCACTTTCAAAGCACTTTAAAGATGTACATTCTTGGATTGTCACTAAGAAACAGAGAGAGGTCACAGCCAGCTCCCACCTCCTCCTCCTGCCAGGAGGCACAAGCAGAACCTCTGGGAGCAGCTGGAAGATTTTATTTATATTTTTATTTATATTTTAATTTATATTTACAAGTTCTGCTTGTTTGGACAGAGCTAAGAGGGAACAACCCCAGCTCCAACTAATCCTGGAAAAAAAAAACCCAAACAAGCAGCTTAAGCTGCAGGTTGCCAAATTAATTCCATTTACCTGCAGGGATCACAGGTGATTCCCACACAGCTTCAGGCATTCACACTCTGCTCTGCAAGGACAAAACCCCATTTTCTAAGCAGGGACTTTCAGAAGTGACAGCAGCACAGTTCTCAGGGTCCAGATCAGCTTATTAGTGCTGCACACCAGGATTTCCTGTCCTTGGGAGGGAAGGGTTAAACATGAGGTCACTAATTCTGTATTCAGAATTGCATAATTTTAACCCAAACCGGAGCACTGACTAGAAAATTACCAAAATTCAGAGTGACCACACAGATCAAAGCAGCCTCAGCAGACAGATTCAAGAGTGATTAATAAATCCTTAAATTATTTCCCAATTTTCTGAGAGCTTTTTGGTCCCATTCTTGCCCACTGCAGTCAGCAGAAATAAACTCTCGTCACAAAGTTAGTGCAGCTTTGCCAAAGAGAACAGCACATCTTTAAAGTGTATTAGTTCTTGGAGGGGATGAAGTGTCACACCAACAAAAGTACACATGAAATAAAAAGGAAATCAGTTAATGATTTTTATTAAATTTCAGTGTTTCATAAAATAAATATGGTTTATAATATCAAACAGTGAGAAATAAAGCACAAGCATGAAAAGCATGGTAACAAAAGTTACACTCATGACGGTGTTTAATACTCAGCACTTTAGAAACCATAAAGCCTTTAATTATTTACAAGCAGCAAACTATCTAACATAATTTACAAATTGCAGCAGCCTAGTCAGGGAGTCCTGGGAGGGGAAAAAAACCACGGAGAGACTGCACTGGAAGACCTTCACTTTGCTCGAGCTACCCAGCACGTTATCCCATCCCAAATTCCCCTGTGCACAAGAACTCTGCACCTTCCATCATCTCCGAGGGCAAGAATTGCACTGGGGGCAGAGCTCAGCTCCTCTCGAGGACGGGGCAGCACCTTCTGCACTCGAGAGACTCAAATTCAAGTAACACTTCAAAGGAAAGTAAACATGTGCAAACCCAAGTCAGAACCTACAGGAGCTGCAGGTAATAAGTGTCAAACCCACGGAGCAGGAGCTCGTTAGCGGATTAAATTAATTAGGGAATAGCTACAGAAACCTGCTTGGGAACCAGCTGGTCAAGAATGAGACATGGGAGTGGTTAAAAATAATTTAAAAAAAAAAAAGGAACTGCAAATGTACCCTGTTACCACAGACAAAAATTTAATCTGCTGAAACACAAAGACTTTTAAGGTCATAACTCAAGATTTAATATTTCAACATGAAAAGAAATCCAAGCCATTCGACTTATTTGGGCTTTTGAAACAAATGCAAATGTCTCTGTTTAAAAATTGCTTTCAAATGAGAAAAACAAATCAATATATATTAATATATCACCCAAAATAAAAAACATAACACACTCTTCATTGTAGAGCATGCTGCTCATTCAGAATAAAGACAGGACCAAGAAAGTAGAATTACATTTCATGATGTAATAAAAACATTAAAATCTGTGATCATTAAGTGCACCATCGTACAGGAGTAGCGTGCTCAGAGTGGAAATGTTCTATACCTACCAGCATCCACCTTTATTAAAGCAAACAAATCTTTAGGACACTACCTGAAACTGAAATCAGTAATCACTGGGCTCCGTTCAGCTTGCCTTAAGTTTCAGCCAGGCACATTCCAGCTAGTAGCACCTGTTATGCCTCTTCATGATTGTATTCCAGAGATCTTTACATCTGTGAACAGCTTTTTATTTTTTTTTTTAAGAAAAAGACTGGCTTTTGCAATCCTTGCAATGCTTATCCTACACAGATCCTGCAAGTAAACTCTGTTCTGAGCAGCACAAGTTGGGGCTTTTTTCAGAAATCTGAGAGCTGGACTTACGTTGGCAGTAGGTACAGTACAAGAACTGGATGTATTCAACAGTTCCTCAAAAAGGTCTGAAAGGAAGATTTCCCTAAAGACTGTTTTAAAAAAACCAAACCAAACCCAAAGCACTTCACCCAAGATCTGTCCAATCCTCCTACCCAAGTTCAGAGCTTGCCAACTTTTCAGAACGCCAGGAAAAAGGAGGGAATGAGGTGGAGAGGGAAGAGAATTAAATTATTCCCAATTTGTACCGATGAAAAGCTTCAAGTAAAAGGAAATCCACTTGTTCAAGATCTTGCTACATGCACAGTCCCTCGTCAGCTGAAAGCCACAGTAGTCAGCATCGGGTGTAACAGCAGATTCATCATTCATAAAAAACACCGGCAACGTTCCTTCATCCTCAAGAACTTGCACCCACGGTTCTCCGTCCAGAAGCTTCTTAAAAAATGTCTATGGTTCTGCACATTTCATACCAAACTGGAGGAAAATGGTAAACATGTCTTGTCTCAATGCAATCCCAGTGAGCCAACCTTGTCCCCAGGAGCTGGGTGTCATTTCCGAGTCTGGCTCTTCTTTGGCACCGCGGGTCGCTTGGCCTGCCACAAGTGGTTGTGGATGGTGAGGGCGTCCACGCTCACCGACATGGTTTTGGCCGGGATCACGTTGAACTGTTTTCTGTCCGAGCTGTACTTATAGAGTTTGTCAATCATTTTCTTGGTGATGCTCTTTGGCCCCGTCCCAGTGAGCTTGTAGATCTCCTCGGTGTCGGGGTAGTAGCAGTAAAGTGCTCGGAACTGGCAGCCGGCGTCGCGGAACAGGATGATGTAGTGGTTGGCATCGCATTTCTCCAGCTCCTGCAGCAAAAACAACCAGGGACAGGGGCTGTTCACAGGGACAGGCATGCCAAGCTTTCAGCTGAATAGTTGTTCCTCTCACAGTTTTCCTTTACAAACCTAAAAGCAGAGCTCTAAATACAGGATCACGTAAAAAGCAAAAACTGCTCTGTGCAGCCACATTGTAGGGAATGGAATTCACACAACACACCAGTGGCATTATGAAATCAGCATTGCAGACCCGTGTGATTGACAGTGCATTAATAATCTTAATGTTTACCTCTAATATTGAGTTCTTATGTGGTTCATTCACTTTTCCAGCAAGACAGCAGTGAGATATAGCATTGTGAATAATAGGTTTGTTGGATTTGCTGCTGGGTTCCTTAAATAATTTTGGACCTAAGGAAGATTAAATAAGTCAAAATTATCTGCCTTACATTTATGAACAGTAAGATTTTCATTCAAAGAAAAAAAAAACCCCTCAATATTTTCCTAGAATGACTTACTTTTAGAGATATTAAACAGAAAAAAATACACCTGGCGACTTCTCAAAAATAACATGAAATACATCACAGGTTTTCCTGACCCGGTATTCATAATAAATGAATAAAACAAACTAAACAAAAGCAAACTAAACTAAAACAAAGCAGGCACCTGTGTATTCTGCCACTGAAGCAATAGAGGATGCTGTGGAAGCGTTCTCCCAGTCTCTCTCTGTGTTTCTGCTGGGATTTCTGCTCAGAATGGGTAAGGACTCCATCGATTCAACTCTGGCAGGGAAATAAATAAAAAATTATAAGCCAGGATTTTGGGGTTTGGCCCTGTAATCTCACACAAATGAATGGAACAGATTATTCTCCCTCATCCTCCCCAGAGCAGTCAGATTCTCCTTGCTAGAAATCAAAGCAAAAATCTGACTCCTCTGGGAGAAAACAAAACAAAATTGCAAGTTTGTACAGAACACTGCAGCTGGCAGCCACATAAAGCAGAGGAGCTCAGCAATGCAGCAAACAGCACTGAAGCCCAAAATTGTTCCACCCCCAGGAGCACAGGAACCCGAGAGAACGTGGCTGTACCTCTGGGAGGGAGTGCCACCCGAGTGAACACTTTCAGGCTCAGTTGTTGCTGCTGAGGCCAAAGACAGGCTGGAACCAGACTGAGCACTGCTCAGATTATCAGCTACAAAACAGGAAAGAAAATGTCAAACACGTTTGGTGACAGCAGATTTGAAACTCAGGGAGAGCAAACAAACCCAGATTCTTACGTGTGGAAGAACACTTGGTGCCTGAATCACTGTAAGATTCCTCACGATGGACCGACTTTGGCCTGGGCTTTTTGGGCTTGGATTTGGGCTTCCCAAGGCCTTGCTCCTCCAAAATCTGCTGCTGTTTTTTCCTCAGATACTCCTGCTTGATGAGCTCTCGCCGAGCCTTCTCCTCCTCTTTGCGTATCCGGTCCTCCTCAGCTTTGCGGCTGCCAAGCGAACACAAGAGCAGTGCACTCAGCATGGAGCAACCTCCTCATCTTAAAACAAAGAGAAATTCTTTGCTGTGCATCTTTACCGAGCCTCATCCCTTTTCTGCTCCACCTCAGCCTCCAGCTGCTGCTTCCTCAGCCGAGCCTCCTCGGCCTTGCGCTGCTGTTTCAGAAGGAACGCCGCGCGTTTTTTGGCCAGCTCATCCTCTGCCTTCTGCTCATCCTGCGAAACACAAAGTGATGGAAATTTTAAATAGTGAGCAATACATGAAGCTGGACATCACAAGACTGCTGGTCATTCCAGGAAAATTTGAAGAAAAACAATTACTTTTGGAAATCTTTACATTTTTAGAATTGATGAGTGTGAATCAAAACTGCCTATTGCTCAAGAAATAATTAAGAGACAGTTTTAGTGTTCCCTTAAGTCTGTGAGGAGAAAAAAAGGTGCTTGTCTTACTCTGACTTGTTTTTAAATATCTTTAATCATCACCAAACCTCACAGACCTGCAAAGTACAATGCAACTACGATGTGGGCCAGAATGGACACCACAAATAATCCCAGTGCAATGACAATCAGTCAAAATTAATCACACTACAAAGACCCCAAAAGTTAAATTCCCTGAGACTGAGAATAGTTTGACTTCCTTGAAAGAGAAATTATAAGAGGAAGTACCATCATGTCAGCACATCTGTGGTATTGACAATAATCATTGCTAAGCACAAATTAAGACACTAAATGCTTTGAGAACAGATCTCTCTCTTTTTCCAAAAGTAATTGTTTTCCAGTGCAGCTTTTTTATATCCAAATATTGTAACCAATGAGGGCTGTGCTGTCAGGAGACTGGGAAACACAGTTCTAATGCTGGGTGAGTGTAACAGGAACCAAATAGAGAAAGGTAGCACATTTACCTTGAAGAAAAAACCCACACCAGACTTCTGATCACCTTCACTAATCATATCCGTGGAGCTATCCTGGTTTTCAAGTTCTCCTTCATCTGGAGCTTTTAAGTCAGACAAATCTACTTCAATGAGATTAGCCTTGCATCTCAGGGGCTCCTCCACTGGGACATTTTCTTTTCCTGAGCCATCAGAAGAATTCAGCCCCGTTTCCTTGAAGCTGTTATTCACCTCTTTGCTCATTTCAGACAGAATATTCGCATCTTTGGAGGTGGAGAGAACAAGTGCCCTTTGATTGCTCTCATCATGGAGTCTATAGGTATCAAAGAAACACTTCTCCTGAGAGCCACTCCCATGGTCAGGACTGCTCTCCAGCCCCGCTTCCGTGGGGGTTTTGGCCGAGCCGTTGGGTGGGAAAGCTCTCAGATGTGGAAGGGTTTCTAGGCTGGGCGTTGGGGTTTTAACACGTGCTGAGTTCTGCTGCCTGTCCTTGGGCACTTTGAGCTCTGAAGGCCTCCCGGGCCGGGGGCTCCTCCCTTGGCCAAAGCGCGGCGCTTTCCGCAGGCTGTTCGTTCCAGTTGGAGACAGGGGCTCGACAAAATGAATCGAGGGTTTCACCTTTTGGTCCTGAGAGTTGCTTCTGGTTCCTGGGGATGGCACTGTTGGAGATTTCATCAGCAGCTCCTGCTGCTGGGAAATCTTTAGGATGGCCTGCTGCAGGGTGCTGATTGTTTCGTTCAGCTTCTCGATAGAAAGATCACATTCATTTATGTCTGCTTCAGTCACGTTGTCTTCTAGGAGGGCAACAGAAATAATATTACTTTTTTCCAAATCGTGTATAGCGGCAGGGTCTTTTGGTTTGTGTTGCTCAGCAAAAGCCAGGCTTTCCTGCATTTTTACTTTTGCTACTTCTGGAGAATCGTTGAGCATTTCTTCTCTCTCCTCCTCTTTCACAAGAAATTCCTCAGATTTGGAACCCAAAGAAATTTCATCCAAATCTTCCCCGTTGTGCCGAGCATATTCTTTTGCAAAATGTTCTGGTTTAAGAGGCTGTGGACCGTCGGGAGATTTCCCTTTTTTAACAACGTGCAGGAAAGCTGCCTTGCCCAATTTTAGTCTCTGCCTGGCTGATAAGGCTTCCATCTTCTTCTTCTGAGCCTCTATGGCCCTGCGCTTCTCTTCCAGCTGCATGTGGAGCTGCACCAGCTCCGAAGCCAAAAGATTGACGTTGTCTTTGTTCTGCCTGTTGGGGCTCTGCTCTCTCTTTTGTTTCCACGTGGTCAGAGGTGCCGGGCAGCTCTCTGAGCCATCTGGGGTGGTTTTTTGGGAACTGCTGGTGCTGGACTTGGCCTCGTAGCTGTTGAGCCTCTGCAGCTTCCTCTCAGCGAAGCTGGTCATGCGGACGCTGCCGCTGGCCACGGACACGCTGCTCACCTGCGAGATGGTGCTCAGGCAGGGGCTGGAGCGCCCGCTGGCATCGTCCTTGTCCTCGTGCTCCTTCACCTTCATGTCCTCCTGCAGCTTGGCAGACTCCTCCTCCCCGATGTACCTGGTGGCCGTAGGATGGTTGTCCATGACCACCAGATCGTGGTCGGCATCCTCCACGTCCAAGAGATCGGGCTCTGAGTCCTGCCTCACCATGGCCCACGTTGTGTCCTGGATGTGCAAGCTGAGAGCTTTCCCGTGACTCCCGCTGCCTTTACTCGTTACCTCATCGTCAGCCTTAGCAGCGTGAAGGAAGAATCCTCCAGTGGACAGCTCCTGACAGGAAGGATCTAAACTGCTACTGGCCAAAGGTCTGGAAGCTTCTACGCCTGCTTCCCCCAGGGCCACTGCATCTCCAGAACCGGGATCTGCAACTGGAGTGAAATCAGAGCTAGAAATTGGAGTAAAAGTCCTATTGAGGTCATGCTCACCGTGGCTGCTCGTGGCTTTCTTGCGAAGCAAAGACAAGTGTCCTTCATTTAACCTCTTTGTTCCAAAACTCCTCTGTTTCCCCTCCCCACACTCATCCTCTTTATTGATGACCTGCTTCTCCTTGGCTGGTTTGAGGACTGCAGGCATTAAAGGCTCCAGGTAAAAACTCTCAGCTTTGCTGTCAGCAGGGTCGCTGTTTGTTTTGGGAGACCACGCCGTGGCCACTATGCTGGGCACCCTGGCTGCTGCATTCTGCACCTCAGGATCACCACGGTTTGGCCTTTCCTCAGACCTGATGATTGCAATGAGCTCTTCATCCTCATCCTCCATTTCCACGTTGCTCAGCAAGCTCTTCCCGTTAGCTTTCACTGCGGGAGGGTGGGGCTGGTTTTTGGGGGTTACATTGACAATGTTGGAAGCAAGACTGTCCTTGCTGATGGATCTGGCCAGGCTAATGCTGTCACCAGAGCCAGGGTCCACGTCAGTACTGGCAGAATGGTGAAGAGCAAAGGGTGTTGGCTGAGACAGAGGCCTGGAACACATAAGAAGAATCTACTGACACTCAAGCACGACAAGGTGAGATTTGTTGAAATAAAGACCATGAGACAGACAGTTAAAATTGTTGTTCTATTCTAAAAATGCATCCTGTATCACAAGTGACCAGCAATACCAAGCAGCAACTTCAGACACTTCCATTTTCAACAGCATTTCCTGAAAAATCACATCTGACATATTTTCAATTGCAAATCTAAAATCAGTCAGCTCTGAAAGTGCACATGAAGAGAAAACAAAACTAAGTGAGTGTCAGTGCAGTTCTAGGGCAGTGATACTGCACTACCACAATCAAATTGTCACGGAATCATTTCCTCAAGCCATGCTGAAATAAAGAAATGCCTCCCTTACCTGGGTTTCCTCTCTGGCCATGCCAGAACTGCCCCTCGTGGCTGCCCATCAACGCGGGTCAGAGAATTCGAGCGGTGCCGATGGCCTGAAATGGTTTTTGATTTACAATAGTTTAAGAATGGTCTTTAAACCACCACTTTTACCTCATTTAATAGCAATTACGGAAACAGAATCAACTCCTTCCCCAACAGATGGCAGCAGAAAACAGATTTGCTGCAGCTGCCACCAGACAGACACAAAGCCTAAAAAAAATTGAAATCCACTAAGTTCCTTAAAAGATCTTTAAGATTTACTCAAACTCAACATGCTCACCCACTTGTGTTACTGCAGATTATGTCCAATTCTAAATAATTTCTAGAAATTTACTTACATTTTAATTAATTATTTTATTGGTACTGACAGTCATTGCCTGTTGAAATGCAGACTTACCAGGGCTTTCTTCTCCCTGTAAAGATTTTTGTTGCTTTTGCCTCAAGGGCAGCAGTGGATGGGAAGGGCTGAAGGCAGGGCTTCCTCCTTTGCCACTAATTCAGAAAAGCAAAAATTCATTACTACAAAGAATAATCAGAAAAAATACCAAATTGTGAAGTTACAATGGTAAGTTACCCTCATCCTATTTAAAACACAATAGCCTTAATTTTTAAGAAGTCCCACACAAAAGTAAACCAACTACCTGAAATTAAGTGAAGTTACAATGGTAAGTTACCCTCATCCTATTTAAAACACAATAGCCTTAATTTTTAAGAAGTCCCACACAAAAGTAAACCAACTACCTGAAATTAAGTGAAGTTACAATGGTAAGTTACCCTCATCCTATTTAAAACACAATAGCCTTAATTTTTAAGAAGTCCCACACAAAAGTAAACCAACTACCTGAAATTAAGTTTCTAAACACAGTAGATTTAAGACATCGCTTACGTAAACGGTAAATTCAAGACAAACTAAAGGCTGAAATAACTTAGAGAGCACCATGAAATTTATGTCAGCTGAAAACTTTTCTCATTAACCTTCCCGCACATCAGGTCGGGAATTGTTTGAAGTTTGTTAAGTTTGTTTTCACAGAACCCCAGCATGGTTTGGGTTGGAAGGGATTGCAAAATCCATCCGGTTCCAGCCGGATGGCTCCAAGCAATCCCTGTCCCGCTCTCCTTCAGGGCTCCAAGTCACTCAGCTCGTGCCACAATGCAGCACAAAGGCCCAGGTGATCCACAGAGAGGCACAAAGAGAAGGTGAGCAGCACAAAGACACACTCACAGGTAGTCAGGCTCCTCGGGGTGCAGGTAGTACCTGCTGCAGGCCTCGGGGGCGGCCGGGGGCTGCAGCTCTGCTGGGCTCGGGCCGGCGGGAGCAGCCAGGAAACTGCGCTTGGTGGCGTTGGAGATGGGCACGGGGGGCCTGCTGCTCTTCTGCTGCATCACTGCCTTGACTGGGCACAAAGGGACAGCATCAGCACAATTCACATCCCACAGGGACAGGGAGAGAGCTCACTGCACGGGCAGTGCTCACATTGCACAGGGATGGAATGGAAACTGTCTACGGTGTAAGCTGAACTGCTTTATTTAAAATATCTGTCTTCTGGTGAGCTTAATGGAAGTTAGAAATTAATCATTTATTAGTGGGTTTTATCTGTTCAAAAATTATCCATCCAAAAATTTAGAATTCAAGTGGATCTAGGAGTGATTTTCTTTCTACTTCAGCGCTTTTCAAAGATCCCCATAAAAAATAAACCTTGGGTAGAAATGAAGCTTCCAAGGAAACACCACTAGGCAACAGTTTCCCCGCAATGTAGGTATTTTCTAAATAACATGCTATCAGTTTTCTGTGGTTACACTTACCATCTTTTATTTCCTGGATATCTCTTGGTTGTACAAAGTCTGGTTTGACATTCTCAAACCACCAGAAGAGTTCTGCAATGAACACCATGACATTAGGCTGAAACAGAAGAAAAGGAAAATCACACCTCACATTAACAACACACTCATGATTTACCCACATTTTATTGAAAAATACATCTTTTGTTATGTTTCTTACCTTTAAAACCAAAGGAGCGTACAACATGTCCTCCAAGGTGAGGTAAAAGCATTTGTTTAGGTACTCATTTGAGAATTCTCTCAGAAGCTGAATGTTGTAGAGGCTGTCTGCAATCGATGTCACCTCCTTCAAGCAGATATCTGCGGAGGGGAGAGGGCTCTGTGAGTCCTGGCACTGTCCCAAGGGATCACCCTTGCACCCCCAGCTCACAGAAACACCAAATACACAACTGCACAGACTCCACAGCAGCCCTGGATGTTTGCTGCCTACCAGGGACACTTCTCCACCTGCTCAGTGCCCGAGGGACAGGAAAAGGAGGAAGAAAACCACAGAGAACAGTATCAGCTCTGCATTCATTTCTGAATCCCCGGGGGATTCTGTCTATCACAGCCACAGAAAAGGTAAACAGGCTACAGAGAGCACACATAATGACAAAATACAAAAGCAATTAAAACCAGACATCTTGATTTGCATATAATAAAGGGTTACTCCTAGGATTCACAGTGCTGGTTCCTTCTGAACACACTCAGGAGCTCTGCAAGGTACAACACATCTGGGAATTTAAAAACCAATACAAAATGTTGATTTGCAGAAGTTAATGCAACAAGGACATTGATTTAGTAAAAAAACCCATTTTTCTGGGGAAGAGAACCCAAGTTTTGCAATGCTCAAGAGTGACAATTTCTGCAGATTGAAAGAAACTATTTGAAAATCCAGATTGTTAAAATGTCAAGTTATGCCAAAAAAACCATGAGAATTATCAGCTAACACTGGTGGACATGTACTCCATTTTTATGGCATTGAAACCAAGCACAGTTATTTGAGCAAAGAAAGCCACATCATCTAAAACTGGAAAAGAAAGGAATCTTTTGTAGCTCAAAATATACAGAATACAGTCTTCTAAAGACAGTAAGTTAAAAAAAAAAAAAGATAAGAGAGAGATTATTTTTTAAATGTAGATTCCATATGTGACCTGCCTCCAACTTGCCATATCCACTGCCTATTACAACTGCTGCATTTTTAATTTTCCACGGATTTCTAGTTCAGCTTTCAAAGCCTGAAAGCTTTTTATTCTTTTTTTTCCCTCCAAACCTTTATTACATACCATCCAGTTTCATTTGCTCTGGACAATAATAGTGAATCACAGCTAGAAGAGCAGCACCATCGCTACCATCCTTCATCAGATCTTCCAGCACAGGGAAATAAGGTAACTGCCTGCTGGACAGGTGATCCCTCCTGTAACGTACCTACAGGGAGAAAACAAGGGTTCACATCCTGCTGAACGGGTAAAAAGACAAAAAAAAAACCCCAAAAGAGCAAATAAAAAGGAATCTGTGTTAGGCATTGAAAACTTTTCGCTGGATCCTTTCTGCTGTTCTGCCCCAAGTCAAACCCAGCTGACAAAGTTGTGTTTTTCTCCCCACGGAATCCAATTCTGAGGGAAATGGTGTTTACCTTTTAATTCTAAAATGGTTTGGGTTGGAAGGGACCTTAAAGATCATCTAACCCAGCCCCTTCCACGGGCAGAGAACCTCCCACTAGGGCAGTTCCTTGCTCATCTGCCATTCACAGCCTACTCATGCCCAGGGGCAATCCATGCTGCCAGATTCCTTGCTTCATTCACACATTTTAACTTATTATAATCAATTTAACTCAAAACCCTTCCACACAGATGCAGGAATGCAGCAAATCCAGAGAAAGGGATGTGGGGAACTACAGGAAAACACCTAGAGCTTGGGAAAAATGAAACACAGCAAAAATAATTCTGACGGGCTGGTGATCTCTCATACCTTCCCCACATCCACGGAGAGCAAAGTTCTCTCAGAGAGAACCAGAACATGGCACATCTGTGTGCAACACAGGTGCTGCGCAAAAATAAAAAAATACATGGCTTTTTCCAAAAGAATCAGAGAGGAGGAGGCCTTGACATCCATCCCCAGCAAAACTCTCCTTGATTTACTGGAGATCAAAATCCAGCTCTGGTGCAAAGCACCCCGCAGCCCTCAGGGAGTTTGGAGCTGCCAAGGCCAGCCAGCTGAAGAACAAATCTTGGCATTGCTGCTTGCAAGTTCTGCAAGTTCCAGGGTTGCTGTTTCCTGAGCATCCACCCGCTGTGGGAGGCTGTGTCTAAAGAGCAGCAGAGCAGGTGGGAGGGCAGGAGCAGAGGGCACTGCAGGGCCTGGCAGAAACAGCTGGCAGTGCTGGGAAAACAGCTTTGGACACCTCAGGGCACGGACAGCACCGGCACAGAACAGAACAGAACCTTTTATCTGCTGTGCACACACACCAATCACACCCTGCACCAGCACGGGAAAGCTGGGCTTTGCCAACGGCGTCCTACACCTCCCAAACCAGCCTGGGAAAGCTCTACACACACACACTCACTCCTAGGTGTCAATTCTGGGTGGCACAGGCTGTGAAAAAATCTGTTCAGATCACTTGGAGCAATGAGAACCGGTTTCTTCTCTTTATTTTGCACGTGCTATGCTAAGTTTCCCAAGGAACTCAAAGCTATCTCTGCGTGCTAATGCTGTTTTTCCTGTCCCTTTCCCAGGTGCAAATTGGGTTTTTCCCCAGCCTGGAGCACTCCACGAGGATGTAATGGAATGGGAATCATACTGTACCACACGAGCATATTCCACTGGTTCCAGCATGCAGTGCGATAGGGCATGCATCAGATCAGGCTTACACAGAGAGAAATAGTGAGATATAGGATGGTGATTATTCAAACAAGAAACAAAGCAAAGGCATCAGCAACATCCATTATGCACTAGAAATGTGGTTGTTAAGTCTGGTAGAATAAGTGTGCACACCAAGGCAAACTGGTTAGCTTGAAAGGGTCAGCATTTATCCACTTAAAGTAAGCATATTAAAAAAAAAAACCCTTCAAAAATTCTTTTTCAATTTTAATTCCTCCTGTAGTTAAGGTAGATACAAATATTTCATTTCCAATAGGCTTAAATGGAATTTACATCAACCACAGTCAATACCAAGAACTAAAATCTGTAAAGATTCCTTGTTTCTTTTGGCTTTGGTGAAAAACCCCACAAATTTATCAAAGAGGGTTTTTATGGACTTAATTTAATTCCTTGTTTTTTGATCAGCTGTTATTCTCTTAACCCTTCAGTCTTTGACACTGAAAATTCTGAATTCTTTCTTATTTTCTAAGCTGAGTGTTGTGGTTTGTAACCCTCCTGCCCATGCATGCAGTGAATGACACTTGTATGCAAAAACTGCAGAAATGGTGCTGCTGAAATGGAGATAATTCTGTATTAAAAAAAACCCAACCAAACAAAAAATCACAAAAAAGCATAGAATTGACAGAATCCAACAACTTTGAGAGACTGCAAAACCCGCCAGCAAACCATTACAAATCAAAGTGGACTAGAAGTGAGACAACCTTTGTTTATTCCTTCCCTTAATTTCAGAAATTTAAAGTTTTTACTTCAGCCCACAGATTTGGTTCAGACAAACAAAGGATGAGAGGCTGCAGCAGGACTGAGCTCTCTGTGGGAAGGCAGAGAGATCATGGGGAGGCTGCCTGATCACACCTGCACTTCCAAGGGCTCTGCCCTTTGGAATTAACAACTGAGACAACAGCTCATCTTCCCAGAGAGAAAATGAGTAACACCAGCTCCTGCAAGGGCAGGAGAAAGGGCATCAAAGCTAAAGGAAAGCAGAGGAACAAAGGAAAATCTCTGCAAGTTGAAATAAACCCGGAAAACTCTGACAAAAGAAAGCAGGATTTTTAGAAGCACAATTCTGGTGTTTTTTGGGGGTTTTTTTTATAATGTACAGTGGAATTGATATTCCAATGTCACACTTCAGCACAAAGAAAAATCAGTATTTTGTTTCAATGTGCAATACCAGCTCCAGGCTCCTTAAGGGAGAGCACACTCCCACCAAACTGGTCTGGCCAACCTCCCAGCCCACCTCAGTGAGCAGCAGGGCTCTGGCTCTGCCAGATTCACAAATCTGCACCAGAACAGGTGCAGAGGCACTGTAAGAGCATTATTTAAGAACAAACATCTGAGTATCTGAGTATCTTAACTATGGATTCCAAGATTAGGCAGCAGTTTAAGCCGCCCGGCTTTTCTCTCACCTCAGCGCTGTCATCAGTTCCTGCTTACAACCAAACCCAGCAAAAGCAGCCATTTCAACAGGTCATTTTCTAGGTTTTTGTGTTTTTTTATTGCTACTCCACCTCCCTCCCTGAGTCCTGCAGTGTGGAAGCAGTTCTGAGATGCTGCAGAGTGAGTATGCTGTATGCTGTACAGTATGCAAGGAGCACGTCATGAACACAAAGCCTGATGACCCAGAAGCTCACACAGGTGTTTTTCAGAGAGCAGCTGAGAAGCATTGGAATGGAAGCAAACACTCTGAGGAAGTTTAAAAAGCCATGATTTTGTGGATGACAACTGGTGTAAAAGGAGTTCACTTACAGGTACTAATTTCCAATACCATTTGGAAGGAGACTGCTCAGGAAGCAAGGAAAGGAACGTAGGAATAGGAAAGGAACATCAGCAATGCAAGTTAAAAGCAGTAATACTTAAATGCACTTCAGCAACAAACACTTTCATATTTCAGAGGGCTTGCAGCCTAGAAATTTAGATTTAAAGATACTAAAATGAGACCCAAAAGCCAATGGGGTCAAATAATTCAAGAGATCCTTTAGACCACAGATCAGCTTGTAAATGAAGCAGCTTTTCTTTGCTGAAAAATATTATTTTCCATAAAAGGCACATAAAAAAACCCTTTGCCACTAACAAGAAAATTAAACAACTGTGCCTTGTTCATAGGTCACACTTTGAGCCCTTTGCCCAGCAATCCCAATTTGAGGAAATAATACGTTATTTATACTTTATCTTAAGGTTTTATGAACTCCAAGTTATGAAACTGGGAGTTCAGATAGACATTATGTTGGAGAAAGACCTGTCTGACATTCTCCAGAAATGAAAGTGTGCTATATTTTGCTATATTAGTGCATTGTGATATAATTTCAAGGGAAAAAGCTGGAAAAAACTACAAACACACACATATAACATTTGAATGCCAAGAGTATCCTTCCTGGGCAGAACCTGAAGAAGTCCCTAAATAAACATTAGACAAACAAAAAGAATATGCCCCAAGAGCTTTCAAAATATATAACATATATTTTGTGCTGTGAAAGCTGAGCCATATTTACCCACACACAGTTGATACAGGTTATTTTAGTTGAAACAAGTTGTTTTCTTCCTACTGAAACTTAAAGGAAAGTCAGAAGACACCAGTGGGATCAAAGGCAAGCAAGGGCACTGATGACAGAGACAAAACAAACTGCATGCAGAAAATCTCATTTTTGAGGATTGGAGCCCTCACACTTCTCTGACAAAGAAAATACTGATATTTAAACCCATTCATCATAAACCCACAACATCACAACTGAAGACAAATTTGTTTTACCTTTTGATGCCCTGGACTTTCCATTAGTTGTTGTTTTAATTTAATCTCTTTCTCTGTTATCTCTCTCATTTTAAGATTCACCTAAAAGGGCAGAGCATGGAAAATTAATTAAAATACACCTGGATATGTTTCCACAAGTATTCTTCTTGCTCCTGTTACTTAATGGTCAATTCATGTTACAAACATAAAAAGTTCACAGAAAACCATGGCACAGGAGTTTTCTAGACCAATTCTCTATGAGCAGTGGCTGAAATCACTGGGTTTGCAAGGACACATTCTCTTTGGAATGTGACTCCTGTCACTCAAAAGAATTAGAGTAACTTAACTGCTGCCCTTGGAACAACTTCAGCATTTCTGTTAAATGTTCCACCTTGTCAAGGTTAAGTCCATCTTCTTATTTAGCATGAAACAGTGCTTCACCTAAAAAAACCCCACCGACCAAAAATATACCTCATAGCAACTTGTCTGAAAATAAAGAATCCAAGTGTTACAGTTTTTCTAAGTTAGTTCTTGATTATCTTCTTTATTTTTAAATGTACCAGCTTTATTCTTCCCTATGAAAAGCAAGTTGCAAAAGTAGAAAAGGGACGATGGAAATGCACAAGAGGGGAACACACGCACCAGAATCCGTTTTAAAAATCTGAAAAATGACAAGAAAAGACAGGCAGGCTTTTCCCAAAGTAAATTTTACCTTGTTAATCCAGAAAACCATGGCATCCTCCAGATCATAGGGCAGTTCTTTAGAGGCACTGAATGTAGAGAAACGCTTGACACTGGCAACCACCTTCTCAATGCTGATCATTTCTACAGTGTAGGCCATCATAAGAGCATCAATCATTGCCATGTGAGAACTCTGAGAGAAGAGAACAAGACGGGATTGGAAAATAAAAAACGGTACAGCACCTTTTAAAAAACGCTTCTAACTGTATTTAAAACAAAACATTCCTAAGTTTAACGACCCAGAAACGAAGAGCTCCTCACTCCAACTCCTATTTTAAACAGCGTTAACTAAAAAGCAGGCGATTAGGCGGATTTAATTAAGCGAACCATTTTGATTGGTGCGGAGCCCAGGTCGGATTCAGACACGGGCGTGTCATCGCTCTCCATGACGTAGATCCCCTTGCGAGACAGCGCCTGGATCACGGACTGGTGGCCCTGCAGAGCAGCCACCTGGTCCCCCTTGAGGATGAGGCTGCACACGCGGCAGTAGAGCTCGCTGGAGAGCAGCAGTTTGATCACCGGGGGCTTGATGTGCTCCTGCTCGTACTGGTCGATGTAGAACGGGTCCTTCAGCTCCTCCGGGACGTTGTCTGCAAAGGCACACACAGCGGTCACCAAGAGTCACCAAAAGTCACCAAAGTGATGGGTGAATGTTGGTGGTGTTCATGTTTGATTTGTTTTGTTTGGCGCTGCGTGGGTGGCAGATGGGGAAGGTTTATTCCTGTCTTCAAAGTAAAAATCTCAAAGCGTCGGCGCACAGCGGCCGGACAACTGCAAAGCTCCGTCACCAAGAGCTCCTCCAAACCAAGCCACCAGTTCTTTCAGGAATTTTGGTGATTCAGGATGAAAAGACCAAAATATCTGACTAAAACCTTGAGTATTTTACAAACCAGCCAGTGAGCTGATTATCTACTTTTCTTGTCAAGAACATTGAATCAAACTATTGCAGCTTTCAGCCTTTAAATAATGCAAACCTAGGAAGCAAAACCACTCCATTTGGATTAAGCAGGAACTTTAAACCAAGTCTAAAATTGAACTTCTTTTGCCTTGGCTCAATTTCCACAAGTTGTGTTAGGATTTTATCAAACAGAGTGTAGACCCTGAGTGCAGTAATTTAGAATAAGTTAAAATTAGCAACACAGAAGGCCTCACCCTTGCACACCCCCAGCCATAAACACATTTTTACTACTCCCCAGCACAGCTCAGAGCTGGCAGGAGAGAAAGGCACTAACAACAACTAATATCCCAATCACTCTAAATATGTCCAAGACATCTCAAATCCATCCCTTGATCTATATCCCAAAATAAATCCTTCTCCTCATATTGGGTAATCGGCCTGGAAGCTATTGATCTTTGTAACAACTGAGCAGGAACAGTGAGAGTGCAATTCCAAGAAAAATATTTTCTAGCCCCAAATGTATTGTCTTAATAGAAGCCTAACATTTCCTAAATTTCAAACATAAAATTCTATCTAATGCTATCCAGTCACTCTGAGTATCTTTCCCCAAAGTCACTTAAACAGTTCATTTTAAATACATACATCTACACTTAAAAGAATTATTAATTTGGCAGCATATTTACTTTCCATTCAGCTCATTTCCAGAATAATTAAATTTTCCCATTCCAAGAAACTCCTACCCGTATCTCTGAGCTGCAAAATGAGCCACACAATATTTGTGTACTGCAGAGGAGTTGATGTTCATAAAGAAGAGGAATGGAGACAGAGTGTTATTGCATGAGCCACAAGAACATCTCACTTCGATAAAAACATGCAGCTCCTGTTAGCCAGACCCTCTTTTTCAAAATGGGAAGAAAGTTTAAAAAGCTTCCTGAAGTTTTTTTTTTTTAATTAAGATAATTATTTTTCTTTCTCTGACACTGAATGTGACTTTCTACTGAAGATGGTTGGAAGAGACACAATAAAACCCACTGGCACTCCACTGTCCATTTCTAGTGAAACACGTAATAAATTCAGATATTTTTAATCCTCTTAACATTAGTCAACCTGACCTAAAATCAAAGGCTGTTGAAAGCTCATTCCAGTTAATGGTCATTTCCATTTCCACATAGAAAACTTGAGCTTCCTTTTCTAAAGACTGAGGAAAGATCCAAAAATCCAAACTCAAAGCAGATTGGATAACTCAACATTTCAGTTCATTCAGTTTAATTCCATTTAGTTCAAGCAGCTCCACCTTTAACAACCAAAGACACGTTGCTTTGTACTAGAATTATTTGTGAAAGGAAATCATACAAGCTCATAAAATATCCATGAAGTTGTACATCTCTGGCAGAGCTTTAGCACCACTGCAAATTTTAAAGGCTTTTTTTTAAAACTACACACACACACAAAAAAAAGAGGCAAATTCCCAAAGCCTGCAATCTGAATCACTTGGATGAGGGGTTTAATTCCAACACCTGCTCTCACCACATCCCAGTCCCTGCTGGGGAGCTGAGGTGAGCCTGGAACGGGATTGGAATGGTGGACAAAGAGCCCTGAAACCCCTCCAGACACCTCCTGCCCCACAGCTGGGATTTTCCTCGGGATTTTCCCCTCTCCACAAGGCAGGGAGGCTGTGATTATTTTACAGACTGTGCCCACAGCACGGAGAAAGGTTTCTCTGCAACGCCAACACACCCAGGAGGGAGGCAGTCCATGGGATCGGGGTCTTTGCACAAATTGTTAACACAGGGGCAGGCAGAACTCCCACATCAATTTCTGATTAACCCAGCTCCATTCCAATGATTTTTAAAAGCCTTTTCTAGCACTAAATGGATCTAGTTCTTAGTGAGGAGATTCCATGTCACAGAAATCAATATGTTAAAAAAAAAAAACCCAAACAAACAATCCAAACCACACAAACAAAAAACCAGAAAGAAACCCTCCCAACTTGTATAATGTCATTCAATCTGAAAGTCCAGTCAAGAAACCTGAAATCTTTCTCTTTTATACTGAAGAATCCTCTAATTTCATGTTTCTGATCTCCATGTAACTGCTTAAAGACTGAATGGATTTGGATTGACCAGGATTAAGGATAGGGCTGGGTGGGAATAACTTTTAGCACCAGGATTAATAACTCGACTTCCTACAATGACAGGAAATTATTAATCACCATTAATACTCCCATAATTACAATTTATTTCACTGTAAACACCGTCCAGGTTTATTTTTTTGCATTAGTATGTAGAATACTCCTGTCTGTCTGTCACACATAGGAACAGTCCTGTAGCTGATTTATGTTCTAACTAAAGATCCACAAAAAAATTAAGATATAAAAACCACATCAAGAGTGACAATACTAACTTTAATATTTCATTCAAATTTATTTCAGGCTGAACATGATGGCAGGCATAAATAAATGAGAAATAAATGGCAAGAAAACTTGCAATGCAAACAGGATAAGTGTATAACTCTGATTTGGGAAAGTTCCAAATAGAATTGATGTTGTGCACTCAAATGGGGTAACACAGAAAGACAAAAAAGGGCTTTAATTGAGAGGTGTCTTTAATATTTGAAATCTGCATCTAAAAGTGCAACTGAAGACACTGATCTTACCTTTCACACCTGGTAATCATCCTTACCTGCAGCACCCAGGGCTGCTCATCCTCCAAACCCCCCTAAAAATGACAAACTCCCCACGCTGCCAGAAACCTCAGGAATATTTGTCACTTTTAGAACAATTAAACCCCCTCAGAGTTAAGCCAGTGCTGATTTAAATCACACAGGCAGCCCCTGCTATCAAGGACACCTTTTCTCTCCATTTTTTATGGATCAGACAAACCAAAGGTGTCCCAGGCTTTGTGCTTGCCTCACTACAGGATGTGCCAATGTTCTTTTTGAAGAAAATGTCCCAGGCTTTCCAAGCCCCAGTTTCTACCAGCATCTTTTCCAACACCTTCTAAAAATGACCTGCAAATGAACTTGGAGGTTTGAAAAGTTCTGTTCATTAAAACTTGAGGTTTTACACATTTATGCCTTGGATTTTGGAAAAAAAATCAATATGAAAATTAATTTCTGAGAAATTAACACCTAAGCTGCAGCTACAAAAATTTCTGCTCAAGCAGTTTAACCAATCATACTGAAGGAAATCAAATTAAATCATGTCCTTATCTTTTGCTTACAAAGGAGCCTCCAATACAATCTTTTCATTCAGCCATTCTTTTGGTCTGTTCCGTGGCATCAATGAGGTCTAATATCCGAAAACCTGTCAGTTCTGAGTAAAAAATCACCCAGTACAAAATCCTTGAGAGGATTACAAAAATAACTTAACAATTACTGCCAGACTCTCCTTGCTTCAGGGGAGGGAGCATTTCTTTATCACCTCACTTACAAAAACCTGTTCAAAGTCAACCACCTGATTATGACTTGATAAAGAAAAATACAGCAATCTGAACAAATTTGACTTCTCCCCTGAAGTGACGGGGTGGAGCCACCCCAAATGTTATTTTGTCTCCAGAAGCACGAAGAACTGGTTTCACATGGAAAGGGAGCCAAGCTGTCCTGGTAAACAGCACCAAGTTTATTCAGATTCTGAGGAGGATTTCGTTAGTATCAGTATCTGTTCCCAGAATTATTCAGCACGGGGTGAATGTGCTCCAAGCTGAGCACAGACTCCACCTTCTCAGCACTGAGACCACCACAAGATAAATATTTTGTGTGGGTTCTCATTATGGCACTGAATTTTAAAGCCTGTAAGTGATCTGCAGCAGGACACATGAAAATTTACATACAACAGGCAGGAAAACCCCAAGCTAAAGGCTTTGCAAACTGCTGGGAGAGTGACTGTATTTATTACCATATCTTTTGATCAAGGATAAAGCCACAATCCTGGATAAAGCAGAAGAGACAAAATAGTAATTATGGAATGCTTCACCCCTGTAAACTTCACACAATAATACTCAGTGTTTATGAAGCAGGTGCTGTTAAAGAAACAAAGGTTTAACTGTTAATATTTGCTAAACACAACAGCTTTCTTACAAGGAGTTTTACTACTGACCTGAGAAGAAAGCTGACAAGAGACAAGCAGGGAATCCAGGGATTTAGGGAATTTAGCCCAGGAAAAATCCTCACACTGCCTCTAGCAGCTGGGAACTGCGGGGAGCTATTACAGCACCGTAAAACCTTATTTAGCAAGTAAGTTCTAAGTATTCAAAGACCAAAAAAAAAAAACCAAACTTGCATTTCCCCTCCAATGCATTCCATCAGTCCTTGGCTTTCCTGCCTGCATCTTGCCAAAGGTTTCAGGCTACTGTCAGCATTAAGTCTGGAAACTATGTAAGGCTCCCAGCCCTGATAAATAAGTAAAACCCATCAGGTCCCTCCTGAAAAATCTGAATTTTGCACACTGTTTTACAGAACCAACAATATTTGCCATGGAAAGGGTTGGAAAGGACCCACTGCTCACAGCAAGCTGCAACACTGAGGCAGTTCATATCCTTCAATAAATAAATTTTAATATTATAGCCATGATGATGGAAAACACCATTTCTACCCATAAATTAACACCACACCAAATCTGCCGAGAAATCAGGATTTTTCCTTGTCGCTGTCTATTTTCCCATGTGGCACCAAATAAAACCATCCTGAGTTTGCTCTTCCCAACTGCTGCTGCTCAGAGCCTGAGGGGGCAGTGGGGCTGAAGGGTCAGGTCCACTTCCCAGGGCTCTGTGTGGCCTCATTCCTGCTTGGAATTGGCAGTCTGGATCATCCCAGCCCCTGTGGAGAAGTGATGTCCCCTGCAGGGTTTGCCCAGCCTCCCCACACTCACAGGCAGCTCTGCTTCCCAACCCTTCACACATCAGGAATTAGGATTCCCTCGTGTTTGGTCCTCATCAAAGTCTGAGGACGAAAAAAGATCATTCTGGTCTAATTAAACTCCATTTTCTCCAACCACTGTCTCGGCTAAAGGCACTCAGAATCTTTGCAGGGTGCAGAAGGTTTCCAGATGTGCTCAGAGTGAGTGATCCGTGTCAGTACTCCCAGATTTATCTGGGGAGATGGATGACAGCGAATGGAGAAAGACCTTCCTTCACAACATCCTCCCCCTCTGCTTTCTGGAATTCAGACAAAAACAGTTGTAGGACCTCCCTCTGGAGCCCATCTGTGCCAGCCAGGAGCTGCAGGTTTCCAGGAACAAACCATCCAGCCCAAGCTCTCTTGCAGTGTTTGTGTAGCTGCTCAGTTGTTTGGCTACCAAAATTCTCTTCTCATGGCCAGAAGGTGAAAAAAAATAAAATAAAAAANAAAAAAAAAAAAAAGAAGGGCTGCATCATCTTGCATCATCAAACAAAACAAAGGCCAAGCTAGGACTTCAAATTATTTGTCATGCATGCTCCCAGTGATTTGTCCTTGAGGGAAAAAAAACAAAGGATGAAGAATTTTCCTATTTAAATGCCAGCTTAGAAGTTGAGAATTCAAATATCCTTTAACAGTAAAGAGAAAATACAGCTGCAGGTAGAACCTGCACTGATGAATGACTTTAACAGTCTACACCAGCATCAAATTCCTGGTCTTGACCCTTTCCATTCCACCACGAGCTCATCCTTACCCAGGTGAAAATGAAATGCACCAGAATTTGAAGCATTAAGGCACAAAATTATGCCAATTCATAAATCTAATCCAAATCCAACATTTCAGAAAAATATTCATTCACTTGAAGGCAGTTATGGAAACCTGGTAAGATTTACTTCAGAATAGAAGTTTTTAATGTTACAAACAGGTAAGCTTTTTTTTTTACCAAATTAAGCAGAAATAGTCTAAAATAATAAAAAGTCCTCAAAACCCTTTAGTCTGCATAGTGAGATTTTAAATAATAAAATCACAATTGATGGTAGCTGCCCAAGACTCACTGAACAACATCCAGTATCTTACAACTAAAACACAGGCCTGAGAGATGACAAGTAATGTGTTAAATTCAAGTATTATTCAAAATTATAATCACACAGGAAACCTTCTTAAACCCATCTCTCTATGAATTAAAGAGGCTTATAAATTTCTAGGGATTGTGCAATGCTATTCCAGCAGTAATGGCTAACATGTGACAGCGACTTGCAGGAGCCATTTCAAAAATCAAACTACATTTCCACGGGGCCACAGTCCTGCAAAGACACACAGGGACACCAATCCTCACTCACTGGGGAAAAAAAAATACTTTTTTCTATTGTTTGTGGCATTTATATGTTGTTGTTTGTAATGTGAACAAGGCTAAATGCAAGGAGAATAACTGGCAGAGGCTGCTGCAGCCAGAGATCCCAGTCCTGCCTTGGGAAAAGCTGCTCCTTTTTAGCTTTTACTCACAGCAAAGCCAAATACTTTTACAACCTGTGCTCTCAGGAGCATAAACAGACTTGCCATGGAGCAATTAACTGGTCCAGGAGGTTCAGACACAGCCCTGAGTGCTGGAGCAGACACCACCCAGCAGCACGAGGCCACCGAGCTCTCTCTGCAGCGTAGGATCCGTGCCAGTCCCTTCCCATTCCGGATCAGCTTTCCTCTGGAACCAGGTCCCAGCAGAAACAGTGCATCCCCAGCTCTGGAATGGCTGTTTTATCATGGATGGCTAAAAAGTTGCAGGAAATGTTATAAACAATTCCAGCAACTGAGAAATATTTACCTCAGGAAGCGCCTGTTCTGTTCTTTTAAGTTATCAATGTTCCAGTGACACCCTCCCCAAATTCCCACATTTTCAGAAGTCATCTGATCCGTGGGGTTTCTCTGCTTCTCTTTGTTACTTGTAACAAAACACATTAAACACTGTAAATCCCATGATTTTTTTTTTTTTTTTTTTGCACAAAATCACCAAGATGAGGGAGATGCTGACAGGGCTGGAAATGTTTAAGAAAAGTAATTGATAAAAAAATATTCCAGCAAGGATTAATATTTAATGGCAGGAATGGGACCACTTTTCTTCAGCCTTGTCACCAAGTAAGCCAGTGCTAATCCATTAAGCATATTATGAGTTTGGAGAATTAGACTTAGATTAACAGGGCCACCTCATTTTCCAAAACAAGACTCTATAGATGTTTTTATTTTATCTTTTGTTCTGGATAAAACAGACCCAAGAGCATTGCATCCCATTTGTTCATAATGAACCTACTTAAACTCGAGGTGCATCTTGTACCTCGAGACAGATCTGGTTCAAAACAAAAAAGCAGATTTCAACAGCTGCCAGGAAAACACTGTACAAACATACTCCAAGAATATTTATTTTCCCACGTTTGACAGTAAAAGTTTATGACAATGTGAGGGAAGGAAGAACTCCTCCATCCCCTACAACCTGCTCTTTAATGTCACAGCGCCCAAACTACATCTGCCCATTCAATGTTTCTTTCTATAAAAGAAATATGTTACTGGACACAAACCTGATTATTTTTTAGAACATTTTGAATGAAAAACCACAATCTGACAGAAAAAAAGAGTCCTAATTGAGCATACAAAGGGTGTCAAGGTCCCAAGACGAGCAGACAAGGAAGGACCTGGAGGGACTTGGGGCCTGCAAGCAGTGACATAAAGCTCTGTGGAACAAAGTCTGCTTAGCTAAAGCAAGGATTTAAACATTTTGAGGCAGGCAATTCTTGCCAAGCACCATCTGGGAGCGTTCACCATTAGGTTTGCTGATTCAGGGCATCTCACACAGTCCCGTTATTCCTGTTTAAGGTACCAGCAAAGACACGGTATTACAAGAGAACAGGCTGCCATATTATTGATATTTAAAACAAAGCCAAATCTAATTACTCCTGAAGCAGCAGGGGAGACAGAAAAAGCAAGAACAAAATCAAGAATGACTTCGTGATAGAGGTGATCTTACCTATTCCGTAGGCTTTAGCACAGATCCATTGTAGATTAGCAGCTATTTTTGCTCTGGCTGAATCATAGAGCTCCAAAGGGACAATCTCAACTGCACTATCTGTCAGAGCATCCATTTTTCTTCTGGTACTATCTCCACCCGCACAAACATCAACATCCACCATCTAAAACAAAAACAAAAGGCAAGAGACTTTTACACGAGCCGACGATTCTAAAGCCACGCACAGGAGAGGGGCTGGCCAGGCTGCACACAACAGGCCCGGCATCCTTCGGGATTTCCATCGGGAGGGCTGATGTAGCGATTCCAAACCCACTCGGAAATCAAAAGCCATCGGAGCCCGGGGCGAGCATCCCTTTTTGTCAAGGGCAGGGCCCGCCCGGGCGAGCCCGCGGCCGAGGCAGCGGAGAAAGGCGCAGCCCCGTCACCTGCCGAGGGGATAAAGGAAGGACGGGGCTCTCCCGAACAATGCGGGCAGGTACCGCCGCCCCCTCCCCGCCCTCCCGGGGCAGGGACAGAGCCAGGGCAGCACCTGCGGCTCCTTCCCCCGCCTCGCCCCCGAGAAGCAGCAGAGGCTCCGCGCCCGCACGCCCATGGCCGGGCCGAGCAGCGCCGGGGCCGGCGGCGCCCCCTCCCCACATCCCCGCCCCACCCGGGCGGAGGGGGAGGCGGCGGCGGCGCGGGCGGGGAAGGCGGGGAGGGGGCGCAGCCC